>CM060243.1:5554464-5686886 GCA_030555515.1 Acutogordius australiensis | reverse complement strand
CCAGAAATTAACATATTCCCTTCGCTCCATATGGTGCATTTTTATCAAAAAAAGTAAATTAGATTTTAGGTATTTTATTAACTCTTCATTGTCCAATAATTTAGATTCTTTTGTATAATAAAACGAGATTAAAATATTTAAAATTTATTAATTCATAAACTCGTTAATAAAAATTGTTACAAAATATTAAAAATAAATAATAAATAAAAATATTTCGGCAACAAGTGGTTGCCTTCATCAGTTTTAAAAAATAAAAGTTACATAGGCATTGCATACATACATAAAAATGTACAATATTAATATTCTCTTAAAATTGAACTTTGTATAAAATATATAGAAAAATAAGTTTATATTTTCTTCAAATGGTTTATTTAACTTTTTTAATTTTTAAATAAAAAAGGGAAATTTTTAACAATATGTGAAGTTGTATTATTTAAAAATTGGTTTAATTCAAATTTTCTATTTAAAAGATTACTATGCGAGTTGATTTCAACTGTTTCTAAAAAGTTTCTTTTATATAAATTTTTTTCAATGTGTAAAATTTTAGGTGAAAAGTTAAAATTGTGGGAAAATTTGAGATTGTGTTCTGCTAACGCGGAGCTAATCGCTTTTTTGTTTTTAATAGCTACTTGGTGCTCCTTAAGTCGCAAATTCACATTTCTGCCTGATTGTCCAATATAGGATGAATTACAATCCAGACAAAATATTTGGTAAACACAGTTGGATGTTGCATTATGTTTAGGGGGTTGGACAAGTTTTTCTACTGATTTTGTTGGTTCAAAATAAACTGTTATTTTTTGTTTTAAAATATTTTTAATTTTAAAACTTAGATCCCTAATGTAGGGAATGCAAATAATAGGTTTTGTAACATTTCCATTCGTTGTAAGAGGAGATTTATTATTTAACATACTATTATTGCTGACTGACTGCTGTATAACGTTATTTGCTGTGCTGGTATCCGATAATGCTGTCGCCGATGAATAGGCTAAAAATTCGATGTTTTTATTGTAATATTTTGATTTAAAAATTTTATCAATCATTTAAAGTATTAAATTTATATCGTATCCTTGTGCGATAAAAATCTTCATTAAATTTGATGTTTGTATATTTGCTAGAATTTTATTATTGGGATTGTTTTTCATAGTACTATTCTACTCGTAAGGCCAGGGTCGCTACGCCATCCTAAGTTATTCTCTTTTTCATCATCAATATTCAGATAATATTTGCTCCAAATGTAATTAATTTGACTTAATTTGGCATAAGAGTGAGATAATTTCACAAAATTTTTTGTCTAAATAAATTTATATTATTTAATAAGAGCGGGCCTCATGGAAAAACGATCATATGCTCGATATAATATCAATAGGGCAAACATAGTTTAGCACCGCTCTGCAGAAATAAAAATTAAAACTTATTTGGGGAAATTCCATAACTCCATCGGTGATTTGAGTTAGCCTATTTTAGACTGGCAACAAGCGACATTGTCATTTTCGTAGAAATAATTTAAAAAAAAGATAGAAAACCCACCTAATTGAACATGTTAAGTCATCGTTATTTAATGGGCTATCATCCCCTGTGGAGGGCTTTTTTGCCGGCCTTTTTTTCTGAGATTACTAAGGGTTTTTTTCCTTTTTTTTGGCTCGTAAAAAAACCATTTTAATGGCTCACACATTTATCAGTCCTTACAAAATCATCTGTCAATAAAAGCATATTACGACAAAAACGATGATGCATCACGTTGTTTGTTCCCCATTAAGGCTAACGTTAGAGCTAGGTGCAGTTTGAATTAAGTAAAAGAAGGCGAAGATTTAATTAGCGATGTTCAACCTGATCAATTTTTTGCGATTTTGGATTAATGTACGAAATTGTATCAAAAAACTCGGCGGTGAGATTACAAATTTATCAATATCAAAATAACTTTAATTTTGAATATTTTATATTTTTAAATATAATTTTTTTTCTACCTTTCCACCGTTATCACGTCAATAATGAATACACTAGGGGAATAAGGGAAGAATAAATGACGTGCAGTAAGGATTATCAGGTCAGGGATCTTTTGAATTTCCTTGACTGAGTTGAAAATAGGACCTAATTTTAAATTTCGGGGCTGCTAGACATATCAAATTCAAAATGTCACTTTAGCTTATTTATTCAAATAGGGTCAAATTCAACTTAAATTGGGGCCATTTACATTTTACTATCCCAATGCAGTTTAATAAATTTCCTAAAGCGTTGATCTCAAAGAATATAAATTTAAACTTACTTTTATAACAATTGGTAAATTTTTACACATGGGTTCGGGAGGGTCATTTTAAAAGGCAGGTTGGGGGGATCTTGAGTGCTTGCAACTTTGTGCTCTACACTCATGTCAATCCGCGCTGAGCCTGGTTATTAGTTGTATGGGTGACCGCAACTTAGGTATCCGGGGTGCCTTAAATCGAGCTTGATATACTTGAATTTTATTTCTCGTTATTATATTAATATAAGTTACAAGAAATATATAAAAAAAAATTATCTTGACTTTTATTTAAGGTATTCTCGAGGTCGCAAAAGCTGCCAAGTCAAAATAAGGTCATTTTTTTGATATGGATAAATCTTAGGAGCCGAAGACGGAAGAGAAAACAAAAATCGGAAAATATGTATGAGATAAGGCCATCATGGGAATGTATTTTATTTATATGAACTCTTTTTCCTGACATTGATATTTGTCGATCTGTGTTATAAAAATATTTAATTAACGAACATTTATTAAAAACACAAAACGTTTCGTTTTTTTAAGTCCTCCTAAATCCATTTTTGACCCAAAATAACGTGAAAGTAAATTGCTAATAATCATTATTAATAACTTTTAGGCAATTTTTACTAGAATCTAAAACATGCAATTATATTTTTTTAAAATTTAATAGTATTAGAAATTCGGTGTATTATTTCCACCTTATTTTTTTCAAACTTCTTTAAAAGTTTAGTTAAACTATTTCCGTTGTTTATTTCGCTCAAAACTTAAAATATGACTATAGATGGCGTATTAGATTTTATTTATTACTAATAAATTTTAAAAAATTAATAATGTAAAAAAATTGGAAAATTTTGATCAAAAAATATTTACACTTCTTTATATAACACAGGTCAACAAATTTCAATATCAGAAAAAATAAGATTATGAAAATGTAAAAGCATACATCCCCATGATGGCCTTATTATATATATTTTCATTTTTCTTAGTTTCTTCCTCCTATGGCTCTCGGATCCGTCCATATCAAAAAAATGGTCTTTTTTGACCAAATTGACAGATTTTGACCTTGAGAAAACCCTAAAAAAACTCAAGAAATTTTTCATAAATTCTTTTTTTACAATAATGAGGAATAAAGCTTTTAAGTATCTCAAGCTCTTACATACATTTAGATTATACAATTTATTACCCCAATCTAAATATGACCCAATTTTTTGGTTTTAAATAAAAATATTATGAATATAACAGTTTAAATGTTTTACATACAAAAATAGTTTTCTTCAATATTTTGTTTTTGTTTCTTTTTTGTTTTTTTCTAAAATTCTCAATGTTTAAGTTGACTTACTAGTTTGATTAGAAAAAACGTTTACGGATTCGAAAATTCTAAAATGGCAGGTTTGGTCTTTGTAGTTAGCTCAGAAATCTCAAAAATTTGTTGACCTGAGTAATCAGGAAAAAACTGTAAGTGTGTAAACTCAACGCATTTAAATGCAAAATTGTTAAGCTCTAAGTATTTTATGCATGCTAATTCTGCATGTAATAGCTTACATGGACAACCGATATACTCAATTAGAGCATGAACATTCTATTTTCGTATTAGGATATCATTTTGTTGTTCTATATACTTATATTCTAATGTTTTTTTGTAATTTCCCGATTTTTATTTAACGTCTATTTCATCTTTCAGCCACTTTGGCAAATTACTCTTTCGCAATTAGTCATTATCTAATTTAAAGACTCAATATATTATAAATTATTACATTCGTTTTCTTCACGCTTCTGGACCATGTATCGGTAATAATTTTTTTCTATAAATAAGTTATATTAGCGACATAATTTGGATATTTTTGGGTCCAGACTTTCTAGCAAAAATCCGTAACGGCCAAATTCATGTTAGCCTTCCCTCCCAATCGAATCGAAATCGTTTTACATAGGCCTAAACTATGAAAGTCAATCTCAAACACGCAATTATCCTAAAAGAATTATGTTCAGGCCCATAGTTTTGTAAATGTCTTGATTTTGTCGGTTAATTGGACGGGTTTGCATGAGGCTGCTAATTTCAGGAACTTGGAGGACATTTGACGCTTTATTCCGCTAACGTAATTCCCGAGAACAAATTAATAACGTTTTTTTGCGGGTCCCGTCTTTTGGTTATAATCCGTTGCCCCGTTCGGTGGGAAAATTTAATGGGCATTGCAGGCTGGGTTTGGTCTCAAATTTTCAATATTTTGCGTGTTTTGGCTATCAATATCACATAACATATTCATTATATGTTTTTACCCACTTATTGTTTTATTCAAAGCTGAGATAAATCACAAAGTTTTGTTAACATGCCCTATGAATTTTTAAAAAAATAACAAGGCTGTGCCTGCGGAAATTGAACTCGTCGGGGCCGAGGTAAATGTTTAAAATCATCTAACTGGCAGGACTAAGACCAAAACAAATGAAGAAATGACTGGTCCTAGAAATTGACTTACCCTAAATATTTATTTTAAATAAGTGTTTTATTTTCAAATTTATGCTCAAAGGTCCAACAGTATAATAGACGTAGAAATATTGCACTCCCGTTTTTTTAAACCAGAATTTTAAGCAGAGTTTTTATATTTTTTAGCTCAGAGTGGTGAGCTTCTTCCTTTTGAAAAAAAGCAATTCGTGCATATTTGACTGGAGGACCCTATCAATTTGAACTAAATAGAAATTACCTGATAAATTAGAAAAAAAAAATAAAATCAATTAACAACTCCACATTAAATTTGTTTTTTTTCGGCAGAGAGCAGCTAAATTGCTATGCGGTGACATCTACCCTCGGGGTAAATATGAAATGTGTATACCAATATAATATTCATTAAAATGAAGCCGCATGAATACTAAAGCATGTAAGCTCTAAATACCTGACAAATATAGTAGGCCAGGAACATTCACCCTCAAAATAACTGCCCCTCCCCCTTCTGTCCTTTATTTGAAGACGTATACACACCTTAATTCTGCTTAATATAATTAGAATATGGCTAAAAATTTGATTTTGACAAAATAGGAGTATGAGCTTCCCTACATTTAACGCCTGAAATAACCTATAGTTTGAGCTCTTCGAGTGTTGCAATGTAACCTCTGGATAGTTAGGTGCACTATAGGCATATGATCTTGTCAAGGCTATCAATCCGACCTCGTGCAATTTGCTTTTGCATCGTACTTCACTCAGATACTAATTTATCGTCTTAAAGAATGATTTATTTCCCTTTAATTTTCGAAACCTGCCTTATATCCGAGGATACAATCGTTGAAGAGCTCAAACTTAGCTGTTCTTTCTGGCATAAAATGACATAAACTCACTCAATAATTAAAATCGAACTTTTACTCTATCTAATTCTATAAAGAGTAGTTGGTAACCTTAATCAACTATTTTGGACTTTTCATAAAATGTTTTTATTTATACAACTCGAAGAATCAGAAGTATATGCTCAAATTCCAATGATTTTCAAAATCAATATGTGGTGTTATTATTCTCCAAAATAAGTGAGCTCACCGCTTGGAGTAAAGATATGGAACTTCTGGGTTCTTTATTTTATCGTAGGTGTTAGTATACAAACTTATAGACTATTTTAACAACTAATATAGGAGTGCCAGCATGGGTATTCCTAATATGGGTTACGGACCTCCAATGCAAGCACAAGGCCAACAAATGGTGCCACAAACGGGGGGATCCTTCATGCAAGGCCAACAGCCCCAATTGACTTATGGCGTTTTTTCGGGTTCTCCGACCAGCATGACACCCATTTTGGATCCGGCATTTCAAAATTCGGGGTATAGTCAATCTGATTTGTACGAAATCGCTAAAGTGGCTCGACTCATTCGCCAAAAGTACCCTTACTACGATCAATACCAAGTAACTTCAGTGGCCGTTGACACGTGGCAAAAGGTTTCTTTCATGTAAAGTTATTGCCCAAAAGTCATATTTTGATTTGCAAATATCATGTACAATAGAGGTCACCTTATTATTTTTAATTATTACCACCCAACAAATTTTTAAGAATTGTAAGCTAAGACCTGCTTTTTGGAGACAAATCTGTTTATCGTTTTTTTAACCCGAATTTGTAAGCCAGGTATAAACATTAAAAATTTTACAAAAAATCTCAAAAAAAAACAAAAATAAAATATATCGATAAAAATGTTTTTATGTTTATAACAGTTAAAATGTTAAATTACAACCTTAAAAATATGTCAATAGCCGATAATAAATTGGGTCGTATTTTGTTGGGGTGCCTTTAAATGTTGCTGTAAGTGCTTGATTTAACACTTTTTGAGAAATAAAAATATATGTTAGGGGTGATTTTAAAATAATAAAATTCTTACATTTTTTTCTCCTTAGAGTATTCGAGGTCGCAAAATATCTTCATATTGGTAAAATTTGGCCCTTTTTTGATATTTACCTAAAGAGATAGCTGACTTGTGAAGTGGAATGGGAATTTTTATCCAGTATAATAATTTTCTTTTTTTACTAATTGATTTGTCGACCTGTGTTCTTAACAAGCGATAAAAATGATTAGTTTATTATCACACCATGAGTAGTAATACTTCTACACTTTGTGGCTAGCTTTTAAGGATTTTTGAACCTTATTAATTCGGGCCGGGCCGGGCCTAAAATTAAAAACCGTATTCCGAGTAATGCCTAGAGTGAAAAACCTGTCGGGCGGAATGCTGGGCCAAATAATCAGGTATACACTATTAGTTAACTTGTATTAGAGTTAAGTGCCTTCCGTTTTAAAATCCCTGATGGCATATTTTAGCTTTGGCAGCACTGAGAGGAGTTTGTATTTTGTAGTAGAGGATCTTCTATATTAAAGACAAGTATTTATTTTCGATGCCATATCTAAAAACAGGTAAGTTTGGTTCTGTTCAAGTAATGAATCCTAATATATGTGTTTGAGGTCTCAGACCACATTTTTCTTATTATTCATAAATCATTATTTCATCTATTTTATGGTTATATTAATTTATAAAAAATGGAGATTTATTTGACAAGCCAACCTAAAAATGGTCAGAGCTGGTATTTTTTTTTTAATAAAAAATGACTTCCTCATTTTCTAATAGCTAAGAGCTATACAGGACCCAATGGCCCGAGAAACGATTCTCGCCCAAACGCTAGGCATAGAATGGCCTCAGCCTCAACCAGTGCCTGCTGCTTCGATCGGGCCGGGGATAGGAGGAGGAGGTGGACCAGCCATGGGGGGCGATTTGGCGGATATATCGCGGGAGATTATGGAAGCCGTTTTAGCCATCAAGGATGGTATATCTCGACTACGCACAACGGCTGAAGGTAAAATTTTTTGAATTACATTTTGATGTAGTTAGATGTAGTAAATATAGCGTGCTTTTCCAAATTTTTTTGACAAAACCTTAAATTTCCTAAAATTTATTTTTAAAAAATTTTGAATGTTTTACTTGAATTATACCGTCCAACTATGTTTGTTTTAGGATGAAGCATCATCGGCCTTGACTTATTTTTGTTTTATTTGTTCCGAAATATTAATTTTTAAAAAACATGATTGCGAATTTAATGTATTTTATAATACCGTCTCCATTTTGTAACCGCTTTATTGAATTACATGAATGTGTTTCAGTTTTATTCGATTATCCTGTCTTTTTGCTTAATATCTAGCTAAAAATGTTTTTTTTTGTTTTTTATATAAATTTGAGATTAACTGAGAAAGGCCCTATTTAATATTAAACAATTGATAGCATTTCCGGGCCCCCAAACAAGATAAACGCCTCACACGTTTTTTTCCAATAAATTGTTTGAAAACCCAATTGATCATAATTGACCGGCACTTCTCTGCATTGCTTGCAGTGCTCTTGTATTTGGCCATGTCTATTTTTATTTTTTTCCGCTTGAATATCATAATTAAATTAAGAAATTTTGCATTTATTGCCCGGCGCCATTTAAAACGCAATATAAGCTTTCCCCAATAGCTCTATTCAAACAACGGGCGCGTTCAAATTCATTTTTTAAAAACATTAAAATATTTTTTTATTGTTAATTATAAAGATTGGCAACTTTAAGTTTGGGTTTTATGTCAAAATATAAAATTTCTAAATTTTTTTACAAAACTGAATGAACTTTGAACGCGTCCTATAGCATATGTCGTAAACAATCTATTTTATGATCCATCAAAATTTGTAGATATCAAGCTCATAGAAGCGGCGATAACTGCTATTCCCTCTCCCGATTTAGAGAGGATCCGCATTGAAACGGAGAAGGTGAGAAATCAGGTATATCTAAAGGATATTTTATATTTATGATAATATTTCACCGGATCTCTTGAGCTAGAAAAAAAATGCTGAATTGCAAAACATCGGGGCCGAGCTGAGCTGCAAAATTTAAAAGATCCAAAGGATTGGCCCAAAATGTTTGAAAATAAAATTTGGAGTTATCTGAAATTTTTATATAAACATATCTTGCAGCATTTTTTTTTTCATAATTCTTTAAAAGGCGTCGATTGCCTAGAGTATGCTTTCGGCTGCAAACTTTTGTCATATGAGAACAGGTGATTGGTTCACAAATTTATTTAAAAAAAATTGTTTAAATGTTAAAAAAAATGTTTTAAGCGCTTGTATTATGGAGTCATGTTGAAATTAATATCAGCTTATATGGATAAAAATCAAATAAGATTTTTAAATTACGAGCAAATGCAACGAGAAAAATAAAAAGCAATGGATAATAATAATTTTTGGTGTAAAACTTTAAATTTAAATGTTAAGATATATATCTTTTAAAAACAAATTAACTTAAATGCACCCTGCACCCAACACCCTAAGCTAAACTTTTATTTTGGAGTCTTCGTTTTTTGATACAATGATCGATATTAAAAAAACAGGTTATTTGATTTTTACCTTATTGAAGAAAAAACCTGATAAGCTAAAAATACTAATAGCCTATACGAGTAGGTATTGTATTTATAATTATACTGGCTAAATTAATTGAGGGCGTGTTTTAAGAGTTTATTTTTATATTTAAATTGAAAAAAAAATTTTATTGGTTATACATTTAAAAATTGTTAAACATTGTTTTCTACAATCTTAGTGGTGATTTACTTAATTAAAGTACCCACTGAAATTAAAAGACGAGTTGATGAAAATAAAAAAAATGGCGTATATCACATTTGGGCCATAGGCCCAATCGACCTGCTATGGGATCCGAGAAATAAGCCGTGCCTTCTGAGCAGAGTTGTGTGACGCCGGCCTGTCATTTCTATAATTATTATACGCCCTAAAAGTCCTAGGAGGTCGGTAAAAAATGATTGCAATGAATGAACTCTGAATGCTCCCTAATAAATTTTTATACAGGAGCGTCGTCTATATTTTTCTTTTAAACTAGTTATAAACTATCACACTTAAGTTATTTATAAAATGTTAACTAAGATGGCATCGAAAAAACAAGCCACGTTTGCTGCCCCGGCAAAGAAACCCTCAAAATCGAAATCCAAGGAAAAAGAACCGAAAAAGAAAGGTATCTATTCAACAATAAATTGTTTGGGCAACAAAAGCCAATACATATATATTGTTGAACTTAGGTGTTATGCCATACCTACAAAACCGTTTCATAATGTCAAAATAAATTTTTAATCAAGATCGAATCCCAAAAACTTGTTAAAAAAAACATATTTAATTTGAATAACTAGCGACGTCGGTAATCCTGCCCTTATTATTAAATGATAGTTTGAAACCATTAGATTTCGCTACATTCATACTTTTTCATTATTGGACATTAAAATACAGGTTGAATAAAAAATTGTAATTTTTTTTCGGTGAAACTTACAATATTTTTTGCTATGTCTAACCCTGAATGAAACATAATAACTGTCATATCCATTCTATTAAAATTTTTTAAATTTCCATAGTACACTCATTTTGAAGCTGCCAAATGGCTTATTTAAACACCTTTAATCTCCGGCTAATTTAATTTTGCTCAAATTAAAAAGCAAAACAAATAATAAAATGGTCAACCGTCTATCAGAGAAATCCTCAAATCTAAAATAATTTTTTTTTTGAATATTTAACCATAGATAAGAAGGCGGAGAAAGCTGATAAAAAGAAGAAAGGAGGAGGCAGCAAAGCGAGTAAGAAAAAGAAGGCGAGCAAAAAGGCCTCCAAGACGAGCCTCAAGAAAAAGCCATCTAAGACGACGACGGAAGAAGAATCGGAAGAGGAAGAACCAAGTGAAGAGGAAACGACCGAGGGGGAAAGTCAAACGGGCGGGAGTACCTCCGAAGACGAAAGTAGGATTTTTAAATACTTTAAAAATTAGGTTGGAAACGTGACAAATTTCTGTTATGATTGATGTTTTATGCACAAAATAATGACCAAAAAAATTGCATAAAATCTTAACTCCAACATCTAGCCCTTACTCTAAACCTTACCCTAATTTAAAGCCCTACAGCTTTAGTTTGTTTCCCAACCCTCGACCAAACTCAAAAAACACTGCAAGAAAATTTCTTAGTGGAACGATAACAATAATTAGTACATAAAAGCACAATTTATATATAGCCTTTTCGTTTGGGGCACATTGTCCAGTACCCATGACTTGGCTATGGAAATTAATTGAACAGCTAAAAAATAAAATATTAATAAAAACTGCCCTTTAAAATACGCCTCGCATTTTTGGCAAATAGGCCACTATAACGTATATCCATTGTTAGTTTTTGATATTTTTTAATCTATAGCCCTTACGACAGTTGTTAATCTATTTCAAGTCATGCATATAAAAACTTATTTTCTTGTTGAAAAACCAGCTATATTGTTTAAAACCATCTTAATACCTTTATTTCTTATGCTTTTAAAGCAGTAAGCGCTTATAAAATCTTGCTCCACTTTCATGTCATGTGCCATTAACTTTTGACATTACACTCTAAACTTTTGGGCATCCTTTATTTTAAATTATGTTATTAGATGAATACAATTTTGTTGAAAATAGGACTGGCTCAAATATTTTGCCAGCATGGAAATAAAAATAAAAAAAAGATTATAGTGGAACGCAAACTATATTTATTTTTATTGTACAGATACTAAAAGTAAGAAATTAGTATTCAATAAAAAAAAACTTATTGATTAAATTTTCAAATTTTTGATTTTTCTATTTCTAATACCGGCCATTTTTACTTTTAAATTCAAGGTGAACCATCGGGTGCTAGCAAAAAGAAAGGTAAAAAGGATAAAAGTGATGACGAAGATGCTAAGAAGAAGGACAAAGGTACACGCTTATATACATTTTTATTACTTTTTCAAAATTTATTTTATTCGGATTTTTCTTTTTACAAGCAGGAATTAATACGATCGTTGCAAACCATTAAAAAACTTTATCGAATTTATTTACACTGACTATATAAGGGCTAGCTACTTAAGCTTTTCTTATTTTTCAGTGAATGATAATTTAAGTTAATCAAGCTTTTGGTAACAAAAACTTTTTTTGCACTATTTAATAAATTTTGTCCCTTAAATTTAGACGCAAAGGACGAAAAGAAGGATGATAAAAAAGACGTAAAGGCCGGCGATGGCGAGAAGGATAAAGATAAAGCTGATAAAGGTATATTCGACGCTATATATTAAAATTGAAAATGTTTAGTAATACGCTATATTTTTCCAAATATACCGTTTCCGAATTTAAGCTTTATAACATGGAATTATTAAATGGGCCGGTGTAAAATATCATATTTAGCTAATTAAGCTGTTTTTCTTTATAATTTGACAAAACAGATTGAAAAGAACGTAAATACCTGTTATATATTATTTTAATTATTGCTGCCATAATTAATCATATTTATATCTTTGCCAGGTAAGGAAAAAGAAAAAGGCGTGAGCGAAGAACCGAAGTCACCAGCGGAAAGCCCGAAGGATAGTGCATCACCCCCAGCTGCTGTTGCCGGAGGGCCTCAAGCCGCGCCAGGAGGGATGCCTCCTGGCTCTCCTCGAGCTCCGGTCCCAGTGACTGCTGCGGGAGTACCCCTTCCTGGGGCACCACTCCCTTCCCCTCCAACTGATGCGCCGCCACGTCCGGGCGCGCCCCCTATGCTACCAACCGGGGCCGTATCGCCCCGACCAGGGATGCCAGCTGGACCCCCACGAGCTCCACCACCACCGGGCGGACCCGTGGGATCTCCAAGGGCTCCACCACCACTTGGTATGCCACCAGGACCTGCTGGAGCGTCGCCTCGAGCTCCACCGCCTATCCCACCGCCTCCAGGAGGTGCTCCTGGCGGTCCACCTCGAGCACCTCCTCTACCAGGTGCACCTGGCTCTCCTAGAGCTCCGGGTCTTCCTCCTGGCGCCCCACCAGGGGCACCTGGTGGAGCTCCACCAAGACCCGGTGGTCCACCTATGGCTCCACCCCTTCCGCCAGGGGCGGTTGTTGGAACCCCAAGACCAGGTGGCCCGCCAATGGCACCACCCCTTCCGCCAGGAGCTGTCGGGACTCCAAGACCTGGCGGGCCTCCATTACCACCACCGCCTCCAGGGGCTATGGGAGGTCCACCTCGTCCTCCCGGAGGACCCCCGATGGGCATGCCCGGTGGTCCTCCTAGGGCTCCACCCCTTCCTGGAGCGACTCCGCGTCCCGGCGGACCTCCGGTCCCTCCACCCCCTGGTGTGGCGAGAGGTCCCCCACCACCTCCGGGAATGGCTCCACGACCAGGAGGTCCCCCATTACCCCCGGGTCCAGGAATGGCTAGACCACCAGGGCCACCACCACCTTCAGATTTGAGGCAGCCACCCCCACCCAGGCCCGTCCGTGGGCCCCCGCCTCCACCAATCCGTCCCTAAGCTCAATAACTTCGACTGCTAACCTTAATTTACATTATTATTATAATCATTATTATTATTACTATTTATATGAGCCTCATTATTTTTTTGGCATCTACTTAATGTGTTATTATTCATATATTTTTATTATACCTAGTGATTTCTGTAAATATTTTTTTATAACGCGTAGAGGATATTGTTATGTTGAATACACCCAAAAAATGCTTTGCACTTTATTCTAATAAAAAATAAATGTTCTAAAAATTTATTATCATCTAAAATGTGAGGAAAATGAATGGTTGAGTGATTCATAGTCAAATGTCAAAATAATTTGGGAGAGCCTTTAAGTCCAAATTTAAAGATGAAAAAAATGACATTATTCGCCATTTTTACATTGTCCAATAACACAGGTCAACAATTTTTTGAGAATTATATGTTAACTGCATAGATCAAACCAGCCAGCCATCTTAGGGAATAAGAAATCCGTTTACCTTTTCCTAATCAAACTTAGTTATTCAGTTTTAAACATTGAAAGTTTTAGAAAAAAAATAAGTGAAAAACTAAAAAACATTCATAACCAAAATTATGAAATTTTATTTTTGCATATTTTCAATTTTTAAATTGTTTGAATTAAATTTCAAATAATATTTTAATTGACAACCGATAACACTAGACAACAAAAGACCACCTTAAACATCATTTATGGCAACGTTTGGTCAAGTTTTTGGCGCTGATCAAGAATATGAAATCAGAATTTTAGCCAATGCCTCAGATTTTTAGTTATTTGGTGTCAAAGTTGAGATTTTTCAATTTTGGGGGTATTTTGGGCTTCTATATCATAAAACCGGTAGTAACAAAAGTTTAAAAATATATTTAGGTAACAAAAACATTCATTATTAACGTTAGGGGTTTACATTTTTTTAAATATTTAATTTTTTTTTTTTGTAAAATTAGTGGTTTTTGTCATAAACTCCGTTTTTTGATCCTAAATAACTTGAAAGTAAATTGCTAAAAATTTTATGTAATAATCTTTTTACGATATATTTTTTATAAGTAATTTGAACATGTCAATAGATTTTTTTTTTGAATTAATAGTAAAAAAAATTTTGTGAATTTTTTTCTGAACTTTGGATGCGGTTAAAAAAAAATTCGAGGCTTCGGAAAAAAAACTAACCCGGGATCGTTATCGCAAGAAATAAAACTTCCAAAATCGTTTTTGTTGTTTTTTTGGTTGTTCAGTGTAATACATTGCGTCGTAGTAAAGTAAGTGGACTCAAAATATTTTATATTATCTGAATGCCGATGTAGGAACTTAATACATTTATGAAATTGCCAAAAGAAACTTAGAAAAACGAAAAATATATATTATATTAGGCCATCGATGCATTCTATTATGCTTCATACTTCCGACTTATATATTTGTTGACCTGTGTAATTAATTTAAAATTATGAGGTTTAACAAGCTTTATGTAAAATTATGCTTAAATTTATTAAGAAATTAATTCAGTAATATTACCCCATAACTAAACGAACAAAATTTTGCTTATTAATATAACTATCCATTACCATTGTTTTACTTTTTTTAACCATTTACAAAAAAAATGTAATTAATAACGGTCTATTTCGTTCGTACAAGAACTTTCAATGAAAATTTTTGTCATTAACATAGACATATTTGGTTTAATAACTACCTTTTTACCAGCTATTACATTGATGAAATATAGTAAATCAAAATTATTTGGTGTTTGTAATTTTCTAGGGGAAAATAGGATAGTCTGGCATTTTCAAAGTTATATTAGTGTTAACTGATATTTAAAATTTTTTAAATAGCAGACTATTAATAAATTATATAATTAACCATTTATTATAAAATTTTATGGCTATAAAGTTATAAAATAAGTTATTAAACTAATCTGATTTTAGTAAAAAAATAGATAAGTATAAAACCCTAAGTTTCAACCCCAATAAATTGATATAGTATAAGCCCGTATTTTGTATATTTTTAGATTTCGTTTAACTTGGTTTTTGTATAAAAACTGTTTAAAATTTTTTTTAGCATTTTACAAAATTTAAAAATAATTTAGCGGTAGACTGCGGATAATGCTAATTCAAAATTGTAAATAAATTTTTTTTACAATATAAAAAAATATAACGACTATTATAAAATAATGAGAATTAATGTTTTATAGTCGGTTTAGAATATGCCTAACTAAAAATTCTTAAATCTTAAATATTTTTTACACTAGCCATCTTAATGTTTATCAGATACGCTCAATTTTTTTTTTCAAATTTTTTTTTTCAAATTTTTTTTCACTAGCCGCAGCCGTTGGTCAAGTTACACGAAGGTAAAGACGAGAGAACCCTAATTTTTAATCTTCTATGTAAAATTGTTAAAATTAAATTTAATTAAGGCCATGAGCAAAGTTTTTCGCAAAACTTTGGTTTATTTTTTTTAAACTAAACATTATTTTTGTCAGAAAAAGTATTTTATGTGTTAAATCTAAAAACAAAAATTTAGTAAATGTGTTCAATTAAAATATATAAAAAATAAATAAGAAAATTTAACTAAATTAAAATTTCACTCACACCGCAAAATTAAAATTGTAAAAGCAAAATGTGATCTGAAATTTAAATAATACATAATTGCGTTTAATACCTTTTTTGTTTATTTAACATAAATAAAAAATATTTTGTTATCTTGTATTCATTGACACACTGTGAGAAAATCTAATGAACCCCTATCCCACCCTCTTCTTCCCCTTCTTCCTTTACTTTAAATAAATCTTTGAAAACTAAAATGCATAAAAATTAAGCCTATATGACAAAAATACCCCTTTTTTTATTCCTCAAAATTTTTCTTATGTTTGTATTATTTCCTACCCTTCTCCCCCATTTGAAAAGATCATGTTACGACTCTGCTCAAATTTTTAATGATTTCTATAAGTAATAAGTTGCAACAAAAGCTAATATACCTCTAAATTTAGTTGAAGCTTTTTAAAAAATAAAATTCATTCTGTCCTCCGATTTTTGCGAATATATAGTTAAATAAATGTCAAAAATTTATAAAATTAAAAGAAAAAAAAACACCTTATTTATTTTTTTACCCGAAATTCTTTATAAAATAAAACAGTTTATTTAGATCATAAAGTTTAAACATTTTATTATTTTATTTAATTAATGCCTTCACTTAAGGTGTTGCTGCAGCCATATTCCCCATTTACACAATCGTGAAAGCAACGAAATAAAAAGACTTGGGTTAAAAACTAAAAAAAATAATACTTAGCTGCAGTGGGTTGTAACAGGAGGGTTGCTTTTTAGCTGTTCCCTAGGCTCGGTGCCAATTAATTGATATTAAAGTAACTTTGGTGCATCATTACATTTTTTGAAAAATTAATAGTTAAAGATATGTGAATTCTGACTTTTGGACGCGGTTTTAAAAAATTGGAGGCATTCAAAGAAAAACTAAATCCAGTATCGTTATCGCAAGAATTCTCTAAAAACCCTCAAAAAATTGTTGATGTTGTTTTTATTTGTTGTCCAGAGTAATTAGTGCTCCACCAAAGCATGCGCCGCATTCGTGTGTGTCGTCTTTAACCTTTAGATCGCCAACCTGCAATGACGCCCTAGCCTAATTTTAAAACATCTTATCACTTGGTATGCCACCAAAACCTTTAAAAACTTGCTTTTTACGCTTGTCTTGTCACTACAATAGCCCCTGGTTTTAACTTCTTACTATGCACATGGATCTCTTGAGTTTCAGATCTGCACTTAGTCTGCGGCACCTATCGGAGCCACAATATCCCTAATATTTTTTTACCAGGGAGCAATTGTGTAACTCAGATAACAACAGGTATTACCGATGAAAAATTTAATTGTTATTATTTATATATGTGATTGAAATCGCTTTTAAATTACTAATCGTTAAAAATTACATCAAAAATTTTTTTAAAAAGGTATCTAAATATTTTATTTTTTTGCTGGTAATTTATATTTTTTGCTCGTTTTTATTATGCTAAAAACAAAACTTAAAGCCATGTTTATTAATTTTTTAAAAATAAATTACACATATTGGTTATATAAAGACTATTTGCGCCTCTACATCAATTATAAAACGTGTTAAAAATGATATATATGTTTATAAAATTTAATGTTTCACGTTTTACTAAAAAAAATCAGTTACAAGACACAGCTTAAAAACATCTGAATTTATCTGTCGCCAGCCTATATGAATTGAATTGAAATCCAAAATATTGATGACTTACGCTTTAAATTTATCAAAAATAAAGAAGTTTGAGCTACTCAATAAATTAAAGGAGCAAATTTTAGATGAAAATCCTAAATTTTTTAACTTTATTGAGGATATTTTTTATAGGTCATTTATTCAGGATAAAAATTTTCAAGAAATGTTAGAAATAATTTTAACATTTGGAACAGATTTTAGAGTTTTTTGCTCGGAAAGTATAGTAATATTTATTGTAATTTGTTAATTAACGGATTTTAATGTTTTATATTTAGTGAGTAAATATGATTATGCAAGTGTTTGTGGTTTAGTTTGGACATCAAATTTTATAGCTTATCGCTGTAAAGATTGCTCAATATCGCCTTGTATGTCAATATGTCCACAGTGTTTTAAGGATGGTCCTCATGTTTTGGGGAATCATGATTATAACATGTTTAAAAGCCAGGCAGGAGGAGCTTGCGATTGTGGGGATATTCATGTTATGAAACCTGAAGGGTATATAACCTGCACTCTGTTATTAAAAAGTATTCTTTTACCAAAGTGTTATAAGCAAAAACAAAAATTGTTGAATTACCCTCAGTTAAAAATTAATTAATAGAGCTAAATACATTACTTGAATATCACTAGTGCAAAGTATTTATTAATTGAAGATCATCTCCATTTGAAGCAACATAATTAATATCCATTTTATAAACACCTTTTTGTATTTTTAGATACATTATGTTTATATGCATGGCTTTGTTATAAATTTGAGCTCCATAATGTTATGCCTTTTTTAAGGCTAAAACAAAAGAAAATGAAGACTGCCATTCTAAATTTAATTTTTATATATCTAAAATGTGCATACCACAGTCTTAAAAATATTGCAAAACTAGTTTATTATCTGATTTTTGAATTGTTTTGGACTCTGAATTATGCCTTTCAATATACCAGCTTAACAATGTATTGTATCTAATTAGTAGAATCTCTCTTTGTTATTTGCTTTTAATAATTATTTATTTATTAAAAAATTAGCCTTTAAAATTTAGTGTTGCCTATTTTTCCCAAGCTAGTAAATGGAAAACAAAAATAGTTTTTTATATTATAAAGCATAATTTATATGGCTTATGGGACATAAATGAAGCCTTAACGCATTTTTTTGAAATAATAAAAACAATCCAAAGTAATAACTTGTTTTTCTCTCCCCACATATTCTCACAGATTTTGTAGTGCTCACTCACTCGATAGGATAAGTGAAATGCCCAAACCACCCAAGGAACTAACACATACTATTCGTGTGATGGCACCCTACCTTATCACAAAAATCTTAGCCTTTTTTCGAGAATTTTGTCAATCGAACGGTGATTTTGGTATTGAAACGGATCTGCCCCTGTGTTATACCTACATCGACTTCCTATCCAAGTTTATAAGTGTGGGGGCACCTGTCAAACAAATCATTGCTAGTGCGTTTTTGGATACCGCAATATATGATGATTTTGTTAGAGGTTGATTTTTCATAATTATGATATTGTTTATAGGTTTATTACAATATTATATTTTTTACATATGTAAATATATACTCTTAAAAAACACCTATTTATTTTATAAATTTATTTTCAAGCTATTTTAGAAGGTCTAATAAAGCAAACTCTACTTTCCACTTTAAAAAATTATAATAATATTGTTTCTTGATTGTTTTATATAGTTTTAAATTTTTTACCTTTTTTTAGTTTTAATTTATCAAAAATTTAATCTTTCTTGTAAATAAAATTTAATATTTTAAAGTATGTGTTTTTTTTGTTTGTAGACGTAAACAATAAGGCAAAAAAGAATTCCAAACAAGCTGAATTGTTGCATCTGGATTTGGGCCGAAATAAAGCCACGAGGGATGATACAAATTTATTTTCTAGCGATGAAAATAAGGATGATCTTTATGATAACAAAATCAGTGATAATAATAGTAACAATGATAATAAATCTGCCCAATCAGTATATCGTACGCTTTTTACCGAAACACATGAAAAATATGTACAGGCCTGCCTTAAAATTGGAACAGATCCTAGAGGCGTTCAGATGTGCCAACTAATAGGTTTTTTTTATTTGGAAAGAATTGTCAAATTAATAAATAATATAAAAAAGGTTTTGTCTGTAGTCAACGTTTGATAAATTTTTTAGATATTATACAATTAATCAAATCAAGGCTACCGTACTTTCTTTACATCTTCTGTTTTGGTTAAACTTTGTAAGCCGGCAATAAAAACTGAAAAATTATAAATTAAAATGTTAATAAAGAAAATTAAATAAAATTATGTAGAATCAAAAAAAATTTAATCTTGAACTAAGTGATTTAAGGGCTAAACTAGCATCATGTGGTGCGATTTCGATTTAACTTTTGAATAAGTTAGTTATTTTATTTTGATCAATGTCCATTCCTGTTTAAGTTTGCTCAATGAAATAAGATCGTCTTGAATTTAAATACATGAAGAAGAATAATTGATTGATATAAGGGGCCTTGCCCTGACTGGTCTTCAGTCTCCCTTGAGAGATGTTGGGCAAGGGTGCATAGTTTCAGCAGGTAAATGAATTTGGCTTTTTACTTTTGCCAAGGTTGAAAACCCTGCACATTGTAATAGAGAATGCGGCGAAATTACAATGGATATTATGTTAGTGGCGAAGAATGCACTTTTAACATACTAATAACGTAAATATTTACCTTATAATTTCTCTGAACATTGTATACAACATATATTCTGTTAGATTTACACAACAAAGCTTCTCTCAGCTTTTTCGCCCATAAAAATGTCTTAGACGAATTGATGATGTGGATATTCTTGACTGAATTTCCCCAGCCTTTGGTTACCTTTGTGCTTCAAATGTTAAACGTGATGATACCAAGTTATCCTTCATTCTCCTATTTTATATACATCTTATTTTTTAGTAATTTATTTTAAAGTCTTTATAAATTATTTTGTTTGTTGTTTTGGTTCTATAATACTTTTAAAAACTATGATTATAAAAAAATTTGTGGAGAAAATAGCATTTTGATAAAAAAGGAATAATAAACATTAATTTACGATATTTTTGTTTCTAGATTTAAACAGGGCATATTAATAATAAACGTTTTCAGATTATTTTTATATATCCAGAGTTTTGTTGATAAATCTTAATTTTTAACGACTATTCTTCAAATTCCGATGTATTTGCTTTCACAAACGAATGCGAAAATTAACATTTTCCACTTGAGCCTTAAAAACTGGAAAGATTCACGTTTTTCACAAATTTCTATTTTTTGGACTTAGTTTGTTTTTAACTACGATTTTTTTCATATTATTCAATCTTTTTTTTTTATTTTGAGAACTTAACTAAATATTAGCGCCCTCTTTGGTTAATTACAAAATATCAGAAAATAAAAAACAGTTTAAATAATAACGGAAAAATAAATTAACTTGTAGAAAACAATCTTGTTTTACGTTTAAATTTCCATAATGTTTGTTTTGTGTAAAGTATTTTATCAAGGACGATTAAAAGAGAGCTGGAAAAAACTTATTTTTCGGCTAAACTCAAATTTTTGTTTTTAAAAATTTTATGACAGATTAAAAAAATAAATTATCAATTAATACAGAATCTAAGCAGAAAATCTTAAATTTTATAAATATTTTCAACAGGCTAAAACCCTTTATTTTTTCTAAATTTCGAAAAATAAAAAAATGAGTTTGACCAAAAAATGGGCATTTTCCCAGCTCTGATTAAAAGGGGGCATCATATTAGCAGGTGAATGACTCTGGCCTTCGACTTTTGTCATGGTTGTAAAGCCTGCATGCTATAATATTTTGGAGAGCGCGGCGTCATTTTAACGGTTGTTATGGTATTGGCTGAGAGATGCGCTTAATCCTATTGACCCTAGGGGTTATATATGTCGCCGCATAGCAATTCAATGCTCCTCACCCAAAAAAATAACTTATGTTCTGGTTTTTTGCCTATGGATATTAAATTTTTTTAATGTTAATTAATATTTTGTATCATTATCATTTTTTTAAGGATAAATTAAACTATATTTATGCTTCTTAATAAAAATAAGCAGAGAGTGAACTGTAAGTTTTTTTTAGCTTTTCTTTTCAGCTAGATCATACCTCCCACCAATTGAATAACAAAAAATAGCTTTGTAGGCGATTTTAATATAGAGGCAGACTTTATAAATCGATAAATTATTAGGTAGAGTTTTAAAAAAATTTAATAAAAATTATTATCCTGCCTACATCTCTGAAAATACTTTCATATGTATCTATGACCACGTGCAAAGTGAGTTGTTTATTTAGTACAATTTTCAAAATCTTTACAAATTTTATTTTTTAAATGTACCCAATTTTTTTTAATTAGGTGCCATTTGGCTTATACACATAAAATACTTTTTCTAAAATAAACAATTTTTTAAAATTATACGAAAATATAACTAACTTTGCACTTAGCTTATATTGCAAAAAACACGAATGTATGATGGAAATTACATTTTATGTAGACATCGATTTCAAATTTGAGTTCTGCGAGAGTTTCGTTAAGCATTACGCTTGCCTGGCCCGCGTGCTTATGCGTTGCCCGGACCCTGAAGCAGTCTCCTCACGCTTGTTCCACGTTAGCGTTCAACTCTTTAGCAACGAATCCATCTCGTACGCCATGGTCGATGGTCCAGGGAAACTCCTTAGACTCAGCATAAACGCCCTTAATCTCCTAATTTTGCCAATCCTTATACCTCAAAGTATGCAATTTTAATCCTTGAAACTATTTTGTAAGCATTGATTATTATTTTTTTTTATAATTAATTGTTTACAAATTAGTGATATTGAGCAAAAAATTAGAAAAATTGATTAGACAAAAATTTATGTTAAATATCAAAGAATAGGAAATGCAATCAATATATAACGATTATTAATCCTAATTCGCAACATCATTTGCCATATTATTTTAGTTACAATAAAACGTTAAAATCTTTATATGCTCCATAAATATTTTTGTTTGGACGGCAATTTGGAGATGGATTACTATATATAAGTGCGAATCCGGATTTTAATAAATATTCGTTTTGTTCGTTCTGCGCTTCTTTTTAGATTTATCTCACGATATATAAGAAATATTTGATTTTTTTATAAATGCATACTATTATATACTCATTTCTCTATCCATAATTCGAAATGTATTTGTGCCAGGCTACTTAGCAACATAAAGAGAAAATGCTATTTTTTTAAATTTTTTAAATTGTCCTAAATTTTAATAGCTATCTTAATTTAAAATACAAAACAAATTAACAAAATTGCTTTTTATAGGCACACAAGATGATACAGCCAATCTTCACCTTGCCGTCGATTGTTCTCACAAAATTATGACAAGCCATAGCTATTGGCCCGTCGTTTCAGACCTGACCACGCTTCTCACTCATTCATCCGTCACTTACGCTTTTCTCACGCAAGATTCGCAACTCGTGACTTTTTGGAGTCACGTGTTGTACTCTTTTCAAGGTTATTTTTTACATACCTAAGTTTAAATTTTCTGCTTTTGAATCGATGCCCTCTGCTTAGTTGTACTAAGGATTATACTTATCATATTTTATTAAACATAAAATTTTATATTTCAAAATAAAAATACAAGCACTTACAAAATATATTTATATTTAAAAAAATTTTATTGCAATAAGTTTAACCAGACATTTTCTTGATATTTACTTCTATCCAATTATTTTATATTTTTATTAACTTGATTAGGTATGAATACGAATAAACGCCAACATTCCCAACACATCGAATATGAACCGAGAACTTATTACACGGCTTTTTCGTCTGAAATCGAGGTCTGTACGACCATATTGCAAGTCCTGCTTGCCCATTGTTCTCCGATATTTGGGGATAACGATGGTAGAAAAGAAAAATCGAAATCCAGTCAATCCCCTACTATAGAATCCACCGATTTGAAATCAGAAAGTTTAAAAATAGATGATGCCTCAGTGGACGATTCTTCCAAGGAAATATCATCTTCTGCCGGAAAGTCAAAAGCGTTAATTTTTCCTAGTTTCACAGTTGGTTTTGATGATTTTAAACACCTTCTCCGTAGCGTTATGGTGAGCCTACAAGACTGGTTCGAAGTCATAAGCCTGGGCAATGAAGAACTGGTAAATTAAAAAATTTGATAGTTTTCACGGAATTTTTTGGTTTTTTCAACCTACCGTCAGAAATTTTTAAAGCTCCACGTATCAGCTTATTTTTAATTTTTGCTCCGTCCCCCATGGCCTGGCATATTTAAAATTAGGTCCATTTTTTCTTTAAATCGGCTACCATATCTTTGGGTGGGCTGTAATTCATGTGGAATTTTAAAAAAGTGTAAGATTGATTTTAAATTTAAATTTAATGTTTTAAACGGTATTGGGAAAAAGATAGAATGGAGTAATTTGCAAAAGATATTTTTGGGTCTTTTTTTGATTACCCACTTTTATTTAGAATTTTTTAACTCTTTCTCCCTTGCTAATGTTAGCACTTTTTTATAATGCCCAATTTTATTATTTACTTACAATTAGAGGTAAAATTTTTTATGTTTTTTTATTTTAATAAGTTGAATATAAAATTAAATTGATTTTGAGTGACTAGCCCTTTTTTAAATATTTTAATTTTTGGAATAGAATCTATGTTTACATATAATTTATTTATTTTTTCTAACCTGTTAATTAACTTAAATGTAAAAATACAAAATAAATTTACCATTATAAATAATTTTAAATTTAGTTTAAAAATTTGCCAATAATCTTTAGTAAGATTTTAGTTGTATTTATACACTTTTGTTTATGTTTAAATTACTTATGAAATTTTTTTTATATTTTTCAGATTGAATAACGTAACCATTTGTTACTAATATAGCTTTATTTTTAAATTTTTTACCAAGCTTAACCGCGACGAGGTTACTTTTCATCTACCTTTGCACCGTTACCTGGCTATCATTCTTTCCCACGGTATAAGAAATTGTCAATTAACCGTCAACGACTTAATACACATCTTAAGCAGCGTTCATCCTTTTGTTCAACTCAAAAATTACGTAAAATTATTGCTCAAGCATCCTCTAAGAATCCAAGTTCAGATATTTATTTTCTTATTTTTTTGCATATATATTTCATATATTCCCTTATGCGCACATTCTTCCTTTTTCAAATTGGCATTTAGTTGCTAAAAATTAATTAAAAGATGGTAATACACCTTGTTATTTTGTAACTTTTATTTATTATTTTTATATATTTTTAATTTTATTATGAACAATGAAAATATTATTGTTATTATTATTATTGTTATTATTGTTTTTTTTTATTTTTTACTTATATGTTTAATCGTAAACATATGAGTGAATAATTTTCTAATTTTTTTAGATTTTATGTTTTTTTTTATTTTTTCTATCATTATTTTAAATAACAATCTTGTAATTGTAATAATGTTTTTTGTAGGTTGCCCTCAACGAAATAAACGCCGGTCACTGGGTTCGCAACGGTGTTCAAATTAGGGGCCAAGTTCTTACGTACTTGCAAAACGCTTTCAATCAAGCCATGAGCTATCCCGACCTCTTTCTCATTCAAACTTGTGCTTGTCTCATGCCTGCCGATCAATTTATCGCAACCGTTTTCGCAAATTTTGGAATATTTTACGAACAAAACGCCATCTCGAATTTATTATTGACTGATTCGGACAAGAAAGATCTTACATTACAGATTGATACACCTCTTTGGAAACGGCCCGATAATAATTATCTCACTGCAAATCCCAATAATAGTCCCAGTTTAAACTCGAGCATCGATGATACCCAAAACAAAATGTTGGAAGGTCTTGTTGCTTTTCTCGCTCAACTCATCACGTTCCGTGACATGTACATAGAAAATAACGAATATTACACAATGGAAAAGAATATAGTGGAATTGCTAACTAAAGCAAGTGCTAGTCCCTATGCGTCATCAGCTGCTGCCCTACACAGTTCGGTCCCATCTGTTCTTTACTCTCAACTGCAAGACCTCAAACCGGATCGTTCGATGTATAGTGTTGACCCGTCGGGCGAAAAAACGACCGAGATGCAGGCCCAATTTTCGCGCTTCATACAAGAGGTGCTATTTTTATAGAAATATTTTGTAATGTTCGATATCTAATATATATCACTTTAAACCTGACTATGACCACGCCTTTCAAAAATTTTGTGAAAAATATTTAAGCCTATGCTTATCAATAAACACTTTAATTAAAAAATCATATTTCATCGAAACCTTACTATATAGTTTTGAATATAGTTAAAATTGATTACAGGACAGAATTTGTATGTATTATACAAATTTTACATTGATTTGCTTAAAAAAAAGTTAATTGCCTTTTTCCTATGCATAAGATAAGCATTTTTTAACTCTCATTATTAATAAATGCCTAGGTTGCCGAATATAAACCTCCTAATCTTGAGATGAAAGGAGGCGAAATATCCCAAGGCTCTTACAGTCCGAAAGAGTGTGTTTGGCTTCAATTATACGACCCACTTAGGGTTATGACGAGCGATGTTACTAAACGCGATTTCCAAACTAGCATGGATAACTACAAACGATTGTAATTTTAGTTTTTATTAATGTTTTGAAAGCTTGGTTTTATCATTAATATTATATCCATTAATTAGACGGCTTGTGGCTTAGTAGTGTAATTTGTATATATAGTGTATCTTTATTGCCACATCATTGAAATGTATTAGTACACATGTCTAAATATAGTTTAAGTTTTCAGATCGAAACATGCAGAATTGGACATGAAAATTTTCCCATTACTTATCTTTTTTGTTTAGATTTGTAGCCCTTTCAATTCTAATGTTGAAAATGTGACAACGTTTGAGCATCAAAAAAAATAATTTTTGCTATTTATCTAATCGATTTTAAATAGCGATATGTTATTACATAATTTTATAATTAATTGTGACAAATTTCGACTTTTTGTCGGCGACCAGTTACAAACACATATAATTTAAAAGAGTTTTTTGTGCTGATTTCAAATATCTTTTCCATTTTTTTCGAATAGGTCTAATTTTTTAATTAGAAGCGGTCAAAATCTTCAAAAACCTCAATATATGTCATTTTCAAAAGCAAATTTAACACCCTATAATCCAAAAATTTATAATAAAAAAAAATGTAATTCTATAGGAATGGCTTAAATAATATATTCGAATTAAAAAAACTGGAAAAAATTAATTAGTTAAGCAATTATTTAATTTTTAAGAAAAATTATATATGGATCTCTTAAAATCCTTTTTAATGGTCCATGGGAATTTAATTTTTAATGTTATTTGCTTCAAATCCATAAAAAAGGTTTAGATAATTTATTTTAAGCTATTGGGAATATTTGATTATAATTATCTCTTTATAAATCACTTGTTACAAATAAATTTATGTAAAAAAAGTTCTGGTAAAAGTTTATAAGTAATCGAGGAATTATGATAGGGGCAACTATATATTGAACAATCTCAATTGGGTAAAGTAAGTCTAATTAACCTCTAGAGTGAATTTAAATTAAAAATAAGTTACCAAAAATCTTTGAAGGTTTCTAAGGTTAGATTTATGGCGCCACGCTAATTCTTTTTCTAAAAATTAAATAATTGTAAATAATAAGATTTTTTAAATTTTTTGATTTAATTTAATTATTTAAGAATTTTCCTATAAAATTACAAGTTTTTGTCCAATTTTTTGAATTTAAGGGACTATATTTGTTTTGAAAATGACACATATTGGAGTTTTGTGATTTAAACGGTTATAGTTAAAAACTAGACCTATTCGGAAAAAATAAAAGATATTTGAAATCATAAAAACATTAAAATATAGTTTTTTAATTGGTCGATTTTTGAGTGTAATTAGACTTTTATTGTATATTGTCTATATTTAAATTTTAAGCTTTATTAAAAAGTTTAAATCAATTTGTTTTTGAGTGAGGTCGTAAAAATGTTTGTCATGTTTTTTGTATGTTTTCATAGACTCCGGATATGAGAGACGGGGTCGAATAAATTTTACATTGCTTTGCCTTCCAACTGACTTAATTTATTAATTTATTAATACTATAGTATATTACTTTTATTACCTATTACAGCCTAAGAAGCAAATATGGTAACGAACTTTCGCCTAAGTACATTGAAACTTTGTGGCCACCCTTTCTCCTACCTGCTAACATTAACGATTCCCACTCAACTACTTACTATTTCTCGCAATCTCATCCATCTACACTACCTTCAACCTTACCTGTTCCTTTTGAAACATCATCGACTAAATCTAAACCTAATAGTACGACCAAATTTTACGAATGTATGTTGCCGACCTTGCTTAGGAGCGACCTAGTGGATCTACTTTTGTGCGATATTTTGCTCGATTGCGTACTTAATAAACACCGCGTGTCTGAGACACTTTTGCAACTTACTATGCACCTTATAAGACTTAAACTCGAGCTTCCCATAACGACTGAGCAAGAGCTGGACGCTTTACAGGCAGAACCTTCCATCATTGTATACAAATTATTTTACAACAATTTTCTTTAATATTTATTCGCTTTTTTATCTATATTTTGAAGTCAATTTGTAGATAGAAGTGCATTTTCAACGCTGTTATATATGTTCTGCTATAAATAATTAAATATTATATAACCATTTATTTTCGGAAGAAAAGTTTGTTAATATATATATTGTGCGAGCACTAAGTATGATTCATATATGTTTGTTTTGTAAATTAAAGACGAATTTGAATATTTCTTAACAAACTATTTAATCATATTCATCTTTTGAGAATATACATGTATGGCTTTTTTCGACATAAATCTCTTACTAATTATTTAGACCTACATTACGCTCCGTGTTTTATAATTTATAAATTTTAAAAATATTAGGACATGACCACGGTAACTCACTCATCACCTAAAACTTCAACTTTGGTAAAGATTGACAATTTTCACAAATCTGAATCGAGTAATCATCCTGCGTTGCTTCCTACACAGCCTTTGCATCTTACAGAAGATTCGAATCTAACAATTTTAAATGAAGACCGGACAAATAGCTCTGTCCTATTCCACAATTCTTCCCCTAATAGAAGTAAACATACTGATTTTAGGCTTTTGTCCTTCATATGGTGTAAGGTAAAAAGTTTTAAGTAAAGTTAGCGTGCAGTTTGTGATAGTTTATTTGCGTATGTTGTTTGAAAGCCAAGGAACATCAAATTTTCTTAAATTGTTTTTTTTGTTTAGACAAGCTCGAACCTCACCGCCTATCGCCAGAACCTAAACTGGCTCCAACCCTAGCCACTCTTACCAAGTACCGAGCAACGCCGACCAAGTTTCTCGAAGCCTTCTACCGTGATCGTTCTTTGCAACTTGGCATAGATTTCACTGAATATTTGGCCACAAAATTTCAAGAGCCAAGCTCTTCTGGTTCATCATCACCTAATATTTCAAAAACTAGTCTGGGCCATAGTCCACCTAAAAATTTAAATAGGAGTAGTAATAATAATATTATTAATGTAACCAGTGGTGCAGTTGTTAATTCCAGCACTAAACTCCGTTCTATCCTGCTCGATAAATTTTCTAACCTTTCTCATGGGGCTACCAACCTTTTACGTTTCCACGCTAATCACCCCAATAGGAATTCAAGTGGCTCTAAAACGGACGCTAAAAACGGCGACGATATGGGAATGAGAACTGAAACGGTTTGGAACACATTTAGCTCTTATCAAACTTTGGATAACGCATCAACTCCGCCTATTGTAAGTATATACGAATGCCTCAAAATCATATACGAACGTGACTTTTTTGCAACTTCTCTTGCCCCGTCCCACGATATTTTGGAGAGAATTATGGGGAATTCACACAGCGAGGCATCTTTTAATCAATTTGGCGATGGAAAATATTATATTGGTAGGTTACTCGAATGCTTAAATAAAGAAAACCCCTCACCAAGTACTACATCTGAGGGACCGTTGCAAACACACGCTCAAATGCAATCTCCAATCAATTTTATATCCGATTTAGGGCTAAAAGGAACTCAATTGCCAGCATCCACGGTATTAAGCGAAAACATTAACCAAAAACCCTTTTTGACGCCTCCCACTCCGCAACCCATTTCCTCTAGCTTTAATAGGAAGAAGCAGTTAGCCCGAGACCGGCAAAAAAAGATTCTCAACTCCTATGCCTCGAAACAAAAGAAATTTATAGCGCACGTATCTAAAAATCAGGATATGTACTATAACAAAAACACCAAAAATGTTGACTCAGCTACACCGCCATCTTCAAATAGTCCTCTAGCGTATTCTCCCAACTTGCAAATGATTGATGATTTATCTCAAACCCCCACCGAAGGAAGGTTAGGTATGTCGGAAAACACTATGCCAGCGATGGATGAGGGTAGTGCGTCTCTTGATACAATAATATCAAGTAGTTTAGATGATCTCGTCAGCGACAATAAAATAACCGATTTAGCAAAAAGTCAGCCTCAAGTCATTGAATTTCACGAAACATGTTCCATATGTGGCAATACCATCCGATCCGTTAATTCTGGCGGGAAAACAGCTGACCAAGAGGAGTCCGACGTTGCCGGGTTGGTCGCTTTCGTTTCTAGCGACGATGGTATTTGTTTACATAGCAATTGTATTGCTTGCCATTAAAATTTTATAAATTTTGAAAGGGAAAAAATTACATTTTTAACGTAATAAAAATGCGTTTAAGGTTGTTATTTTATTTTATTATTTTTTAAAGCCTATTTTTTCAAACAACTAATACCTGCATAACTTGTTAGTATCTTAATTGAAAATATCTTATCATTGTTTTATTTTATTATTTTTTTAAATTCGGTATAAGTAAAAAAAAACAAAGGGAAAAGACAGATAATATTATATGTAAAATGGGAAAGAAATAAAATAATATTAATTTTTAGAATCCTCCGGTTATGTATTTTTAAAATGAAAAAAATTATTTTTCTAAATTCTATTTAAATTTTTTGCCTGATTTTTGCAAAATGGAAAGAAAAAAAAAATATTAGTTTTTAGAACCCTCTGACTATCTATTTTGAAAAAAAAGTATTTTTCTAAATTCTTTTTAAATTTTTTGCCTGATTTAATATATTGGTTTTAATTAATTACCCAATTTGTTTAAAGATATTGTTGTTTTTGAATTTAATTCTATTTTTACTCTAAACGTAGCAATTGGAAAATTTCTGAGTGTCTACCTCGAACCACCTGATATTTGTGCCTTGTTGCCTGCATCATATAGGGTAAAAAACAATATAGAAACACGAATCTCAAAGGACACGGGGAAACCCATCAGTCTAGCAAATCTTTCTCCGCCCTTATCAGGCAGTCGGCTCCCAAAGATTCCCAAAATGGAATGTGCCCCATCTACCCGAGCTGCGTCAAATCTATTACCCGTAGACGCTTTAAAATTGCCTTTGAATTCAGTATTCACCAAGGACCAACTCAGGGGCAAACTTGGTGATCTTTTAACACGAACCCTACTGAATGCCGACCTCGGCGGTGTTAAAACAAAATTTTTGGTTAGGCATAAAGGTATTCTACGGTACGAAACCGCCACTGAGTTAGCGAACGATTATATCAAAGCTCGTCAATTGATTTCCCTTGTAATTGCGACATTGTTAATATTTTATATTTTTTTTCAAAGTTTATGTACTTTTTTTTAGATTTTAATATTAAGTTGTTTTGCCTTTTATATCAATTATTTGCACCCAAAAGTTTAAATGCATACAATTTATGGTTATTTAGTTGCATTCTAACTTAAAAATTTTTGTGTGTATTTTTTGGTTTGTTAAAAATTTTATTTAATTAAACAATTAAAGAAATTATTTTAATAGGCGCTGGTTTATATCCTTAAAATATGACATCAAATTAGTAAGGTTATATATACATTCGTTCATGCTTTATTTTTATGGATTTTAAAAATTTTTTAGATTACTTTTTGCTTGCTTGCTTTAAAGAACTGTAAATTGCCGCCTTTGGGTTTTTTTTAATTTACTCAATTACCCCCATATTCAATTTGTTGAGGCAACAATGTTGGTTGCTCAACATGGCCTAAAATTGTGTGTTTTATTTGTTAGGAATTACTGAAATTTTGCCGTCCGACATACGATTCCACGCGGTATAAACATGTGACCACCTGTGGTCATTTCTTACACTACGCTTGTTTCAAATCATACACCCAAGCTTTACAAGTTTCAATTTTAAAGATTAAAAGTTTTGGGTGCCTATGTCTATATAAAAGCATTTAGTTTTTTGAAATAAAATATAACAACGAATTGTTTATTAAATGAAAACATTTATTCAAAAAATTTATCATTATTAAATTTTTTATATAATTTACCTATTAAATTTTACCCTTTGTATGGTTTAGTTATATTTAAACACATTTTTAATATTTGATCAGGCTCCTTTCGTAGTGAGACATTTGCTTTGGTGCATGACCGATTCGTCTTATTTTCTAATATGATTAGAATAATTAAAATATTTTTAAATTTATTTAAGATTTTTTCATGGTGTTTTTGGCGATATTTACAAGTTGGTAAGATAATGGGAACACCCACGTTTTTTATATTGATTTTACTTTAATTTCATTAGAATGGGAAAAAAAATTCCGCTAATGCCGATTTGCTAATAATCTCAGTTCCCTAACCTCGCCACTAACCTGTGGCTCATATTTTAATTTTATATATAAATTATTATAAATGAATGGACTCATGCATGCAATTTTAATTTAGAATATGATGAATTTATGAGTGATTAAAATTTATAATTTAATTGTCAAAATCCTATTTCTAATAACACTTGATATTTTGTACGCAACACAGAATCAAAATAATAACGTTTTCAACTCCGCAGTAATCGCTAGCATGGGTGAATACCCATGCCCAGTCTGTCGAAGGCTTTCAAATTCCTTACTTCCTTTATTTGTCCCGACCACTCATTCAACCCTCGTAGCAGTCGACAAATTAGTAGGAGCAGACAGCACCAACTCATCCATCACGAATAGGGTCAATTTAGATAATCTGTTAAATCCAGTTTCTGATGGAAACGCTATTGATACATTGGAGAAGGAGGCGTGCCAAAATTTCGACGAATTATTGCACCTATTACCAGCAGGTTTTTTTTCTAAATAAATATTATTGTTTATTATACATCTTTCATTTGTCATTTATCAATATTTTTTTACAAATTTTGGATTTATAACGGCTCTGCCAAACTCGCAATTTTTTTGACAAAATTTGTATAAAAGTAATTATATAAGAAGATGATTATTTTTTACTTAGTGCCTAATTAATAATATGTTTTATTTAATTATTATTCTTTTACTAATCACCCCTCCCCTCTTCATAAACAGTTAAAAGTTGCAAAAATGACGTGGCGTGAGAATCAAAAAAAATTAAAATATTACATTTGAACTTAACTTGAATGTTTAACTAATCGTTTCTTATTTTAATAAATTATGGCATTTATATTTAATTTGTATTGAAAGTTATGGGTCAACAATCACTGAACCCATATGACTTGCGTGCCCCAAATAATATCCATATTACCGAAAACGACATAGAGTTGGCTAATATTCCCTTACCTCCCGTAACCAATGTAGAAGGGCATGATGCGCATACTAATAACAATAATGATAGCATTACTGATATCAACAATAATATAGATAATTTTATTGATAATAATTATAATAATATTAATAATAATAACACCGATAATGATAGCATTATTATTAATAACACCGATAATAATAGTAATAATAATGTCATTATTAATAATGATATTGATGACGATGTTGTAGATAATAATAATAATAATAATAATAATAATGTTGAAAATATCAACAACAACAACATTAATGTTAATAATGGTTTAGACAATAATAGTAATGTAAACAACAACAACGATAATAATGTTAATGATACTTTTGATGGTAATAATAATAATGATAATAACAATAATGGCAATAATAATGCTAATAACAATAGTGATATAAATAACAACAACAATAATACTAATGATAATGATGGTGCTAATAATAATAATAATAATAATGACGCTAATGTAAATAACACTTTCAGGATTGAATTTGATTTTTCTTCTATGGGCCCTATAGTAGTTGATTTACCACCTTATGACGATGAGGAAATGGCGGATCAGGGTTTTTCTTATCATTTTTTTAGCTTATAAATTTTATTACTAAAATTGTGATATTGCTTGAAAGTTATTTATCTTGAATCAATCCCACTTTTTGTTCCTTCCCTTTCTCCAAAAAAAAAAAAAAGAAAAAAATAACGAAAATAAGCCTTTTGGTTATAATATTAATATAAATTGCTGGATATATATTGTTGTTCCATCTGTTTTTTTTTACAAAAAAGTAGTATATTTTGAAGCAAGACTATAGTTGAGTATGGATGGTAAAAATTGGAAACTTTACAATTGACTTGTTTATGTAAAATTTCTTAAATATGAAAGGCTTGTAAAAAATTTATATCATTATACATAAGGAGCGCAACCTTGTAAGGTTTTTAATACTTTTTTAAATAAAAATCAATTCATATATTAACAAACTTTTTTGGGTATATTTATTTTGGGCATGTAATTAGCTCTTATAAAGTTTCTAAAATATGCGCAGTTTGACAAGTGTGATTGAAGTTTGTTTTTTAAATCTCATTTGTAAAAGCTTACTAATGAAGAGTCCCTTATTAGATTTGTAACAGAAACACATGGAATTATTAAAAAAGAAAAATGACCTCCAACTCCACGCGCTAATTTTAGAGGATAGGGTTTTTTAATAAGACGTATAAAACGGTTTCTTACACTATTTAATGCATATGCTTTTTTTTATTTCTTTTCTAGAAATGGATAACCCTTATTATACAGAAAAGGGACAAGAAACATCTGACCTCGATTTTAACATACTTGAGAGACCGGTTCATTACATACTGAGCAAGGAGTTGCAAAGATGTGCATCCATTTTAAGGTTTTTTTTATTGATAACTCGGGTTTTTTCATTATTTTATTGAAATTTTTTAATTCATTGAAGCATTTTTTTCTAGAAAAAAAATTATAATTCTTATTTAAAATTTTGTAAATATAAATTGACTTGGGCTATGTCTTTATTGTTTTGATCATGCGTTATATATGGCGTCGATTGAGTGAGACAAAATGCCTTTATATAACCAAGGAACTTGTGTTTTATACTAAATTTTTTGAAATTTTTTAAATGACCTATCAGGACACGTGCAAAGTGAGTTTAAATTTTCGTCAAATTGTGGAAATTTTAAAAATTTTAATTTTCCAAAATATTTAAAAATTTATATTTCAGAAAAAAACGTTTTATTTGCATAAACTATATTTAACAACTTTTTTAAAAGTTTGCATTTTATTACAAAAAATTCTAATTTGACAATTTCACGAAAATAAAAACTCTTTGCACGTGCCCTTAGATGTAAAATTTATATTTTACATGACATACACAACAAATATTTTCTTACATTACAACATTTTCCTTCATTCCTATATTTGTTATATTAGTTTTCTTTAATACCTTATTTTAGATACAACGTTGATAGCAAATTAATTACCACAAACACATATAAAGTGCCCACTCAAGCTGATTTTAATGAAATATCTTTGTCTGAAAGGCTTCATTTTGGTTGCAGTTTTTGTTTTGTATTTTTTACAGAATTATAATTTGTTTATTTATATTATTTACCATATCTTTTTTTTCTTGCCGGATGTATTTTTTAATTTTATTATAAAATTTCTTTATATTTATAATGTTAATATAATTTTTTTGTATTTATAGCAACTTAATTAAAATTATCTTTTTTGTTTTACATATCAGTTAAATCAATTTTTTCTATATAGAAATTAAACATTTATGCATAAGTATATATTTATTAAATTTTAATTATGGCTAATACAAAAAAACAATATATTTGAAATAATGTTTTTGTTTTTTTAGCATCTTTAGCTCAGAGAGTTCATGCCACATGGATCAGATGTCTCAATCATATAGTCATACCCGGGAATAAGTATGGTTTGCCTAATGTTCAAACAAAAAAAGTTTCATATCACGATTATCTTGGTGACTACATTAAATTTCATCAATGGATAATGGTTGGTGGTGCCATAGAGAATAGTGAACAGAAAAAGATCAATCTAGAGACAAATGAAAGGTAATTACAAAAAACTTTTTTCTACCTAGTAGCCCGATGTTTAAAAAGGAAAAGTGCACAAAAATAACTATTATTTAGTTAAAATTTAAAAAAAATAAATTTTGTGATTTGTTTTTTTTTGAGGTTAAACGCGATGCATATTTAAAACTGAATGTAACACACTCGTTATATATTCATTTAGATTTTTATACAGTTTACAATTTCTTTTGAACAAATTTCACCTGTTAAACATTAAAATTTATGAAAAATATTTAAAACACAAATGAGATTTAATAACGTTTTAAATAAAACTTTTTACCTCTTTTAAGTATTTAAAATGTTACCTTAAAAGAACAATGTTTATTTATCGCGGTTAAATAAAATGCTGGACACGTAATATTATGTACAACCCAAACGTGTAGCAGTAATTTGTATTTAACAATTTCAATTTTTAAATTTACAGCTAATTTTTTCTTAGTTGTATTAAATATTAATATTTGAAATATTAGCGTCGCAAAAGCATGATAATTTGCTAGTCTAATTTTTAATCACTGATTAGGGGCAGGAGAAATCAGGCCATATGGTGTACATGATTTTTTATACATGTCTACGTACTTAACACGGTTAATCATTGTGAATGTTGTGAGAGGTTTGTGCATTTGATAGAAAAAAAAATTGTTGATTAGTTTTCATTTTTTTTACTTTTTACGAATACATTCTTGTTGGCTATTAGCCAGCCCCCAAGATCCTATACGATTAAAAAGATGGCCTAATTAAGCAATTTTTTTGCCGCCTTGTTTATTGTAATCAATTGTATTTTTTTCATCTGCAATTATAAAATTTAGAATTTTCTAATTATATCAAATTGTTATACAGAATATCATCCTAATCTTGATAAGACACGTTTTTTTTCTGTTGTAAATAATAATAAAATTTTAAATATGAATACAGTTCGGCTAAACCCTTTATCACTTTAATTTTTTAGTATGATAACTGAACAAGAATGTCATCTGTTTAGCACGGTTGCACTGCTGTGTGACCCGTCATCATTACTCACGACGTTTATTACACTGTTTGGACCCCAATATTTTTGTCAACCAAGTAATTTAATTTTTGAGCAAACCTAGTTACTTGGTACACAAAAAACTGTATATGACCTTTTATTAAAAATAATTTTAAATAAAGGGTCTTTTTTAATTGGTATTATGGGCAATATCAATATTTAATTTTTTGTAGCCATGTCTCATCTCGTTTTAATGTTTCCATATATAAGGTAGAAAAACACTTGAATTGTATTGCTTGATTGCTTTTGCGCAATTTTAAGAATGTGTTTTGCTTGATGTGAAATTTTATTGTTTTTTTAAATTTTAAGAACCAAAAATTCTAAGACTTGGCCAGAGGCTTTTTAATGTTTTCATTTAAAAACGGAATAGATTATAGTAGCCATTGCCTATTCCTCTATGTCTGTTTAATTTGATTTAGCTTAACTAGTATATTAGGGTATATGTAATATTTTTTCTCGTATTTAATGCGTTACAGCCTGACACTCCGTTTCAATTTTTACGCAAGCTTAAAATAACACAGGTCAACAAATAGCAATGACACAAATGTGAATTTTTTGAAAACATAAAAAAATTTATCCCCATGATGGCCTTTACTCATTAGATTTTTTTCTATTTTTTCCCCGCCTTCCTCCTTACATCCGTCCATATCGAAAAAATGGCCCATTCTGACCAAATTCGCAGATCAGGATTACCCTTAAAATAAATTTAAAAATCTTTTTTGTTTATAAAAATCCCTTTTAACTTTTATTGATCATATCAAATAACGAGAAATGAAATTTTTTAGTATAAAAAGCTCTTACATCAGCAATTATATAATACAAAATATTTTGCTTCCAAACTTAAATACGACAGGACATATCATAGGGTTTTAATAAAAGCTTTATTTAAATATAAAAGTTTAGCTGTTGTAAATATGCAAAAAAATGTAATTTTGTTTTTAATTCTTTTTGTTTTTTTTTTTGAATTTTTTCTAAAGTTTTCAATGTTTATAGCTGACTAATTAAGTTTGATTAGAAAAAAGGTTAACGGATTTGAAAATCTCTAAGATGGCAGGTTTGATCTCCGTAGATAGCTCACTCTCTAAAATTTGTTGACCTGTGTAACGTATTGAATAGGGTTTTTGCTCCTTTTAATTAATTTATTGTTTATTCATTTATTTAGACAATCTTGCCTTACTGGTGAACCGCTTATGTATCCTTCAATTGACCCAATTAACTCTAGTAATGGTTGAGGCTTTGACCTCGGGCTCACAAGATTCTGATAAGCGCCACTTGTTAAATCATTTGATACAATGCTTCGATGAATTGTCACCCAAACCCATTGACGAAAACTTAAATAATGTATTTTTTGATAAAATAAACCTTTACTGCTCGATAAAGTTTGAGGGTTCGATTGATAGACCTATAATTGGAAAAAACTAATTTTTTAGTTAAACTCATATTTTTTTTAACCGGAAAAATAAAAGTTTTTTTTAGAGTTAGAAATTAGTTTTATTAAAATTAGTATATAAAGAGTGTTAAAATATTACTCTTTTTCGTGTAATAAATTTATCATTTTTAGCTCTTGTTGTTAATAGTTGTAAAAAAATAGGCAAATGATATTAAAAGGTCACCCCGTCCTGACGGATTGTTAGATCTTTTATTTTGACACTGTAGAAAATTACTAAAGTTATATTATTTTATTAGATATAGTAATTTTATTTATTCACTTGAATACACTATTACGTAATTCAAGTAAAAAATCATAATTTACCTCTAATAATTGATCCGTTTATAACAATAATTTGGTTTGGCAATTTTTACACGATCGAAATAAATATTTTATTTAATGATTATAAACATTTTAGATTTTTAACAAATTTTTTATTTACTTTTTACATGTTTTAGCAGGTTTCTCTAACCAAAACACGGACGCGGTTTTGATATAAACTGATGATGGTGGCTTTGATCTAATTAATTAGTTTAAATATTTTTAAAAATTGGTCGAATAATAATATTTATAAATAATTGAACTCATAGAGTTGAAATCTTGGTAATACCAATGATTAAAAAAACAGGTTATTTTAGTATGTTTGCATTGTTGGGTTGTTCATTATGGCTTATGACAACTTTTTGACAATAATTTTATTTTTTAATTTATTTAGACGTCGGGCGAAGCACATTATCCGTTAATAAGTCTTGTTAAACATATATTGCAAGAAATATCCGCTCATTGGACCTATGCCGACCAAGTAATATGAATAAATTCTATTATTAAAATTGTTGTTTGAATCATTCTAATGTGTGGATCTTTTTATTTAAGTTAGAAATTGTACAAAAAATTTAGAAGTTTCTCATATAAAGGTTATAAATAAAAACAGTTATTAAGTATAAGAAGATAAACATTTGACTTTTAAATTATCTGTAATTTATGGCTTATAAATAACTTTATTTAATTTTAATTGTAAAAATTAATAGTGCATATTGAATAATAATTATCTCCATTTAATAATATCTATTTCTGTTTCTCTAACATGAAATTTTTCTTTTCCATGGCAGGGAATCTTTTTTATTACAGATTTTTTTAATTAACTAGTATTTTCTCTGTTTAGTCATTCAAATCGACTGCTAAAGACCCGGAAAATGGCCTAGCAAATGAATGTTTAATTTGTATTTTGCAAGATTTAAGCTGCTTTCTCAAGTTTTCCTACGTAATCTACCAAAGCCTAATTGCCTATAATACTCCTAAGGTTAAAAGAATTTATTAGTTTAGTAAGAATGTGATTTTTAGGTATTTAATAAATCCTCATTTATTTTAAAATATATTGTTTTACCATTTGAATTTAATAACAGCAATTGTACTTTACTCTATTATTTAATTTATATAACTTTTTAAAATTTTATATTGGTAAAAAAATGGTTTAGTATAGATATTTAATTGGATTTTGCATGAGTTGGATCATTTTTGGCTTATTGCAAATTTATATAAATTATTTTACTGTTTAGTTTGTCAAGGTGTGTTTTAAAAAATAGATAAATTTTTGGTGATCAACAAAAATTTATTTAATTTTCTTAAAAAAATTAATTTTTCATTTTATTTGCCATTTTTATAATCTTAGGTGCCGTCACAAGCAAATTCCACCGCACAGTTACCTGATGTTTTAGCTCCCTTTTCCTCTCTATTTCAAATCACGTCTTCGACATTTTTGTTTTCAGATGGATCGGTTTCTTTACACAAGTCAACTTTCGTTCGAAGGCTTGTCAAAAAATACTATGATAATGGATCTGATCCACCTATAAATTCTCAATCCATGGAAATTGAAGAGGTGAATTTATACAGTTTTTATGATTTATTAAATGTCATTGTTCATTATAAATTTTAAATATATAAAAAAAATAAATCAGATTTAAGTTAATTTTATATACCGTCTACCTACTTATCAAGCTTTGTAAGCCATTGTATTTGTACAAGGAATTTACCAAAAAATTAGTCAGATTTTACAATTAAAAATTTATTTAGATAAATTTAAATGTTTTTTTTTCAATCGTAACGTTTAAGTTAGGGTTGAGATCATATTTTTAATTTAAAAATAAAAATTCAGATTTAACATTAAAATTGACTATGTAGGTTTCTTACAGATCCGAGCAAAACTTTTATTTGTTTATTATATATTTTAAAAAAAATTTTTAAATTGTTAATTACACAATGCCACTCGCTGGTAATAGCTTTGACCTGAGAATAAAATATTTGAGGTTCTTTAGATCTAAAATATATTTTGATACCATCGATAGATGGCATCTAAAACTCTGGAATTATATTCTTATTTTTTTAATTGAAAAGCTGTCATGCATTCCCCTTGTTAATTTACGGGACATGCATTTGTAGGGCTAAATTAATAATTTTTTATTTGTTAAGCCAATTGATGCAAACGAAGTCAGAAAATAATGAGTTTAATATTCAAATAGGACTGACTTGGTTTACCCAATCTAAGCAATACTCGTAAATTATGTTATTTTGTTTAATTTTTTTGACATAAAAATTAAATTATGCATTTAATTTTGGCTTAATATTTAAATTTTTAACTGTTATTTAAAGCTTTTTTTTACAGGGATTAGGGGCAATTACAAATGGGACTTAAAAACTAAATATAATTGTATAAAATGAAATTAATTTTAAAAAAAAATTATTTTAATTTTGGCTAAAAATTTGTCAAACGCTTTAATAACTCAAATGTAAACTTTGGGTCTTATAAATATTTTGAATTGTTTGGAATAAAAGAGGGAAAAAAATTGTTTTTGTTTATTTTTTTGATCTTTTAGTTTTGATGTATACAACTTTTATTAACTTTTTGATTTACATTGATATATAGCGCAAAATAGGCTGAATATTTATACGGAAATAAACATGGGCGATAAAACAATGTTTTAGTGTGATATCGTTGCTTATAAATTTATAAGACCCTAATACATCTTTAGTGCTCTGTGTAATTTCAAAACAATTTTATTTATTTGGTCCTGCAATATTTCTCTTGCCTAGACCTTTTTTATTGTTGTATTCGGCTATCCCGATCGCTTCATATTGATTATAATAAAAAACTTTGTGAAACGAAATTTACAAAATTTATGTTGAGAGTAGATTATCACTTTTGTGGTTTTTTAATTTTTGTTATATTTAAATTTAGTTTTATTTTTAAGGGGTAAGATTATTTTTTTATTTTTTTTTGTTCTTTACTCGTAAAAAGTGAAACCTTTGACTAGGTTGCGACTAAACCAATTAAATAAAAATAAAAAAATATAAACAATTTGTAAAATTCTATGTCTTTATATAGTTATTATTTTTAATTGTTTTCTATTTTGTTTCAGGAACCAACTACCTCAACCTTCGCTAAACAATTAACCGGTGCTAATTACATCCGCGATGCCACATTATTCAACTTTTTTAGTCAATTTAGCAGTTTTATAGGTAAAATTTCAATTTATATACCTTCACGCTTGTAAAAATATCAGTATCTTATATGATATGGAATTACATAAATAAGAAAAATTATTTAAAACACTAAATTATTTTATTTTACCTTTAAACACATTTTGGCGGTAATTTAGATTTTATACAAAAAAAGTGATATGATTATTTGTTTACAAAATTGTTGTAGATTCTCAGCGTCATACCATTTCTTCCTTTCCCTCTACCTCGAATACGCTAAAGTCTAATAAAACAGCCTTAAACAATCGATACTTGGAGCATGCGCAAACGGGTCACGTGTTTTTGTCTTTGCCCCACACGTATGAAACCTTTTTTTCGGCCTATTATGGAAGCGCGTGCCAACGGTGTGGTCTTGTTCCTAGCGATCCGGGAGTGTGTCTTGTTTGTGGTACTCTGGTTTGCATCAAGGACTCTTGCTGTGCCTCGGAAAACGTATTTGAAGCTGTTTCAGTAAATAATTTTATTTCCATTGTTTTAATTGGGACGCGCATACTTTATTTAGCGTCTACACATAGTATTTTTTTTATATTCTTTTCCAAAGATTTTTCATAAGATTTAAAATTTATAATAGATTGTTTATATATTACTTCTGTTTCAATTTTTATTTATTGTAAATGGTTGTATTGACTTAAAATACGATAAGAGCCAAATTTGGATTTTAAAACTTGGTTAATGAGGGATTTACAAGTGGAAATGTATAATTTTGCATGTTTTTTTCAAGCATTCATTAACATGTGGGTCCGGCACAGCCGTATATCAAATCATAAATTCTGGCTCCGTTCTCATCGTAGCCCATCATCGAGCTTGTATATGGGCCTCGCTCTATCTCGACGCTCATGGTGAGGAGGATAAAGATTTGAGGTATCACTCTCTCATTTTATTGGTAGTTTTAGCTTTTTTTATATAAGGGCACGTGCAAAAGTGAGTCGTAAAATTTTAAAAATTCTGAAAATTTTAAAAATTTATTTTTTTTCAAAATTTTTACAAAAATTTTTTATTTTAGAAATACCATTTTATGTGCATATATCAAATTTGGCAACTTTTTAAAAATTTGCGTTTTATTACAAAATAAAATTTTTCAAAATTTTGAAAATTTCACGAAAATAAAAACTCATTTTGCACGTGCCCTAACTTAAAAGACTTTGTATATTTAGCAATTAACGTAAAATTTTTACTGTAAAAAAAAGATAATTATACAGCTTTAAAATTATATATAAAACTTTTCTTTACAATTTTTACTATGTAAAATTTTAATTTTAATAAAAGCTCATAATTTGTTGTAACGTTTAACCTGATACCTTTGAGTTTCAAGGTCAAATACAGTTTTTAGATATGTTTATGACAGACTGAGAAACGTAGCAATGGAAAACGGAAGTTTTGAAAATTAGTAAACGTTGTGATGGATACTTTTGAATCATATTTTTTAGTGAACCTGCGGTTTTTGTGGTATCTTAGACGCTAACTTTTTATTTATATAATTTATTAGACGCGGTAAACCATTATTTTTGAGCGAGGAGCGAGTGAAGTACTTAGAAGACATGTACATGACTTCAACGCTTTTGGACAAAATCAAGCGCTGGACTTGGCATTTAAATATATTATAGAGTCATATATTTATAATTACGATAATTATATAAAATGGTTTTCATATATTTATTATTTAGTTATACTCATAATTATATATATTTCTACCAAATTTCTCCCTCAAATTATATAGAGTTATCTTTCATTTAAATTTATACTATGCCCCGGTTTTATTTATATCTGGCTAATGCGTTTGGTTTAATATTATTTATGCAATTATATAGTTGAATAAATAAAAAATACAATAATTTATCATTGATGTTTGATATTCCAACCTTATATTTGCTCTAAAGGGCGCGATTTATTGTATCGAGGGTTTTTTTAAATAGAAAACGACTAGGCTTCCACAATTGGCAAGTTTGTACGACGTGCCTATGTGTAACCATGAATTGTGTGTTTTTGTACTCATATTTACTTAAAATGAAAAGAATGTCTGGCATTTGATAAAAGTGTAAATTTTTTAATATAAATATTGTTTTATGAATTTTTTATGGCAATATGAATAAAATAACGCCCTATTGCATTTTACAAAGCCCTATAACGAACATTTTTTATTTTTTAAAATAGCTAATTGGACAAGTATACACCAAATTTAAATGAAAAAGGCTGGCCAATTTTTACTTAATCTATAGTCTTTGAGTCATCGTATATATTTTATTACAATTAGCTCAATGGCAACATCCCTCTCTTACGCCTCGGAGATCTGAGTTCGATTCCTGCATAAATCATTTTTTTTCTCTTATTTAGCCTAAACCATTTTAAAGCCTCTACGGTATGGCCTCTGCTTAGCCGGTAGGGCTCGAAATTTTATATCAATATGAGCTTAATTTAAGTCTTTTGCTTAGAAACAATCTCTTTCTAACCTGACGGCAACTAATAACTTAGCACAGACTAAAAGAGTCAAACTAAACGAGGTAAACCACTTTTTAAGAATAAATTTTATAATTTTTTATATATTAAATAAACTTGTTGTTTTGTCAAGATATTTGGATGCTTTTGCAGGAACAATGGCGGCCTTAAGTGATCCTAAATATTAAACACTAATCGGGTCACAAAAAGTAAAAATGGGAACATTAGAACCAAAAATCCCTTATTGATCTAACCTTAAACAAAGAAAAGTAAAGCTAGTCTGTTGGGGTAAAAGATTAGGATAATTATTAACCATATGAAACCTAAAAATTCCCTATTTTTCATAAAGGTTGACCAATCAAACCTACCTACATATATTGCGTGCTGCCGTTTTTCTTTATTATTAGCGAATGTTAAACCCGTACATGCCTCGCATAATTCAATTCACACAGTTTTTAAGTCAAAAAATATCATGTTGCAGGAATGCAGCTGAAAATACCTTTTTTTCATTTTTATTTAAAAAGAGTGTATTTTGTTACATTATTGCGTTTTTAACTAATCAATGCGGTTTAATTGATGGGCAAAGGACATTGTAATTTATTAAATTTGCCAATGCAAATAGAATAGGGATAGAACGGGCAATGAGAAATTGCCATCAGTTTAATTTTAGCATTTCTCTCAAAAATATATTGCTGAACCTATTTACCAAATTTTTATGCGTAAATTTACCTAACTTAATTAGGATCTTTGACGAGATTTATAATTAAATTGAATACAGGTATGGATGTCGTGTTTAAATTGGACACACCTGTATTTTAAAGCTAACCAGCATTTTTACATCAACAAAATATGTTATCAAATAATAAAAATTTATAACTTGAATTCTTTAAATATTATTTAAAAAATTTTGAAAATTTTTATTGTAGATATACGTTTAAGTAACGTATAAATCATGAATTAACGAGAATCCTTCACTCTGCTATTGTAGAAGCAAAATTGAAATTGCTTAAAAATAGGGAAAATATTAAAACACTAATTTTTAGCCGGTTAAAAGTTGTATATCTGTTATTTTTGATTTTAATGCCTTACTTTTATAAATATAATTTTTTGTGCTATTGTGTCTATTTGATAACCAATTCCTGAAAAGGTAAATTAATGACTTTCATTATTTAAATTTCAAAGATTTTGACTAAATGTTTAATCATACTCATAGCGTTGTAGCTTATTTATTAAGGAAATTATTACCTATTTGGCGCCATTGATAGAAGGCGTTAAAAAATGTTTTAATTGATATCAAATATAATGTAAATACGAGAAAACCACTTTACATAACTGCCTTAGATTGGCGTGTAGCAAATTATTTATTAAAATGAGCCAAGCATACAAATAGATTAATTCTAACAAACGTCAAATATATTTGGTTTTTTTAATATATAGATTAAAAGCCTTTGCTGCGACTATTAATGTTATTTACTAATTATGTTAATTAAAAAAATTATTAAAATCTTTTTTTTATGTATTTAGTTAAATATGCCTCTTATAAAACTTTTGTATATTCATTGGAAAATAATAGTACGCTCTGACATAAAAAAAATTAAAAAATTATATCAACAAAGGCTACAGCCTACAGTAAAGGTCTAATGATACCACGTTTATGTCGTGGAGCCAATATTCTGGATGGAGTACAGATGGCAACTTCTCTTCTCTCCCCTTATTTCGTTGGATGGAAAAATTGTGAACATTGTAGTAAGATTTCAACCCAAACCGTGATGTTCCGACCCGATAAATCTCATATAAAACTCGAAGATAATATCCTGGAAGCTAAATTTTGATTTAAAATTTTTAACAAAAAACATAATATACACGAAGACTGTGATAATATGTTTATCATTAGCCCTTGTAATTGTTTATAAAATGAGATTTAATGACTATGTCCGACTTGTAATTCTTTTTTTCTAATTAACGCTCGTTTTTTTACCTGAGTCATAACATGGCCTATTAGGGCGGTCGGCGCGACTGGCGTATTTTGTGGTTTAGACAATTTTAGTAGCCCGCGTAACACATAAACTCTTGATATAAATTATATTTAGCCAACTTTAATAAACTTAAAATTTTATTTTTTGGGTAAGCCTAAATCCAGGTTAATTAAAATAAACTTAACTATGGACAATACACCTCAATTACCGCGGCGGAAATCCTCTCCCCATAAATATATAAATCTTTATTAACTTCTCAAGCCTAATTACTAAATTTAATGATTAAAATTTCCATGCTAACTGATTCAACGAAGATCAAACGCACTGATAAAATAAACCAAATCAGAAAGAAACGCTTAAAATAGAAGCCACATATACACAGCGTGCAAAAGAGAGAAGACACCGCCAAAAGCTTAGACTCCCTTGCAAAAAATAAAATCTTTAGAAATAAAATATAAAAACAAATGTATTTAACATAAAATCTATGAAACGGAATAACTATAAACTACCGTAACAGTTGCAATAGTCTATGGTCATAAAACATTAAAACTCTCAGATGAAGCTTTTAACAACTAGGGTAAACGCCAAGGCAAATTGCAATACAAAAAAAACACTTTATGAGTTTATAGAGATAAACTTTTCTTTACACATTCGTATTAGGTTTCAGGTGATTGGCATGTCGGGTCAGTATAATGCCACTTACTAGTACAGCATACCAGGCACGATTCTAGACCCCTTTTGGGGGGGGCAGTGCCCCCCCAAAAGTTTTTGTTTGCCCCCCCCCCAAAAATAATTGAATTTGCCCCCCCAAAAAATACATAGTAATTTTATGTTTGGCCCCCCCCCCCCCCCAAAAAATTGAATTTGCCCCCCCCCCCAAAATTGAATTTGCCCCCCCCCCCCCAAATACATAGCAATTTTATTTCTTCCACATAATATAATTGAATTTGCTCCGTCAAAAATATTTAAAAAATATTGTGCTAAAAATATTTACTTTTTTTAAAGTGTTTTTATTCATTAATACTTCTCATCCGCAAGAGAGATCAAACTAACAGAAATATATAGAAAAATTTGATTTTACAGAAAGCTTTATATTTGTGAAACCAATTCAAAATCTGATACCTAAGAAATTTTCTCAGTTAACAACAATATTTTGTTAGAATATAATCTAGAACCCAAGAACCTGATCCCACAATGCTACGATCGAACGTAATGCCCGGGAAAAAAATGGTGTTCATGTATTTCTAAGCAAAATAGCTGGACACCATGTCCCGTATATTCACTGCTTTAACCACCGACTGCATCTTGTTGTAAAAGATTGTCCTATTTAAAGTGAAGGGGAAGATTTTTTTGATAATTTTTCTTCCCTTCATAAATTTTTTCAACATGATGCAATCAAGGTAGTTAGTGAATGCGGGACCATACCCCGGCTGTTGCCCCATTGGTAGTGTGGTCACTACCTGCCCATTGTTTTTTTTTAAAAATTACACAGATATATTTAATACTCTTTTAAAAATTAAAAAAACTTTTATATCTTCAGGTCACAGGGCTGAATCGGGGTTTTTTGACCATATTTATAATCATCTATTTATTTTTTTGTATTTAATTGAAAAATTATTTTATTTATTAAAAATAATTATAGATCAATTTCAATGCAGAACGATTTATATTTCTAAAAGTTCTGATCTAATACACCATTGTTTGTTAGAAATTAGACCAGGCACGATTCTAGACCCCTTTTGGGGGGGCAGTGCCCCCCCAAAAGTTTTTGTTTGCCCCCCCCCCAAAAAACAATTGAATTTGCCCCCCCCCCCAAAATACATAGTAATTTTATGTTTGCCCCCCCAAAAAAAATTGAATTTGCCCCCCCAAAAATACATAGTATATTTCTTCCACATAATATAATTAAATTTCCGTCAAAAATATCTAAAAAATATCTACTTTTTTTAATTGTTTTTATTCATTAATACTTCTCATCCGCAAGAGAGATCAAACTAACAGAAATATATAGAAAAATTTGATTTTACAGAAAGCTTATATGTGAAACCAATTCATAAATCTGATGCCTAAATTTTCCCAGTTAACACAATCTTTTGTTAGAATATAGTCTAAAACCAAAGAACCTGATCGCACAATGCTACGATGGGGCGAACGTAATGCCCGGGAAAAAAATGGTGTTCAAGTATTTTTAAGCAAAATAGCTGGACACCATGTCCCTTATATTCACTGCTTTAACCACCGATTGCATCTTGTTGTAAAAGATTGTCTTATTTTAAGTGAAGGGAAAGATTTTTTTGATAATTTTTCTTCCCTTCATAAATTTTTTCAACATGATGCAATCAAGGTAGTTAGTGAATGCGGGACCATACCGGCTGTTGCCTTATTGGTGGTGTGGTCACTACCTGCCCATTGTTTTTTTTTAAAAATTGTACAAAAATATTTAATACTATTTTAAAAATTAAAAATAAAAAACTTTTATATCTTCAGGTCACAGGGCCGAATCGGGGTTTTTTGACCATATTTATCATCTATTTATTTTTTTGTAATTAATTGAAAGATTATTTTATTGATTAAAAATAATTATAGATCAATCTCGATGCAGAACGATTTATGTTTTTAAAACTACTGATTTAATACACCATTGTTTGTTAGAAATTAAACAATTAAGAAATAAAAGTACATTTGAAGATTTATTCAAAAATTGTTTTAATATAATATTTTTTTAAATGACAATAATTTATCTATGGATAAAAGAAAAACTAAACCTAAAGATTTTTCTGATTTTTATTTATATTTTAAATATTAATGATGAAGTAAAAAGTATTTCTTTTAATATTATTAATTCATTTATATTTTGATAATAGATTTTTTACCGATAATAGTTGTTTAAAATCTTTAGATTCCCTTTATAAATTTGATTAACCTTTATTTTAGGTATAAATATATTAGAGCCTCTTTTAAAAATAAGTAATATTAATAAAAATTCATTATCTAAAGAAATTGACGTAGCCAAAAATTTTTTTAATAAGAAACTTAATATTACAAAGAATGTGTTACTATTGATTTTGTTAAATTTTTATATGATTACAATGATGCGTTTTCTAATCTATTTAACATTTTTCCAATAAGTTTGTTAATTGGCTCTTCAACGTCGAGTTGAGAGGCCACATTTTCTTCTTTAAAAAAGATAATAACGGCTGACAAGTAGTGATCTGCTTAAAGGTGATTTGGTTCTTTTAGAACACGAAAAACCATTAACTAGGGGCGTTTAATTTTATGAATATTGTAATTTAATTAAAATCCTCTAAGAAAAAATAGTTTGATCAATACAATACACTGCTCATAATCAGCTAATTATTGCTTACTAAAACATGGTTGCAAACTTTTTTTATGCGCATATAACGTTTATGTTCATGTTTTATTTAATTTTTTACCCTAATATTAATGACTAGTTATATATAACCAGTGTTTTTTCATATATATTCTTCCAAATTAGCATACTTATACATTTTGTTTTCATGATATTTCAATCTTATTTCACTTTTCATTTTATAAAATCCAAAGTTTTATATAATTCATTTTTATCATTCATATATCATATTTTTAATTTTCATGCGCAATGATACCAAATGATTTAATTATACTTACAATTTATTCAAATCTCATATCTTTTTAAGCAATTGATTTTAGTGAAAACAATTAATTTTAATTCACATATTCCATATAAATTCATTTTTTCAATTTAAGAATATAATAAATTACTATTAATTTGTTAAAAAATTTTGAACATGGATTCTATTGTTGTACATGTATATTTTTTGCCGTGACCGAAGGTCACGGCCAATTTTGCCGCCGAAGGCGGCAAAAAATTTTTTTCTGCCCCCCCACGAGTTTTTTTTGCCCCCCTAAAATGGAAAAGCAAGAATCGGGCCTGCAGCATACTTACTTTTATTTAACTTTTTCATCACGCTTCCTTGTACAAATTTAACCGGTCCTAAGGGTATATACACCCAAACAATCTCTCCCTCCACAAACTTGCCTGAAAAATTCTTTATCACCTTTCTTTCATTTAATATATCCAAGGGAACTCTTAAATCACGCCCTAAAAATCGTTCAGCCGGGGAAAAACCAAAATGGTTCTGCGTTGTATTTTAATATAGCAAAATAGACCATAGCAATTCCCGTGTACCATTCATTTTATCACACCAAGATTTCACTAAGCCAACAGCTCTCTCGGCTAAACCATTTGTCTAAGAGTAATAGGGCGGTGCCATAAAATGATCTATGCCCCAATCGATACAAAAAATTTTAAATGCATCACTTTTGAAAGCAGGGCCTCCATCTGTTACAAGCATTTAAACTAACCCGTACTTGCTAAACAAGGGTTTTAAAGCTTTAATTACAACCTTTGTCGTTAACTTATTGGTCGAAATTATTTCTATTCAACGAGAAAATGCGTCAATAATAACTAAAAATTTTTGCTTTTTCCATTCTCCAAAATCCATATGAACTCTAGTCCATGGTCCTTCTGCTTCTTCCCAATTTGCTATCTTCCTTACCGCGGGTATTGGTGCCATTTTATTACAACTTTCACAACCCTTAAGGAAGTTGTCAATCTGCTTACCCATTTTAGGCCACCAGACAAATTTTCTCGCTGCTTGTTTCATGTACTTCTGTCCTTGGTGACCTCCATGCAATATCTTTAATATTTTAAGTCTTAGGGTAACGGGTATAACCTTTCGATTTCCTCTTAAAACAATTCCATCTTCTATCGACAATTCCTCTTGCATTCTTTCAAAACTTTAATCTTCCTCACACCAGTCAATTTTACCTAACAAGCTTTCTTTAACTCTAGTAAGTTGCTCTTCATTATTAACTTCTTCCGACAATTCCTCCCATGTGCAAAGATTACTCGATAATTTTCTTAGCTTCTTAAGAGGTAAACTATCCGTATTCACCGTTATTTCCGTACTACCATGTTCGACTTCCAAGTACTTGATGTTTTGTTCATATTTCGTATTGTTACCCAACCTGGACAAAATGTCCGCCGTATTATTTTCAGATCCTTTTCTATATAATAGTTCAATGTCGAAACCACTAACCGTAACCAAAAATCTCTGTAACCTGTTTGAGACCATCATTTCATGATGAATTTTAGCTAATAATCCTATCAGCGGTTTGTGATCAGTATAAACGATTACATGCCTACCCACTATATATACGACATTTCATGAGTCCATAGACTACTGCTAATGCTTCTCGTTCGATAACTGAATATCTACGCTCCGCATTTTGCAACTTTCTAGAAAAATACATTACTGGTCGTTCCACATTATCAATTATCTGCAATAAAACTCCACCTAAACCTTCTAAAGAAGCATCGACCGCTATTCTGGTCTCTTTATCATGATCAAAACACACTAGTACAGGTTTTGACGTTATCGCGTTTTTACTGCAATAGTAACTTATAGCGCCCAAGAAAGACTTTAACGTTTTAACATCTATAGGTCTTACAAGATTATTGATAGCTTCAACTTTACTTTCAACTAATTTAATTTCATTGTTGCCAATTAAATAACCTAAGTACGTAACTTGTCTAACTCAAACACACTCTTGCCTAAATTAGCCTTCAAACCGTTTTTTTTTATATGGTGTAGCACAGTTTGTAAATGTTCTTTATGTTCTTCCATATTTTTAGACGCAATTAAAACATCATCCAGATAAAAAAAGATATTGGTCAAGTGACCAAAGAGCATAGACATGGTTTTTTGAAAAACCTGTGCCTAAATACTAAGACCAAACGGTAACCTTGTAAAAATATACAAACCTATATGTATATTTAAAACCAGTAGTTTTTGAGCATCGGCTTTAATAGGCAACTGCCAGTATGCGTTCGAAAAATCAATTTTAGAGAATACCATAAGACCTTGTAGTCTAGCTAAAATGTCTTCTATAATGGGCAACGGAAAATTAACATTTACAATCCAAGGATTCAGTGTTACTCTAAAGTCAGCACATAATCTTAGTTGTTTATTGGCCTTTTCAACAGGGACTAACGGCGTAGCCCATTCAGACGCTTGCAAAACAGGCACAGCTACCCCAATATCCAATTTATCCAATTCTTTGTCCACCGCCTCTAGCCATGCATATGGTATTCTACACGCTTTACAAAATTTAGGCACATAATTTTCTTTCAATTTAAAATCAATTTCATAATTCTTTAAGCAACCCAGCATACCATCAAAAATTTCTTTATAACCCTCTAACAACACTTTTAATTCATTTTAATAGCTACTTTCCATTAAAACATTTATATTTTTATCCTTTTTAATATTAGTTATTTCTTTACGCATAAAAACATCCAAATTGTTTTCTGGCCCCAAAATACTAATCCAATCCCAGCCTAAAACATTTATAGGACTCCTACTATCTATCCAAATTTTAAAATACCTATTTTCATTTTTAATCGGAAAATTAATTTCAATGAATTCTGTAAAAATGATCTTTTCCCCGTTAAATTGTACAGCAACCAACCGTCCTTGTTTCAAATCTTTATTTTTCCACATTTTCCTAAAAGTGTCTGAATTCATGACAGTTATAGCAGCTCTCGTATTAAATAAAAATTCAGTTTTATGCCCTTCAATATTTACTGTAACATATGGACATGCCCGTTGGCTTGTTAAATTTATATATATATATATTTATCACAAAAAAAGGTTTTACATTATCTATTTTAGAATTTGCATTTACATTATTAATTATTTTCGCACCAGCCTGTATCATTGATGGGGTATAGGATTGGCTTGTCCCATGCCCCTCTGCACAAAATTTTGATCAGCATTGTCACGTTCATTATGCACTATCAGTTGACACCCCGGTAAACTTGTCTTGTTCGTTCTATTTTTGTAAAAGCAATTACGACTAACATGTCCCTGTCTATTACATATGTAACACTTTGTAAAACTTGGCACTTGACCATTCTATTGAGGTCTAAACTGATTGACATTTATTCTTTTATTCACAACTCGTCTACAATTCGCCGCTATGTGACCAATTAGTCCACACTTATAGCACATTCTATTATCACTTACTTTGTTTACATTTGCATATTTACAGTCCTTCTTTACATGTCCTTTCAAGCCACAAGCATAGCACGTCACATCACCATTCCTCCTTCCGGTATCTAAAGGCATAACATTTAATTCATTAGCACAGTCGGGTTCGGCTTGCGCCTCCCTCCTTCTCGACAAACGTCGATCGGGTCCGGCTTTCGCCGCCCCTATTTTGTCTGTGGGCAGCAGACTATCCATTAACCGGGTGGCCAACAGCTTGTGAATCTCTTGTTGAAGATTCCAGTCAACTTTGATTGTTGTTGTCCCATTCCTTTGCCCAAGCAGGTATCCTATCAAGAACCCGATTATTATAGCGAGTATAATAACCACCGTATAATCCAGATCCTGATCCATCGCACGGTGAAGATTACGTAGGCCACCAGTCCAAAAATGCAGATTGTTAGCCAATTTGGGAGCATCGAATTTGAACATCCAAATCACGAATAATAAGCGCTAAAACAAAATTTTACTTTAAATGCTACTTTTAAAATTTTTTTTAAATCTTTTTTTCGACTGCGCCAATTTGCCGTGACCGAGTATAACGAACACCGTTTAAGATATACATTATTTATTTTATTAAAATTATTCAAAACTAAAATTTAAGGGTAGAAAAATATATTGTGTTGCCAATTTCGTTTAATTCTTTTTCCGCTTCTCTTCCTCCCCCTTGTGTATAGCTAAATAATAAAAAGGAATAATAAATTAAACTAAATAAAAACAGTGCTCGTGCCAGTTGGCACGACAGTTATATCTTATGCTTCTAACGAAGATGTGAATAATAAAGAAAAATGCGGGAAAACAAAGTTATGTTAAAAAAAAGGGGCAATCCTGCGGTTATAAGATAGAAAAAATTGCCGTTAGATGGAGTAATTAATTCAAAAGTATTATAAAAATAAAACATACATATATACTATAAAAAAGCTTTTCATAACAAAGGGCTCCTCTTGTGGCATCCTAGTTATTCTTTTTAGTGCATAATTTTTAAGTTGATACTAGACTATTAATAGCTTATTATTTTTAATATAGCACAGAATGGGACTTTAACTACATGTAAAATAATAGATTTCTGAACAATCTTATAGTAACTGAAAATTTTGATTACCATAAAAATATTATAAGTAAGTCAAAAATAATTTTTAAGGGTTTATGAATAAATTTATAGCGATACCAATATTGAGCAATATGCTTGAAAAATCTAGTATCTTCTAAATAAAAAACCAATATAAATACGTTTTGGAATATTTATGTAGAGGCCTATATATTAATTACTCTATGTCATTAATGGAAACATAGATGTTTTATTAATTGGCATATAATCTGAGTTTAATAAAAAACTGATAATGATTTTTGTTTACCTCATTGTGCAATACCACCTAATACAATATATTTACCTCAACCTCATATAAAATCAGTTTAACATAACTTTATTTTTTATAACTTAATTTTTCATTTTATAACATTATTTTTATAAAATAAGTTAACCTTATGCTAGCATCCTACATATTTTTCAATATTAATATTTAATTACCATACCACAAAATTTGTCCCTTATAATTTAAATTTTAATGATTTTAACTACACGCGATACAAAATCGCTGAACAATCTTATAGTAACTTAATGTTATATTTACCATAAAAATAATTAGAATTCAAATTTAAGAAATTTTTAAAAGCAATATTAAAATTTAAATTAGATTCCATATAAATATTTTATTTTATCTATTTTACCAATCATATAAATTTATTATTTTTACAATTTATTAAGGATTTAGAGCAATATATAACAAATTCTAGGAATCCCTTATTTTATTTACCTTAATTCTAACTTTATTGAGGATTTGTATTATTTTTATTAAACTTTATTACAAATGCTTAATTTATAATAGAACAAATTATTTAAAATAAAGACATTTAATTATAATTTTACTTTTGATGCATTAAATATTTGTTATCAATTATACAACATCGGCCTATAGTGTAGTGGCAGCGCTTGCTTGTAGCCTGAATAAGCCTAGAAGGTTCGAGGTTCGAATCCCGGCAAAGGCAGATTTTATTTTCAGGAAAAAGTTTTAGCAAGAGAGTAGCCATAAGACTACTGGTGACCTACAAGGCAGTAGGCCCTACACGATGATGCCTAGGAAGTCCAGAGTCAAATCTGGGTCACCGTCAGCCCTCAGAAGGCGGGTGTGAAAATCCCAAAAACTCTGAACAAAAACATAATGAACACAAATTAACAATATGAAAAACCAAACGTTAAGGCGTCCCCTGTATGCGACGCACTAGGTGTATCTGGCCCGCATCAAGTGAGAAGAAACATTAGGGTTCAAGCAAAGCAAAAAACCCTTCGATTTGCAAGTTTAAACGTGGGAACGATGAAGGGAAAGATGGCAGAAGTGGCGGACATGCTAGCTAAAAGGCGGATTGATATGATGTGTGTGCAAGAAACCAAGATGAAAGGCTCAAAGGCGTTGATGATGATGGGCATACAAGATGTTCTACAATGGAAAGGGAAACCATCGCAACGGAGTTATAATACTAGCGCAAGAACTACCAACAGTCGTTAAAGTTAACAGAGCTTTCGAGCGAATCATAGCAATCAAACTGGTTATTAAAGGCAAAGTCACCAACGTTATCTCGGTGTATGCACCCCAAACAAATCTTACGAACCAAGAAAAAGAAGGATTTCGTGAAATCCTAGAAGCAGTGCTGATGGACATACCAAACGAGGAACTGACAATGATTGGAGGGTATTTTAATGATGTAGGAGAAGAAAATGTGGGGTACGAAAGAGTTCACGGAGGCAAAGGTTATGGAGCGATCAATGATGAGGGCACTTGCTAAGATTCGCCTAAGCTTTCGACATGGCCATTGCCAACACCCAGCAATCTCATTACCTACCAAAGTGGTTCCAATCAATCTCAAATAGACTTCATGCTAGTTTTGAGACGACAGCTTAAGCGAATCAAAGATTGCAAAATCATTCCAGAAACCATATCTGCGCAGCATCAGCTCCTGGTGATGGACTTCCCGTTTCAGCGCCAGATACATAGCCTCAGCAAAACAGAATTTCTTCCCCAAATCAAATGGTCAAAGCTCAAGGAGAGAAACGAAGCCTTCGCAATCACCTGCAACCTTGATAGCGAATACAATTGCGAAATCATACCAAGTTCTACGCAGTTCTGGTGCGAGTTATCTTCAAAACTCAAAGCGGCCGGGAAAGAAATACTTGGAACTACAAAAGGTGGGCGTGATAAGAGAAGAATTACATGGTGGTGGAATGAAAGAGTTAAGAGGGAAATATCAGAAAAGAAAAAGTTGAACCATGGAAAAAGAGTCAACTGACCAACGACAACCTTGATTACAGAGAGCAATGCAAAATTGTGAGAAATGTCGTACTAGAAGCGAAAAAGAAAGTATATGAACAAGCATACAAAGAGATGGCCACCAAAAGTGGGCAAAATTTGGTATACAAGATGGCAAAGGGACGTGAAAGACAGTCAAGAGATTGTGACGGAAACGTAAAGTTTGTCAAAAAGAAAGAAGGCAAGCTTTACATAGACCAAATAAAGGTACTGGAGCGTTGGAAAGAATACTTTAATGAATTACTGAACAGCGACACAAATAGAATTGAGCTCGAGGAGATACCCCCAAACTGTAACCTAATATCACCAATTTCAAAATCAGAAGTCAGCCTTCAGCTCTAAAAGTGTTCAAACGGGAAAGCGACAGGTCCCGACAACATACCCATTGAGTGCTGGAAATCTTTAGGAGATGAGGGAATTTTGGCCTTAACGACTCTATTCAATTCGATATTAACATATCAGAAAATACGTCCAAATTGGCAAGAAAGCCACATTATTCCAATCTTCAAAAATAAAGGCGACGCATTTGACTGTCACAATTACAGAGGCATCAAACTAATGTCACATACTTTCAAACGTTTTGAAAAAGTCATAGAAGCCAGATTAAGAGACGTAATCGATATAGGTATTGAGCAATGCGGGTTCATGAAAGGAAGGTCGACATTTGACGCGATTCATGCCGCGCGCAACATGGCAGAACGTTTCACGAGAAAGAATAAAAAGCTCTACTGCACATTGGTAGATTTGGAAAAAGCTTTTGACAAAATTCCAAGATCAGTAGTAGTATGGTGGGCTTTGAGGAGAAAGATTGTTCCTGAGATGTATATCAAGTTGGTTCAGAGTATGAATGAAAGAAATTTGACGTATGTAAGGAGTTCGTCAGGAACATCGAAAGGATTTACAATTAATGAAGGTGTGCACCAAGGTTCGGTTCTAAGTCCCCTACTATTCATCGCGGTGATTGACGTGATCTTAAAGAGCGTTGCCACAAATCCACCGTGGCACATACTGTACGCTGACGACATTCTACTAATGGCTGAAAACCCGCAGAAGATGTGTGAAAGTCTGAATAATTGGATAAAAGCGATTGAAAAGCTAGGCCTAAAAATTAACAAAGACAAAACTGAATTGATAGTTTTCGGAGGCTCAGAAGGTAAACAACTGGTAATTAACGATGACTGGTCTCTCAAATCAAAGCCAACAGCAACCTACCTAGGTGCTTACCTACAATCCGATGGAAACGTCGAGCAAAAAGTTAGGAACAAACTCAAAGTTGGATGGCTAAAATGGAGATCGTTGACAGGTGTCCTGTTCGACAAAAATATACCAATAAAAGTTAAGGGCAAGGCTAACTCAAGCATAGTACAACCGGCAATAACATACGGCTTAGAAACAACAGCGTTAAGGAAAAGCGATGAAAGAATACTACAAACGATGGAAATGCGCATGCTACGGATGTTTCTCGGGGTGATTCGCAAAGACAAGATCCGCAACGATTATATATTTGGGAGGTTACACATACCACCCATACAAAATAAAGTCGAAATCAACAGACTCCGATGGTTTGGACACGTTATGAGGCAAAAAGACGGGTATCTAAGCAATCTGGTAAATGCAATAGAAGTGCAAGGCAATAATAAAAGGGGCAGACCTAAACTCACCTGGTCTCAAAGAGTAGACGCTAGCATGAGATGTTACAACCTAAATAGATAATGAGTGTAGAGATAGAACCCAATGGAGACTTAAATTGAAAGAGCTCACTGCCTAAAAAGCTAACAATGAAAAAAAAAATCAATTCTACAACAATCACTTTTATATTAAAAAAATTAAATAAGAAACATGACAATTTTTATATTTAATTTATAATTGGCATTTAGTGATATTTTTTCTAATTTTTTGAATTTATAGTGATTATATGCTGATGAGTTATTAAATAAAAATAATTTATAATATAGTTATTATGGTGTTTAGAAGATTGGTTATTATTGAAAGTACATTAGGCCATCAATTCGTAATATTTACTTAATCCCATGAGTTAGTGTATATTTCCCACCTCCGCTACATTATTTCGGACGGGTAGCCATCTTAGTATTTTAAAAATTTGGTGTAGGTCAACAAACGTAACATTAAATTGCGGTTAGGGAGGTAAAATATGTAACATGAATAATCTGGTGTGGGGCAAGTCTTCTTTAATTCAGGAACTATTTGATGAATTTATCAATCGCGGCTAAAATCAATACCGGGAAGTTTTATAGTTTTTAAATCTTTTTAAATTTTTGGTGAGAGCGCGTTTAACGTTCATTCATTTGTTCAAAAATTAAGAATTCTAAAATCTTTTAAATTAGCTGTTTAGTTTGATTTTGTTTAAAAAAAAAATATCCTAAGCTTTTATCATTTGCATCGAGCATAATAAGTTTAATATTCGACGTATGTTGTTGTTTTTAATTGCCTCATTAGTTGGAAGTTGGTAGTAAGATTGAGCTAGAGGGCAGCTAGTGATGGATTGGTTCAAAGATCTATAAAAAAGATAGGAGGCCCGCGGTTGGGGCATATGAGTCAGTGTTGTATATCGTCAGATGTTGATTTGCAGTCGTAGCATATATCATTTAGGTCCAGGCGTGCTCTGAAGTTTGGGTGATTGGCTTGTACGGCATTTTGGTTTCTTGGTGAAGATGTTCAATCGGGGAAAGCTTGTGGCAACCTGTGATGGAGATAAAATGAATTTAATATTAATTATATATCGAAAAAATAATATTTAATCAGGTCAAGATTAAATAATTAAAGTTTAATTATATAAAAATATTCGGACAATTTCAAATTAATTAAATCACTTGCCCTAATCAAAGATAATAAATAAAATTTAAACTAAGTTACTTTCGAATCTTAACAAACTTTGGAGCAATGAACACAAGAGCATTACCTAAATGATAAAAAATCTTTTTAAAATCTATATTAGTCTTACTGCTTAATATGCTTAACCAGCAAATGACACTATAAAGCTCAAATAGACCCAAGCACATTTTAAATTTGAAATTAATATGCTGGCACGTTTAAAGTTCATTTACTATTATATGCTAAAAATTTTAATTTTATATAAACCATTAAACCATTACATTTAAATTGATCAAAATTATATAAGTGGATTCTAAAGGCGCCCTTATAATTCAAAATTTTGTAGTCTAATTCTTAAAAAGATAATACTAGTAATTAAAATTGTGTAAGTTTAATTAAGTTTTTTTGTAGAAGTTTTATTATGGTCCGTAAAACATTCTAGCCAAGTTTTGTTAATTTACTTTTACAATTATATTAACTTTCAGGCAAAGTATTCTAATTTGTTACTAAATTTATAAGCAACCGAAACAATTTAAAACCTAATTAATATTTTAAAATAATTTTTATTTAACACTTTTACAACTCTATAGCTTTAGACAAACACGTGAAATTTTTTTTTGGGTGAGGAGCATTGAAATTGCTTTGCTGCGACGTTCATAACCCCTAAGGTTAATAGGATTGAGAGCGTTTCTCCGCCAGCAACATAATATCTGTTGCTGATGCCGCACTCTTCGAAATATTATAGCATGCAGGCTTTACAACTCAAAAGAAGGCCACTGTCATTCACCTGCTAAAACAATGCCCTCCTTCCCCTACATCTCTCGAAAGAGAGGGCACACTCGTTTGGGCATATAGCCCCTTATAGCCCGTCCGAGTACTAGGCAATCACTTAATCTAGAACACAAGCTAAAAAAAATTCGGCCAGCAAAATGACAATATTTAATTATATTCAAAATTTGAAAATGCTAAAAAAATTTCAGTTAACAATAATATCATATAAAAGACATTAATTTATTCAAGTATAAACGTTTTAATTCATGCAAAACTGAGCAGAGAAGAAAGAAATGAGCAAGTGGGTCATCAACTACTGATTTACAACAAGGACAGCAGTCGCTTGTAGCCATTTCTAGTAGTATTGCTTTTTTATAATTCCACTAATTACCTGTTCTCATATGAAGCAGATATTTGCAGCTCTATGCAATGAAAGTTTTTTCCAAGAATAATAAAAAGGGTTGCTGTAAGATTTAAACAATTTATCGCTTTTAATCTTAATTTCACTAAGATTAGCTTTGCCAAAGTTTAGACAAAATAATTTTGAAATAATTAATAGATCTCCAGAAAATACTATTTTTCTTATTAATATAGCTAAAGTAACGAGGCCCACGTTCATTTGCGAGACTTAGGTTTTGAAGACTAAATCTTTAATGAATGTTTTACTGTACAAAGATTTTATAAAGAAACGCACGGATTTTTTTTGCATATACGGCAAAAGTATACTATTGTAAACGCAATGAAATATGCTCAATAATAATTAAAATGGGAAGAACTACAGCCTAATTGAAGTTTTTATTTATAGTTTTATTTAAGATTCATAATAGTTTTATTTCATATCAATGTAAATATTAATATTTTGCCTATAAATTACCGTGGCCAAATATGATTTTTTATTTTTATAATATTTTTTCGTGAATAACTCTTTTAGTGCCACACTGACAAACACATTAATTTGAATGGTACTTAAATTAAGTTTCTTGAGGAAATTTATTTAATGCCAAAAAGAATTAGATATGCCATTTAGAATTTATTTCTTCCATATGATAAATGAACTTGTGTTTATTAGTAATTTAGAACACAGGTCAATATCAATACCGGAAAATATATGTTTATAAAATTATAACCCATGATGGCCCTCATATGTGTTTTAGTTTCTTCCGAAGTCTGCTTAGATCCATCCATATCAAAAAATACAATTTTAAAATTAATTGACAGATTTGCGAGAATAACTAAAAAAAGCTAGTTTTTTTTTAATTAAAAAATCTCTTGTAACTTATGTCTATCGTCCCAAATAAAAAAAAATTTTAATATATCGAGCTTTCACATTATCATTTAGATAATACATAAAATTTGCATCCAAACAGAAAACATTAGATATATAATCTGTTTTTATAGAAATATTCTTTGAAGTTTGAATAACAGTTTATCGGTGAATATGCAAGAAAAATTTATTGTTTTTGTTTTAAATCTTTTTCGTTTATCAACATTTTTTAATTTTGCAATGTTTATAGCTGACTTATCAATTTGGATTAAAAAAGCGGTGGACAGAGATGAAAATCCCTAAGATGACGGGCAACTCTATTCTTAGCTAATACTTAAAGATTTGTTAATCTTTAATAACTTTAATCAAAATGCACTTTTATTTTAAAATAAAAAAAACATGTTTAAAGTTATATAATTTTATAGATGCTTAAGGTTATTGAGGGCCAAGCGCGTTACGATATTATATTTTTTTTAACTAAAACACTTCTTTAAGGTGCAGTAATTTAAATTATATAATTAATAAACACGTTAAAAATTTAGTTGTTTTAAATATATTAATTTAAAAAAAAATATAAAATTATATTTAATGTTTACCTCAATAACCATCATTTACTGGCAAGAAGGCTGTAGCTAATAAAAAAACTTTAAAAAAAATTAGCGCATCAAATTTAAATTGTGGTGGCTAGTAAAAATTTAGATTTTATAAATACCAAAAATCTGCCCCCTAAATAAATAGTTGATTTTATTAATGTGGTGTCCATGCATACATCGCACATAACATATGATGTTTTGCCGAATCACGGTAAAGATAACCTTTAAATTTTGAGGCGCATTTTGTGTCATGGATGCTTTAATTACCCAACTTACTAATTTTGGGTTTTCCAAAGAACTTGCGTAAGACATTAAAATTAAATAAAAAAATAATTTTTGCTGAAATTATATAATACTTTTATAGGCTTAAAGCCATTTCCGCAAATGGTGTTAGAAATTCCTCAAGATTGGTTAATTGGTGCGTTTTTTGTTTGTTATTTCATCTTTAAATGCTGTTATATGTATTTTTTAATATTTGTATAGGATTGTGTCTCATATAAATGATCCATATATACAAGATCAGCAAGAGTTGAATTATATGGTCATGCTTTCTTTTTCACCTACCTCTTATGTTCTGCAACATTACTTAAAACAAATTTACAATCTCATAGCAGATCATGTTGATTTTTACCCTACAACTTGTGAATACTACTTTTCATACCCATTAACCCCTATTTTAAAAGTAAGTTGTACATATATATATAATTGACCACCAAAGGATTTTAACTTTATTATGTACCTTCATTACTTTTATGCTTAGTTAGTTAAGTTAAAATAGCTTGTTAAATTTTATAATTATGACAGCTTTCATTTTGAAACAAATATTTTTTTAAATAAACATTATTTTGTGTTTATTAAATAAAAAAGGTTTTGCCTAATTTTATAGGTTGCAAACGAAAAAGTAGATCTCTTGATGGAAAAATTTGAGAGTTTTACTGATTTAACAATTTCCCTTAGCCAGATCAATGTCAGTCTTGAGCCATTTATTACAGATACATTGATTGGTTGTGCGGTTAATGAGGAAATTCAAAAACCAATTCAAGACTTCACAAAACAATTTTTGGAGGCCCTACAGAAAGAAAGTTAGTTGACCAACTAAATAATACAATGTTTTGGAATTAACATTTATTGACAAATTATTTTTTGAATGCAATGTACTACCAAATTATAATATAAGCATTAATTACTAACATAGGCAAATTTAGTTGCATCTTTAAATGTTAGTAAATTTTTAAAATTTTAAATTGTATGCTGTAATGTACTTTTATACTTTAGTTTTTATAATAATCAAAAAAACCATTGAAATTTTATAAAACTCATAAAATTTAAATCCCCTAAAATGACACAAAAATTCATGTTAGTATAATAAAGTTCTATAAGCTCATACAACTTAGGGTAAAATTTAATAAAATTTTTTTATCAATGTTTTTGATAACACTGGACCAAAAAAAAACAAAATGAATGATTTTTGGAGGGTTTTGTAGAGAATTTTTTTGCAATAACGATCTCAGGTTTAGTTTTTTTCCAATGCCTCCATTTTTTTTTAAACCGCGTCCAAAGTTTAGAAAAAAATTCAAAAAATTTCTTAAACTATAAATTTTTTAAAAAATCTATTGTCATAAGATTTCTTATAAATAATACATCTAAATAAGTTTATAGCTTAAAATTATTAGCAATTTACTTTCAAGTTATTTAGGATCAAAAAACAGATATTAAGGCAAGAACCACTAATTTTATAAAAATGAAAAATAAAAAAAAATTAGTATTATAAAAATTTTTATGCCTTACGTCAATAATGAATGTTTTCGCAATCTAAATATATTTTTAAACTTTTACTACCTATTATAGCTTTATGATATAGAGGCCCTACCCCAATAATTAAAAAGTATCAACTTTCATTACCAAATGACTGAAAATCTGAGGCATTGGCTAAAATTTTGGATTAATATTTATAATCAGCATCAAAAACTTGACCAAAAACGATTGTTACCATAAATGATGCTTTTGTCCAAATTTTGTTGTCCAGTGTAATTATTATATTAGGAGCAGATTTAATACAAGCATGGACATAAATTTTATGTAACTAACCCCATTGCTTAAACAAGTAAGTTAAAACATTTTAGGCATGAACCTTAAAAACGTTTTGGGTTTTTTTTTAAATTTTTTATAAATGAATTTGGTAGTTAATATTTTTATCTTTTGCTTGGGCATGATTTAACACAACATACAGAGGCTTAATCAATTAAAAAGAAAATTTTTTTAAGCTATATTAGAATGTTTGTAGAGTATAGGCAACCCTTGTTTAAGCTTAATGTATACTACCATATACAAATATTTTAAAATCTTGCTTCACATAACAATGAAGATAATTTTGACCTCTATAACCATTGTACTTGGTCAAATTTAACTGATTATATACCATAATTTTAGGCATTTTCTTAATTAGTTATTTGGTGTCAAAATTGATTTTCATTTACTCTTATATTATAAACTTGCTAAATGAAATAAAAGTTTCAAATACTTCTAGTTTAATAAAAATAATACCTACAAGGTAAGATACTTTTCATCAAAATTCGATTTTCTTTTTAAAATTTATGGATTTTTTTACATCTCTTTTTATGATTATTAATTTAAATAATTGCTTTATTAATTTTTCTTAAGAAATAAAATATCCTTACAGATTAGTTTAAATTAGTAGTTTAAAAATTTTTAGGAGTTTTAACCCATTAATATTTGATGCAGCATTGATTTGATTTTTATGTTAATCCAAAATTTGTTTTAGTTATTATTACACAGTAAATTTAAATGGGAAATATAAATATGACATCGGGTACCATGATTGTCTTTTCTTATATATATTTTGAGTTTTCTGGCGTTAATTTAATTGGTTTTTTTTGATATATCAAAAAAATGATGAAATTTTGCGGATTTAAAAATATGGAGGGCAAAAAATTTAAAACTAGTTTATTTTAAATTTAAAGTATAGAACTTAATTTTTTATATCTCAAATAATGTAAAATTAAATTTGGGGTACACAAATTATCTGGTCTCCCAACTAAAATAGGGCAAAATATATAATTGATTTTATAAATTTATGTTTGATTTTGCTGTTTTGAATAATATTTCTTTGTTTTTATCTTTTTAGTTTTTTTACCGATTCCATTGTTTATAGTTGACTTACAAAGTTTGATTGGAAAATATGGTAAAATGATTTAAAAATCTCTAAGATGGCATTTTTGGTCAATGAAGTTGGCTTATAAAATTTCAAATATTTGTTGACCTGTATTATTTTACATTTTTTTTATGAACAGTGATTGTCGATCAAACCGTTGATACACATTTGTATACCCTTTTTCACGATGAGCAATATTCCAAAATTACGAACAATCAATTGATATTTCCTATATTAACATCTATTGACCCATTAATATCATGTACAAATAGCCCCTCTGTTGAAAAGTAAAATACTATTGTTATTATATCAAAATTAGGTATAATAACTATTTTGATAATGGTATTTTTACTTTATTGTTGGAGTAATCTAAAGTTTATTAGAAATATATTAAACATATTATATGGAAATTTACTTTTACAAATTTAATTTTTTGTGCAATTACATTTTTGTAATTAAAAAACTAATATCTTTAGCTTAAAATCTCTCAAAGACGCATTGATAGAATCACTTGACATGCAATTCAAAGAATTCTCACGTAAAATACACAGTTTACTCAATACTATAAGCATGCCCTTAGGTGCGCCAAGTAATTCTGAAGGTTAATGAAATTTTTATATAGGAATAATTTAATATTTAATTTAAGCCACCAAACCTCTTTTCATGTTTTTAAACTAAATTTGGTAAATTTTTTATAAATTTTGTTTAATTTTAAAATCAAATTTTTAAAGTTTTACAAAAATAAAATTCACTGTGCACGTGTCCTATATATATGTGATTACACATTAATGCAATAAAATACATTAATTTGCATGTATAATGCTTCATTTTTTGAAATAAATATGTAAATTTTTTAAAATAATTATCAATCACTATTTTTTATTTTACCCTTAATCTTAAATTTATTATTTTAGAGCAAAATTGTGAGGGCTTTTCCGCTTCCGATTTTACCATCAATCTATTTTCCTTCGATGATCGCCTCAAACTAAGCAAAGTATTTGTAATTCAGTATCTATAACAAATATACCATAACCATAAACTTATGGTCGGGGATAAAGATGACCTGTACCATAGAAACATTTTTAGCCTTTTCCGTTACCATTTTTCAATTGTCCTATATAAAAGGTCAATTGGCTTATAATTTGTTTTTTTATGTAGTTTTTTTCACTTTTTCTTTCAACATGTTTAAAAATATATTAACTTGTTAAATAAATTAAAAATTTTATTATTAAATTTTGCTTATAATTTGAAAGTGAGATTTTGCATCTATTTTAATAATAATTGTTAATTCATTTTATTTCTTTACATAGTTAGATTATATTAGCTGGATATATAATTCATTAGATATCAAAATAGTTTTATAAAAAACGCATTTTTGAGACAAATTATATCATTGTTTTAGATTTTGATATTTTTTGTTACATGTATCTAACAATTTAAAAAAGGAAGAAATTATTTTTTAAATTATACATAAACTTAATATACGTTTTATATCGGCAGAAAATCATTCTAATCTTATATTATAATAACAATGTTTAGTATAGGTAAATTTTATATTAAGCTACAATTAAAAATAATTTTATTATTTGAAAAATGTTAACAATCTAGTATTTTTTAAATTTCACAATTAAAAAAAATTTTTTTGTTTTTTTAGCCATTTTTGGGGGGAAATAATTACTTTTTTACGAAAAGGAACATAAGTATAAAATTTTGAACAAAAAAAAATTATTTTGAACATGGCCTTAGCCATAAACTAAAAATTGTTGGCTCTGACATCATATATTCTTTCCTTGCTAAATTTCAAAATGTTTAAAATTTTGCACAAAAAAAAATTATTTTGATCATGGCCTAAGCTATGAACAAATTTTAAAATTGTTGGTTTGGACATTACATAACCATTGTGGTCAGTTTTGCCAGTTTGGTATTATAAAGATATATGCACCAATATAATTGAATTAAAGGTTTATCGGCCTCTCGTATCCTACAGTGTCGCTGGCCGAGAAGCAGCTAGCACCAACATGAGCGATCCATACGTTTACGTTCATAACCCATTTGCCGATAATGTATTTGACTTTCAAGCCTCGAATTACGATGATCTTACACCCAACCAGGCTTCAACTGGAATGTCACAAGTCATTTCCCATTTTCCTTTAATTTTTTAAAATACTATTGATATATCAATATAAAATTATCAAAAAAAAATAAAAATCTCACTTTAAATTTTTTAAAGTCCTAGAATTATGGTTAATATCAGGGCCTGGAAAAAAAACTAAATGGGCTTTTTTTTAACAAGTTTTTGAGTTTTTTTTCCAAATGCCCACAAACTCGTGGGCGTGGCAAAAGACATGCCCCTTTTCTTGAGGGCCTGGAAAAAAAACTAAATGGGCTTTTTAACAAGTTTTTGAGTTTTTTTTCCAAATGCCCACAAACTCGTGGGCATGGCAAAAGAAAAGCCTTTTAAAAAAAGCCCCTTTTCTTCAAAAAAGCTCCTAGGAGCTTTAAGAAAAAATAACCCACCCATTATTATAAAAAAAAATCAATTTTCGAAAATACTATAAAGAAAACATTAAATGGGTTTTTAGGGGCTCTTTTTAAGAGCCACTTTTTGGGGTTTTTTTGCCCCTTTTCTTAAAAAGGGCTTTTTTTGGATTCTTATTTTGGCTCTTTATTTGTAGCCCCCTTTTTTTATGTTTTAGGGGAAAAAATGAGCCAAAGTTATTTGGCGCATTGTTTTCCCAGCTCTGGTTAATATTACGAACTGGTTAAACAATTAGATTCGTACGCACGCCGGCGACTTAGGTTTTTAGTTTAAGCTCTCAAGACCTATCTTTAAGGGGTTCTTAAGGCCAGGCCACTCAGCCGCTTCAAAATGGTTGCTCACGTATGCTATTTTTCAAAATATATTCAAAATATATAAATTAGCTAAAACTCTTTTGTTCCGCATTTAAGTCGAAAATGTTAACCATTGAGCTCTCTCATCACAATTGTTTTAAAGGTACCCGAGTTTGACGATATGATTATCCAAACCTACGATGAACAAAAACGCCTCAAAGAATACGAGAAGGATTTAGAAAAAAAGCCGAAAGATCATCACCTCCTTCGGCCCATATGGAAATCACGTGTTGTGCACGGTCTCAATCATAGAAATGGATTGCCTGTTAGTGCCACTAGGGATAGCCTTCAACGGGTGCCCCAAATTTGTGCTTGGAATTTAATCGAGTTTATATGTCATTTTTTTGATTGGGGATTTAAATTTATTTAAAGTTATTGGTGTGAACTAAATGAAGAAAGGTTTTTTATATAGGCATCATGAAACGAATTTTTACGTTTATATCTGAATATTATTTGGCCTAATTGCTATTTGTAAAATGTCGATTGCCTATAAAAGAAAATTGGCAATTAAAAAGATGTTTATGACAAATTTTGCATGAAATTTATGAAAAGCTCAAAATTTAACTCTTATCTATATTTTTAAACAAAATTTCCAGAATAAATATAATACGAGTTTGGAAAAAAATTGAATTCCAACCTCATATCATTATTTACTAATTTAATGCGCAATATTACACAGGTCAAAAGATATCAATGCCATAAACGTGAATTTTATGAGAAAATTAAAGAATGCATACCCGTGATGGCCTAATCACATATATATTTTTCTTTAGCTTCTTCCGTCTTTGGCTCCTTAAATCCGTCTATAACGTAAAATGGCCTTTTTTGACCAAATCGACAGATCTAAATATACCCTAAAAAGAAAAATTAAAAAATTTTTTTGCATATATCCCTTATAATTTATATTTATAATCACAAATAATGAAAAATAAATTTTATCAATATATCAAGCTCTCACATCGGCATTTAGATAGTACAAAATATTTCGCGTCCAAACTTAAACACAACACAATATATAATCGGTTTTATATAAAAACATTATTTGAAGTTTGAATTTAACAGTTTAACTATTGTGAATATGCAAAATTAAATTTTATTTTGTTTGTGAATCTTTTTTGGTTTTTTGACCTTTTTTTTCTAAAATTTTTAATGTTTAAAACTGACCAACTAAGTTTGAATAGAAAAAACGGTAAACCGATTAGATATTCCCTAAGATGTCAGGTTTGATCTCTGTTGTTAACTCATAACTCTCAAAAAATTGTGCGCCTGTGTTGTTATATATGTTTTGTCAAATGTTTTAAGGTACATTTTATATTCCTTAGCACATTGCCGATCCCTCCCAAACTTCCTACCGATCGGTCCCCACCGGTCGATGATGATATCGAAGCGAACGCCAAACTTCTTTACCGCCAAGCCAATAATTACCTCGACTTTGTGCCACCTCCTAAAAAGGAGGAAGAAAAAGTGGATGATAATAAAAATAATGATCAAAAATATGGAAATCTCGATAAAAATCAGGGGGATTCTGGCCATAAGATTCAAGATAAACCTGATGGAGCTCCAACTCGTAAAAATCGGATACTTTCGAAAGTTGATTTCTACCGAATGTTCACAAAGTTTCAAGAGGGTAATCAATACCAACCCGAAAAAGTACCTGAATGGTGGGCCGTGGCTAAGGTTTGTTAAATACGTGTTCTTAATTAATTTATATTAAATTGTTATATATCCAAATTTTTTATGTAGATATTAAATGAAGCCTACATACAATTGAAATTAAATTTATGATTTTTTATCTTTGTTAAAATGATCTTTGTAGAGGCTTATTTAAACTATCTTTCGCTTTATGTATTATTCTCTTAGTTTGTACTTAATTTTTTACACATTTTGCCCTTTTTTATTAATCTGAGATTTTTGATTTTTTTTATAAATTAGCCTTTAGGTTTATTTTTTATGTTCATCTATTACATTTTTACTGCATTGATATATTATTGTTATGTTTTGATATAGCCCGATTACACCATTGATTTTGTGGACGAGAGACACCATGTTAAACATAGGTTTTCTCCTAATAATTATTTGCTCATACCTATAAATATTTTACAATTAATGGCCATACTTTCGTAATATACCTACTTACTTCTCTTACAGGTAGATTTTTATTTTTGAATGTAAATATTTTATTGTTATAATATAATCAATAAATATTGAATTGATTTTCAACACTTCAGGTATCTCATTGCGCGTCATGGCGAAAGAACCGACCAAATATTTGGGAGTGATTGGTACGTAGAAGTTTTTGACTCCGAGACGAGTACAAATTACAAATATCTAATCTTTTTATTATTACGCTATTTGACAAATTTTTTTAGGCGTTTAACTTAAGTCAGATTAAAGCTTTACCATTAGTTAAATATTTAATACATTTAGTGTTTTGTAATACATAGCTTCAATAAACACTGTAACCAGTGCTGGGAAAACAATAAGCCAAAAAACTTTGGCTCATTTTTCCCCCAATACATAAAAAAGAAAGGGGGCTACAAATAAAGGGCCAAAATAAGAATTCAAAAAAAGCCCTTACTAAGAAAAGGTGCAAAAAAACCCACAAAAAGTGGCTTTTAAAAAGAGCCCCAAAAACCATTTTATGTTTTTCTTATAATAATTTTGAAATTTTTTGATTTTATAATATTGATTGGTGCCCAAAAACCCCATTTTATGTTTTCCTTATATAAAATCAAAAAATTTCGAAGTTATTATAAGGAAAACATAAAATGAAGTAAGAAAAGGGGCTTTTTTAAACATGCCCTTTTTCTTTAAGCATAAAAGTGGCTTTTTATATGCAATGCTTACGAGTTAGTGGACATTTGGTGGGCATTTAGGGAAAAAAATTCAAAAACTTGTTAAAAAAAGCCCTTTAAGTTTTTTTCCAGCCCTGACTATAACACAAAAGAGTATAAAAAAATATTTTTGGAGGTTTGTTTGATTAAATAAGGTGCTAAATACTTTAAAATATTATTATTTTCATTTTATCCTGTAAATTGTCACTACAATTGTTCAGTTAAACATTTAGTGTTATAATTGATACTACATTATGATTTAATTAAAAATATTGTTCTAGTTAAAAATGTAACAAAAAAATATGTTAAATTCGCACAGCGTATTTTAATATAGTGTTTTTCATATTCTATCATTTTTTCCTAATATTTAGTTTTATTTATAACTATTCATTTTATTGTCGTTATTTGTTTTTCCTTATATTTAAGGTCATCATTATCGTCAACGTGATTTAAATGAACCCCGATTTTTACCACGAAGGAAGACGGGACTTAAGGAATTTTTTCGAGATGCCCCACTCTCTGAAGTTGGTATGTTTGAAGCATATTTAACAGGTACAATTATTTGTTATTTAATGTAGATTTATTGTATAGCAGTTGTTTTTATATTAAAAATTATACTTTATTTTTTATGTTTGATTTTTTTTTGTTAAATTACCTCAAGGTCAATATATGAAGAAGTTAAGATTGTTTGAAACTCTCAACTGGGTTTATACATCGCCTTCTCTCCGTTCTATACAAACCTGCAATTATATACTAAAAGGTATACCCGAAATATATTTTTTTTAGAATTATACTGATTTTCTTTTAATGATTCTACCACTAAAATATTTTTTAGGTTTTTTGTTCAAAAACGATATCTAATTATATTATCAAAATTAAAGCATTTTTTATTGGTATTATAGAATGTAAATTTGAAATATAAAAATTTGTATATGCATGCAAAATTTTTTAATTTATTAATCGATAAATATCTCAATTCTATTTGTTTTATTTAACAAATGGTTTTTCCACTCTTCCTTCTAATGAATAATATTTGTTTTGTGTAATTACCATTTATTTTTTATACACTTTTGAATTATTATAATTTCAAGGGCTTGGCCTAAACGAAGTCCTTAAAATGCGAATTGAACCTGCTTTATTTGAATGGTATGGATGGTACAGGGATTACTGTCCCACATTCATGAGTCCGCAAAGGCTCAAAAATTGTGGTTTCAACGTAGACACCAAATACTCAAGCCTAGTATGTTATATATTTATAAACTGATTCAGATAATTTTGCGCATTTTTATTTTTTAGGCTCTTTTGTTTGTCCTTTTTTTACAGGATAAACACTTCATATAGGTATTTTAAAAAATGTAGCGAAAAGTATAATATTTAGGATGTATAAATTTTATATATTTTTAAGCTACGTAAAATGTTGTTTTATTTTTAAGGTTTTTTATATTCGTAAGCTAATGTAACATTAAAATGGCAAATAACGCATCAAAGTTTTTAATATTATATATAATTATATCAAATAGTTGCCCGAAATTAAATATAATCCAGAAGAAACGTTAGAAGATTATTATGCCCGTGGGGAAAAATTTATGCGAATTATATCTAAAAAGCACGACCAGCAAGGTTACTTAAGCCTTTTTCATTATAGCCCTCTATATCAGACGTCTCACACTCCGTAAATATAGAGATGTTGTTGTTGTTGTTATAAAGAAATAAAGAATATTCAAAGTGGGTTTTCATATTAAAGGAACGTTAACCTAAAGTTAAAAGTAACAACAGTTAAACATTTTCTTTTATTCTAATTTTTCAGATAAACACGTCCGTTTTTTTTGCTCCATTATTACAGTTTGATTGAGATTAAGTTGTGTGGCATTGGGTCGACGTGAATGGCAGTATTGAAATGATCGGAAGAGTAATTATTGGACATTGAAAGGTCATCAGTCACCAGCTATCGTTTAATGCAAATGAGGTATCGTTGGCCGAAAAAAAGGCAGATTATAGTTACATTTTAATTTTAAATACTTATGCGGGTGCTGGCGTCAGTATAAAGCGCGCAATTGGCAACCTCGCTGTCCTCAATATGGTCGCAAGCGTCATCATAAAGGACTCTGCTCTCTAATATGGTCGCATTGGGCGTTGTCATATAGGGCTCTGCTGTCCTTAATATGGTCGCATTGGGCGTTGTCATATAGGGCTCATTCTGTGTCTCATGCAAAAATTATCTGCAAATCTCATTAATGCTAGTATCTGCCTCAGACTTTAGGGTGTGGCGAAGACCTCGAATCAATCATTATGTCTAGTGAATAATTTAGTAAGGATTTATTATTTTAATCGTTTGTTGACTTATGCTCTGAAGGGGGAGAGGGAGAGGAAGGTGGCTTTATCTCATGCAAAAATTCGTAAATCATTAATGCTAGCAACTTTTATCGAAATAGACGAAACTAGGACCATTGTGGTGAGAGTCTCGACTCCATTACATTGTAGTAAATACGTACACTTAGTGAAAAACATCGTCCTCAATGATAAAAATATTAAATTGAGTTTTACATACTGTTGTGAATAGCTTAGTTGATAAAGAATTAACATCTTGCATAAAATTTTATTTACAGGGTTGGAACGGTGAATATTTGTTTGTTAACCATTTATCAGGGGTGGCCAAGTTTAAGGACTGCGTGGGTTCTGTCGGACGCCTCCGACAAGGTGTTTTCTGACACCAATAAATAAAGGTAAAAAAAAGGAAGTTTTGAAAATATAAGATTTTATTAAAGAGAAAAGATTTAGGTATAAAATAATAGTAGTATAAAAATAATAGTCTAAAATAATAGTAGTATAAAAATAATAGTACAAAATATATTACATGTTGTATATATATAGACTTACTTAACATTTGTTATTCAAATTAGTCAATAACGTTAGAGGTATTAGATTTAAAAATAGGATGTTCTTTTAGGAGTTAAATAAAGAAATAAAGAATATTCAAAGTGGGTTTTCATATTAAAGGAACGTTAACCTAAAGTTAAAAGTAACAACAGTTAAACATTTTCTTTTATTCTAATTTTTCAGATAAACAGTAAGCTAATGTAACATTAAAATGGCAAATAACGCAATATTAAAGTTTTTAATATTATTTATAATTATATCAAATAGTTGCCCGAAATTAAATACAATCCAGAAGAAACGTTAGAAGATTATTATGCCCGTGGGGAAAAATTTATGCGAATTATATCTAAAAAGCACGACCAGCAAGGTTACTTGAGCCTTTTTTTATTATATCCTATTTTAAACGCCACACACTCCGTAAATATAGATGTTGTTGTTGTTTATTGGCCAATTCGTTGGGAGTTGGTAGTAAGATTGAGTTTGAGGGCAGCTAGGGATGGATTGATCGATAGATCTTTAGGAGTGATAGCTGGCCCGCGGTTGAGGCATATGAGCCAGTGTTGTATATCGTTAGATGCTAGTTTGCAGTCGTAGCAGGTATTATTTAAAGTTGGGTCCAGGCGTGCTCTTTGCAAATAGATGGCATTGTCCACACCGGGAGCCAGGTGGGGACGGATGTTCCTAGGTAAATTGTTTTCAAAAGGGTATAAGGGAGGAAGGAAGCCACGTTTAATACATGTTGAAAGGATAGTTAGCTATGGTATCGTTAACTGCAGAGGTGTGAATAGAAAATTAATATAAAGGAATTTGATTAAGGCAAGAGATATAACTATAAATTATTAAATTTGGCATAATTTAAATTCTTTTCATTCAAATTCAATTGTACTTTCTGTAATAAAAATTTTTTGCCCGAATTACATTTAAACATTGCGTTTTAATGTTTGTTTTTTCAATGATTACTGTTTTTTTTCAATATATATAATAACTTAATAAAAGGGTTATATGCAAAAAATGAAAAAATTTAACACAAACATGCCTTAAAAAATGTAAAATAGGTTAATGACAAAATATAATTTTTTAATTAAGATTTTATAAAAATATTTGCACTAATTTAGCTGGTGACATCCTCATAGTTGGCCATGGAGCCACGCTTGACACTTGCACTAGAACGCTACTTAACAAACCTATCCGAGATATGCAATCGTTTAACGAACTCTTACGCAAAACACCTTATTTAGCCGTTACACGGATAGATGAATTTTTTGATGGCAGTTGGGTATGGCCCCGGACACCTCCCAGCTTACCTATAACTTATTTGGAAAATATGAGTTATGATTGGAAAATTCTCACGAAAAACAAGATTAAAAACGTTCGTGATGGTGACAGTGATGAAGAAGCAGATAATGAACTAGAGAATAATACTAACGGTCCTTTGCCTATTAGGAATAATTAGACATATTTTTACTTTTTAAAAGATTATTATGTTTTTTTTGTTTTTTTGTATTTAGTTGAGTGCTTTATTTAGTCAAAGCTTAACCTTACAAATTGAATTCTTATTCAAAAAATCTTTTGGAATTTGATAAAGCCAGTATCTCAATATAATATCTTTAAAAATATTAATTATATTAATCTATATTATTAGCCTTAATAAGAGATGTTGCTATTATTGTGATCTAAAATTTATTTTGTGATATATTTTTAACTAAATAATTTTTTATATAGATGTTTTGTATGCCCATTCTATATTTAATATTTAATAATTTGAATACTCCTTTAAAATTTATATAAAAATATCTATTTTGTAGAGTTTGCAGATTTAAATAATTTAATTAAAGATAATTATTATATTTTTATTTGTGTGCAAGCCTAGCAATTAAATAAAACTCATACAGCTAAAAAATTACCTTAGCTAGATTATATTTTATCCTATTTTTTTGTTTTTGCTTTTCGTCACGAACCTACGGTATTTAGTCAAAGTTATGTTTTGCAAAATTGCTTATATTCGAGCTTGTCAATTATTTAGCACATATTATTGTCTTTGAAATATGAGTTTTGATAAATAAATAAAATAATATTTTACTCACGATTAGCATTGTGAGATTCATGGACCCCAGCACATTTTGAATGTTGAATATTTTTAAAAACATTATATATTATGGGATAAATTGTGAATTTTCACTAAAATATATAATAAAACTAATAATTAAAATTTGGTATAAGTCGAATAAAAAAATTTGTTTGTATAGAATTTAGAAATTGAATTGTGTTCCAATGGACGCCACCCTCTAATTTTCGATGTAAAGTAGCATGTCTCTATTTAAATTATAATTGCAACCTTATATTCTAATTATTTTTTGAATAATCAAAATTATTTACTATAAATAATGTTTGCATCATAAAATAAAGATATATTTTTTTTACAATATTTAGTTTTTATGGTAATTAAGGGCACGTGCAAAGTGAGTTTTTATTTTCGTAATATTTTGAAAATTTTATTTTTTTTTTTAAATTATTATTTCAAAATAAAAAACATTTTATATGCATAAATGAAATGTAGCAACCTTTTAAAAATTTGCGCTTCATTACAAAAAAATTTTTCAAAATTTAGAAAATTTCACGAAAATAACTCACTTTGCCCCTGCCCTAAAAACCAAAAATATTTTTGTGTATATTTTTTTAAAAATTCTATATGTTGTACTAGACGTAAAATAACCTTGATCAATAATATTAATACATTTAATCTATTGACATTCAATATAATGTGGAAAAATGAAATCAGTTTTTTAGATTTTTTATATTTTGTGTCAAATAAAATTTGCAATAATTATTAATAATAAATTTCATAAGTCTATACCTAACAAGCACGTATTTTTCTTTAAATAATAATAAAAATGAATTATAGCTTTAAAACTCTTGAAGGTATAGAAATTTAGCGTTCGCGTTACAAATTTTTCCTATCATTCGCGAGTTAAGCTAAAATTAAGAATTTCTGTTTATTGGACTATCAAAAAAATATGTGAAAAAAATAAAATATAAATATTTTCCATGATGGACAACTTAGAAATATTTTCCGTTTTTTGGAACTCTAGATAACCGATATTTTGTAAGGAAATTACTAATATTATTGAGAAATAATTTTATGCCCTCTTTATAAGAAAGTTTTTTTTGTATTTAACATTTTTTTAACTCCAATTGGAAAATTTTGATATTTAGATCCGTAATATACGTAATTTGGCTTTAAAAATAATATAGGAAACAAATAAATCAATTTTAGAATTATTTGAGTTTAACAGTTTATCTGTTATGAATAAAAAAAAATTTCATATTGTTTCTTATCGAAAACTTTATAGCGGGCATAAAATTTTATTACAAAACACTAAAAGATTAAAAATTAAGAGCAAGTCTATTCTCTAAGTTAGCTTTTTTAATATTTATGAATTTAAAACTCGTATTTTTGTAAGTTTTCTTGAAATTTTCAAAATTTTGGAAAATTTTATTTCGTAATAAAACGCAAATTTATAAAAAGTTGCCAAATTTGGTATATATACATAAAATGCTTTTTTGGAAATAAAATATTTCAGGGATTGGTACCGGTACCGGAACCGAAAACCGCGGTACTTGGAGGGTTGCTCGGTACCGATTCCTAAAATTGAAAAAAGCGGTTCCGCGGTACCAAAATACATTATTAGCTTAAAAATACTTTAATTAAAATATAATGGCTAGAAATCCACACTAAGTGGTCTGATAGTTGCTTTGTTCCCTAAATCGAGACAAATCCAAAATAGAAGCTAGCGATATTGAAATTTTCGGTAAGCTAGACCTATTTGAAAAACACGAAAGAGTTTAAAAGGATTTGCCAATTTTAAAATTTTAGGAAGATAATTCTTTCTCCTATCCTGAGTTATATATTTTATCTAGACTTGTTTTAGCTGTGCCTGCTACTCAAGTACAATTAATTTAGTTATAATATTTTTAGGTAAGCGTTGAACGAGCCTTTTTAACCTTGAAATATATTCTTTCAGATTTACGCAATCGAATAGACTCCAATTTACTAAATTCAATTATTTTACTACGTTTAAATAAAGATTTGAAATAAAGTTTTGTCTATTATACGTGTATTTATGTATATATTTCATTTATTATATATAAAAATAAATATAACCTGACATATATGTGTTATTATAAGTGCAGTAATTATTGTACCCTCTGGTACCGGAACCAGTACCCAGTAGCGGTACTTGAGATAGGCTGGTACCGGAACCGGTACCGATACTAAAAATTTCCGCGGTACCAATCCCTGAAATATTTTCAAGAAAATTTAAAAAAAAATAAAATTTTTACAATTTTTTAGAATTTTTAAAGTTTTACGAAAATAAAAACTCACTTTGCACGTGCCCTTAGATAAATTAACGAATTTTTAAAAGTACCAAATTTTTCACAATTATTTGAATAAAATATATTATTCATAATTTTGCATTATCTATAATAATCAAATACGTTTAATTAGCTTCTAATTTTTATTTAAATTAAAATACAACTATTTATTACAACATTATATATTGCCTATAAAAAGCTTGTTCAATTTTTTAAGAAACACATTAGTTTTACAAAGACCTGGCATTCATATAATCATATGTTTTGTTTTAAAATTCTAAAAAGAAAAACATGTTTCGCCAATTTCATTTTCCAACATTATATCCACCTTTATCTTCCTCTCATATCGATCACTTTCTATTAATATTTTGGTATTTTTCCGGGTCTCTTCTTTTATCCTTTTTGATAATTTTACCTGGAGTTAGAGGAAAGCAGGTTTTTTATATTGTTTTTACTATTGCAATTATTTTTTTTTTTGCCAGGGATATATGTTTGTACGATATCAAATAATTGTTGTTCTAACGTTTTAGGTCTTTTAAAAATTTTTATTGAATAAATTATCAATTAATTAACATGAAATAAAATAATTTATTACTATTTTAATGTTTATTGTGTTTTTAGAATGGTGGAAGAAATTTTTTTTCTAGGCCGCGAAAACTTTGAAAAAAATATTTTGAAAAAAAAAATTAATCAACCACTATCGTCTTTTTTTTTTTTTTTTTTTGTTTTAAGTAGTTATATATAACACAAAAAAAATAAAATATAGAAATTCAAAAAAAATTATTTTAATTTAAAAATGAAATTTATATGAAAAACATATAATTTTTAGTTACTTATTTTAGTATTAGAGTGTGTAATTCTGAAAATTTTGAGCATTTGGTTTTATAAATTTTTTTTTTTATTAACATGGCTCAAACTTAATTTGTTAAACTTAAATATTGATCCATGGGATAGTTATTTTGTTTATATCTTATTAATTTGGGATTTTAAAAACTTTACTAATTCAGATCACTTTTAATAACGTATAAGGAAATCAAAAAATTTGGAAATTATGATTATATAAAGCATGTTTTATTAAAAATTTTTATTCCTAAATTCATAGATGTATAAAAGTTGAAGCTAATATAGTTAAAAATATATGTTTTAGGGTATTATTGAGGTTGCTGAGTAGTTTTTTAAATGGATGAATATAAGGAGCCAAAAGCTAATGAAACCAAGAAAAACAGAAAATTTTAATAGACAGCCATCATTGTTTTGCATGCTTTTATGTTTTTATGAAATCTTTTTTGTAACATTGATATGTGTTGACCTATGTTATAAATATATCAATGATCAGATATTTTTGTTAAATGAATTAGTTTCTAAAGGACACCATACATTTTTTTATATTTTTTTTAATATTAATAAGACTTTTTTATTATTTAAGACCTAGAAAGTTTTTAATATAACATAATTGTAATTCCTATATTTTATTATAAGCATCTAACATTTGTATTTTTATTGAATTTTAAAATTTATTTGAATAAACATTAGTTGATTTGTTTTTCCAATTAAGGAATAAATGTGTTTATTAAAATTATACATATAACTCCTATACTTTATTCAGTTTTTTTATTAATCAATTACCTAATTTTTTATTTTCTTCTTATATTACAGAGAATTTACGCCTTTCTATATGGCAGTTTCTCGCTCATAACTGGAGTCCTCATCATAAGTAACTGTTTACGTTTTTTTAACTATTATACTTTATCAATACCAATTTCATTAGATCAATCCTCACAAAAATCAACGAAGTTAGTAGGTTTCAACCTATTTTTATACTATTAGTTTTTTTAAAAATAGCCGTATTGGTACTCACGTTTAAAAAAATTGATTTGTGACGCCTTTGTCGTAATAATATCACAATAAATAATTATTTTAGGGCTGCAATTTTTAGTCGGTCGAATTACCACTGTAAAGCTTGTTGAGATTAAAAACTTTTTTTTGTGTAGGAAAATTGAATGTCCATAATTACAAACAAGCTTAGTCAAGTTTTTGACTGTTTAAATCTCAACCATGTGGTGGTAAATTGAAAATTTGATAAAATAATTCATTTTCTATACCTAAATGACTACTTCTAGTTGTTCAGGAAGTTTAAAAAATTGCCCTTTTTTTATTACGTACGTTCTCACCAACATTTTCAATTTTTAAAAATTTCAATAGCGAGGCCCGTACCTGTAACCTATACACTCACACTTCATAATTTTTCTAGTTGTATCATAGTTTTTATATATCTATCCTGCAATTAAAAGGCCGTGTTAGCATATTAATTGTCATATAATAATATATCCGGTTAGGGAAACTGTCTTATTAAATTTACCCCGTTTTTCTGAGAAATCGGTTAACTTTCATCATAATATATAATTTATGTTGATATTCCCACCTTTACTCACACCTGTAAAGGAGCATTATCGTTTAACACGATAATGAGGTACAATTTTATGTAAATTTATCAAATTTTTTAATATCTCATTATATTTCGGAAAAATCAAAATACATTAAATACTCTACTCATAAATGTTAGTTAATGTTTAATAAATTATATCGAATAAATGTTTTTTGCGCGTTTTTTTTTGGCCCGGCAAAAATAATTTTTATTTACCGCCAAATCAAAATAAAAAACGGTAAGTCTCGTACTCAAACTATATTTTTTTAAAAAAGGTCACCTTGGGTGACTTTTATGACAGTAAATAGTATGTATAATTTTGTATACCAGGTTTATTTAACTGGTAATAAAAGAATTTAGATTTGTTGAAAGTTGAACCTTAGATCATATAAACATCATTTTTATATTTATAAAAATCTTACTGTTAAACTAGGCGATAAAAAAAATTGAAAAAAAAAAGAATTTTTTATAGTTTTAGCAAATCTCGTGATATTTCGGCCCGGCCCCCCCACCCCCCCCTATTGTATCCGCATAATTTTAAAATATGCCGGAAATTAATTGTATATTACAAGTTATATTTTTCCTTAAAAATTATCGATACAATACAGAGTGGAATATTCTTGATTGCGTGAAAAATTCATATATCCTTTTTAGTTTTTTTTAAACATTAATTTAAAATTTGGGCAAAATGAGATAAAAAAGATCAGGTCCCAAAACGTAATTCTTTTCTGATATTCGACCAGTTTTATCAGCTGGATTGGGCGTATCGAGTTGTAAATATTTCAACTGCACAGTTTACTAAAAAGTCTTTGGATTCTTAATGTACAATAAATAATACTAATACAAAGAACCATTTTGTTAGCAATCAATATAAATCCCAAAACAGTTTTTAAAAGTTTTTCTAATAATATTATTTGGCATAAATGTGGCTTTAATTCACCCTTAAAAAAAGTCAAAATTTGGAATTTTTTTTTGACAAAATTTGAAGGTTTTGGGTTGGTATTTGTAATTAGTACCAATTGACTTAGAATTGTAGTATAAATGTTTTAGAGAGTAATGCAAATTAGAAAGACGATTAATTAAATTTTTTTTTAATTTTTTTTCTTTAATGTGTTATTTTAAATATACTGTAGCGTGGACAAAGTGATTACAATAAAGAATCGGTTTCTTCGATTTTATGCCTAAATAGGTTTAAAATTTTGTTAGGGTAAACCTCAAGTTAATTCTGGTAAGGCAATTTAAGATTTATATTAGTCTTTCACGGGTAATTTAATTTGACACATTTTTTTGACCCTGAAAAAATGAATTGTCAAAACAACTTCTTGTTGGTCAATCGATCTAAATCTGTCGCGCTCTTTTGTGATTTTGTTTTTTTTTTGATTTATCATATATTTGATCTTGAATTATTTTAGTTGTATATCGCTTTTTGAAATACTAGACTTACATTATATAACTACTACATGGTAATAGTTTTAATTTTTTAATTGTCGAGTCAACAAGCTATCATTAAAAATTTACCGCGTATTTTTAACTGATCACGACTATTCACAATCGATAAATGACCTTCCTCACCATTATTTTGTCTGTTCATCAATTAAATACAGTGTGTCCAACTATCAATCGTTTATTATATTAGTTAAGGCATTAGCGGAAATTTGACTTTGGACTGGCCTGCCTTCCCCTCTCCCCTTTGCCCAATTTTATGTTTTACGGGCCGGCCTAATTTTCTAGCGGGGTTTTGGGTCTAGATTTATTCTCCAATCTAGAACGACCTGTAAAGGTTGGCCCATGGGTCTCCTCGACTGTTATCTACAATGAGTACATTTAATTTTATTCGGGGAATCACGAGAAATTACGCGGCTGTAATTGTCAGACCTCTGTGCAAAAAAATTATGAGGGATTTGTTTTAAATAGCCTATTTGATTTCCTAGCGCCGCGTTTTTAGCATATAAATCTAAATTGTCATTTACCTTTGGAAAATTCTAGATAATCATTAACTTGAAACCCCAACTTTTCAGAGAGATAAATTTAAAAAAATAACAACATTTTTAAAACATCTTCAAAATGTTATATGGGCTCACCGAACAGACATAGACCTTATTTTGTAATTTTTTCAATGTTACGAAGCGTCTGTTTGGCAAATTGGGATCATCGGAGTGGAAAGCCAATTAATTTTGCCTCCCCCCCTCTTCAAACCAAATTTTTTGAGTGTGAGTCTGTGTTTACAAGTGTATTGTCGCGTCGTTACGTCTAACCCCCTACCTGTGTCTACCTTTTAAACTTTTTCAAATTCCACGAAAATTTGACAATTTTCGGTTTTGCGGAAGATTTAATTTGATCACGCTATATAATTTTAATTTTCCTTGAAATTGACACTGAAATGTACGCCTCTCATTTTGTTGGGGTTTTTTTTGGTTACATGAGCTAGTTAAATCTCGATATTTGCACTAAAGTTTTTACATAAAAATCGGTCCCATATTTAATTTAATTGAATCACGCAATAATAATTGCAATTTCAATTTGTTATAATGTCATGTGTATCAAGGTCAATTTATAAGTACTAATTTAAACACTTGCCCATCGCTAATGGCTCAAATTATTTAAATTTTGAGTGGCCACAAATTCGATGTTATAAAATATATCAAATCCATTTTTTTATCATTTTTTTTTGGCTTAAATTTCATGTAATTAATCCCAAAAGTAAACTAATGCATGTAAATTAGCGTGTTATCTTATCTATAATTGTAAACGCTTCATTATTATAACATTTGTCACGTAAAATAGTTTTCCTTGCCCAAAATCACTTGACCTCGGGGTTTAAATTGGGCCAGTTTTTTAAGATCGGTGTGGCAGGACCGTTTCGAGGTATTTTTTTCTACACATAGAAATTAGCGCTTCTATAGTAAAATATGGCTCTGATTTAGTCTGAACATGCTATACGCTCAAAAACTTATAAATTAACGGTTGGGCACCCCCAAGTTTGGCTTGTGGGCCTATATGGTTGACAATATTTTCTGGCCGATATTTTATTTAACATAGATCACTAATTTTTTGAGAGTTATGAATTAACAACAGAGATCAAACTTGCCATCTTGGAATATTAAATCCGTTTACCGTTTTTCCTAATAAAACTTAGTTAATCAGTTATAAACATTGAAAATTTTAGAAAAAAAGGTCAAAAACCAAGAATTTTATTTTTGCATGTTCTCAATGGTTAAATCGTAAAATTCAAACTTTAAATAATATTTTTATTTAAAACAGATAATAAATCGTGTCGTATTTAAGTTTGGACGCGAAATATTTTGTATTATTATAATGCCAATGTAAGAGCTTAGTATAATAATAAAATTTATTTTTCCTAATTTGTGATTAAAAATACAATTTACAAATAATCAAAAAAGAATTTAAAATTTTTCTGTTTGGGTAAATTTAGATCTGTTATTTTGGTCATAAAAGGCTAATTTTCGTTATGGACGGATCTAAGGAGCTAAAGACGGAAGTAACTAAGAAAAAGAGAAAATATATATAAGCTTAGGCCATTATAAGGTTGCATTCTTTTATGTTTTCATAAAATTCACGTTTCTAACATTGATATTTGTTGACATGTATAAGTGAATAATATCGTTAACTAATTCTCTACTTACAATCCAGTGTGCAACTATTCTTATGAATGGGAAACTGGATCAATCATAACGAATGCCCCGATTAGGGTTGGCAAAAATCCTACAGTCAGCAACAGAATATCATCTCTTTCAAATTCACACGGACCTTTTTACCAACTTAACCTAAACATTGGTTTGCGTGGCTTCAACATCTCACTTGTTGAATTGGATAAAGGTAACTTTGTGCAGTTTGTATTTATTTTCGTTTTACGAATCTTTTAGATTCTTTTTTTAACCTATTAAGCATTTCATTCCCTAATTTATTCATGTATGCCACCGTATAGAATTTCACGAATTGATTTCATTTTTAGATATAGATGCTCAATCCTCCAAATATAACACTAATAATACCACGAAAAATATTCACTCGACCTCTTTAGACTACTACAATGAAGCCTTTCGATGGGAATGGGAACAAGGTAATCAACTCCCTACCTCACCCTCGGCTAGTCACCTGTCCCGTTATTACCAAGCCGCTCTTGTGAGGGGCGCACCCCTTCCCATCTTATATACTGCTCAACACTTTACGGCTGACGATGAGGCTTTCCGCTGGGGTCGCCATTACCGTATGGCTGGTTATTATAGCCATATATTGCTTTGGTATGCAGTAATATTTTGAAATATTTTTGAAGGGGTCCTGTATTAGTAAAAATGGTTTGTAGTTTGTTGCGTAACGCTATATTCTGTAGGTTTGATTAGTTGCGAAAAATGATGTTATGAAAATTCACTATGAATTAGTTTAAATATCTTTTAGTCATAGAGATGTTTGGTTGATAGCTTCTAATAATATTCATATTGAAAGCATAAATAAAGAGGTGGACCACAAAAGGTCTCTTGAGTTGTAACATAATGTAAAATATTTGAAAAGTTACACTAGATCTCTTTACCATTATTTTTTTTGAGATTTAAATAGAAAAAAAAAGCTTTGGAAAATCTATAATTTTGATAATTTAATTATTTTTAGGCTCGCTTTCCCTTGCTGGCTCTTGGCAAATATTCTTATCTACATTTGCATACGGTATGCCGGTTTCTTTTGGGTCAGCACCGGTATCAGCCTGCTTTCAGCCGATTCCATTTATTGGATCCTGCTTAAGTGGCCGACCCTTATACCACCCCTGACAATAGCGTATCCACCTCACGGGACATTGCTTGAACTAACGTTTGGGCGAGCCTATTGGATCACCTTTTATATAGGTTTATATTTTTTCACATATTTTGAATATTTTATAGGCTTCAGTTTTTTGTAATACACATGTGTAGCTTTTGTTTTGGTAAAGATTATTTTGAGAATCCGAGCCAAAACTAGCGGTATAAAACCTTACAGATAAATTGTGTTTATAATTAAAAATTACCAATTTATTTTGCTGGAAGCTGTTAAATAAATCCTAATTAGTGGCAATTTTTCTACACTATAATTCTAGCTCTCAAATTCTTAATAATTAAAGGGCAAATTCACATCTTTTTAAATTAGGCGTATGAAATAATATAACCATATTTTCTATTCTAATTTTCAATGTTTTTTTTCTATTTTTTCGCCTTAAGCTTGCAGATGCGTTTGTTTTGAATAAGTTAAATAATATTATTAAACATAACATTAGAATGTATTTTAAAACTCTAATTTTAAATTAAGTTTGGGTTTTAATCCAACTTCATACTAAAAAGTATACTATAAATAAAAATAATTTTTATAAATCGTTGATTAGTCAGAATCGCTTACCCTGGTCAACAAATATTTATGTCATACGTAAATTTAATTGAAATATAAAAACCATATAATGGCTGAATTTCATACACGTTTTTTGTTTTTCTTAGTTTCTTCCTTCATTGGCTCCATAGACCCGTCTATAACGAAAAATGGCCTTTTTTGACCTAATTGACAGATCTAAATATACCCTAGAAAGAAAAAATTTACAAATCTTCTTTGCCTATTAAAGTTTCTTGTAACTTATATTTTTAATCCCAAATAATGGAAAAAACATTTTATTTAAATTTCAAGCTCTTAATTTGGCATTTGGATAATACAAAATATTTCAAGTCCAAACTTAAATACGACACGATATATTATCGGTTTTCAATAAAAATATTATTTGAAATGTAAATTAAACATTTAAACTATTATAAATATGCAAAAATTTTGCTTATACCTGACTATTAGGCTTGATCAGTAAAAACAAACGGATTTGGCATTCTCTAAGATGACAGGTTTGATCTCTCAAGTTAACTCATAACTCTCAAAAAAATGTTGATCTTTGTTATTGACTGTTTATTTTTTTGAATTTATACGCTTATATAAATGTTCCTTATTTTGTGGTGACCAAGCTCATTTTAATTATTGATAAGAAAATTGAATGATTTGGGAAGTTGATGAAGATGAGAAGGAATTAGATTTTTTATTCTTCATCAGTTTTGAAAAAAAAATCATTAAACTTTTTGCCATAAAATTTAAACGTGATTTTCATAAGGTAGTATAAAATTTTTCCCATTCATATAAAAAAATTAAATACTAATTTAATATAAAACTATGCAGTCCTTTATTACAGTCTTAAGCTCGCAAAAAACGTTATCTGAGCATTTTAAAATTTTTTAAATGTTTCAGCTCAAAATACAAGTTTTAAGGTAGTCAATTTGTAATAATAATTTGGTGTTTTTTCCCAACAAATGTAATTTTTTTGACTTGTTAAAATTACTTTTAAACTCAAGTTGCAAAATACATTTTGAATTTCGGTAGAATTATTAGTTTTGATATAATTCTTTGTGAAGTATTTTTTATTGAATATGCATTACCGTTTTCTATATCATTAACCAATATTTTTTAATTATATTTTTATAGGCGTATTGTCAATCATAGTGGGAATGATTATTGTATTTGCTGATGCAAAATACTACACCGAGCTTATGGCTTTTTTCGGCATTGATCTCTTGCAGGAATATGAGGATTATTTTGCTGGTTTGAATTTAATTATTTACTTACATGGTTTTTATGATGTTTTATTAGATATGTCTATAGGTTGAGTAAATTCACTTTTATTTCCCAGCTTGCAAACAAGCAATAAGGCCCCAGTACTATCTGCCAAATTTCCAATTTCTTCGGCTATTTAATTTAATTTGTTGCGAAAAGAATAAAAAATTAGAATATAGGTATATTGATGAATAATGCATTTAAATAGCAATAAAAGGTCAAATTATCAAAAACTAAATACATTTCGTTTTTAATTAAATATACAATAGATAAATAAAATAAATATTTTATGTCTGCGAGTTACATTCGCGGAGGGATTAATATTAATGAATATTATCTAATCTAAAAGGATACTAACTTTCGTTATTGATCACCATTGGTTTTCTAAATTATATATGAATTCTTGCATTACGGCCTATATTATTAAAAAATTATTAAACCCCTAAATATTTTTTCATATTTTTTTAGATCCACTTGAGTTAGGACTCCGTGATCCCAGGAAAACTAGTCAAACCTCTTCGAATTTCAGCCCCCGTATATCAAGTGGCTGTCAAACAAATGAAACATCAACCTGCTCAAAAAATGCAAAATCTCAATCCATTTCTGCGTCTAGTCAAATCTCAGAGTTTTCATCAGCCATGTCTACCAACGATAAAATTAATAATATTAATAACAATAGTATAAATAGTAATATAAATAATAATGAAAATATCAATAACAATATAAATACAAATGAAAATATCGATCATGTTAATAAAAATTATAATGTCAAAAATGATATTTGCACTATAATTGTAGTAGAGGATGAACCTAAACCCCTTATGGAACCTCGCAACAACATTCAAAGGGTAATTATTTTTTACAAATACCTTATATTAAAGGTTAAAATATTAAATTAACTAGTTTTTTGTTTGTTATTGACTGATCGTTCATAACAAACCTCTTGTAATTAGCTGTTATGAATCAAGTTTTAGGTTTTTTTTTTAAAAAAAAATTACATGAATACGAGAGATAGGTATATTTTGTATAATTAAATAAAATTTTATTTTTTAATCAGTTGTTTAATTGTTTTATTTGCTAGTGCAATGTGGATCCTGAATTAAAATTTTTAATATCTTTTATTAATTATCAGTTTAGTCACATCACTTACTTGTTAGATTATCTTAATATTTTAAGGTCAAGGTCAATTAAATATTTTAATATAATGTAATTCAGAATCATCCTTTAAAACAAACACCTAGCCCACCAAATAGGCACGATCTAATATCTCCTACATCAACACTGCCAGCTATTCATAACCTCGAAAACAATTCTCCGTTATTGTACCCTGCCACAATTTCAAATAAATTTCGGAATTCTAATAAATCCAATTTCTGCTCTTCTTTAAAACATATTCCACCCTCTGTTTCCAATAACGAAATTAGCAAACATTCTTCAGGTACCAAAATATCCTCTACTACAACAGCAAGGCTCAAGAAAACGCCGAATCAGGTATGTAAAAATTATATATTTATATATTATTTTTATTCTTTTTATTGTATTTTTAAATTAATATTTATTATTACTTTTATTTCTTATTAATATAACACAGGTCAAATTTTTAAGAGTTGCTAAGAAACCTGATATTTTTGTTTTTACAAATCGTCCACCTCATTTAACAACAATCAAGTTAGCTATAAACATTGGAAACTTAAAAATGTCAAAAAACAAAAATAAATGGTTTTTTGGCATATTTACTACAGCTAAACTGTTGAATTTTAAATAATATTTTTATTATAAATCGATATTTCGTGTCGGATTTTATTATACGCGAAATATTTTGTAAAAAATGCTGATGTAAGAGGTTATACTTTTCTCAGTTGAAATATAAGTTACAAGAAAGTTTTATATGTAAAAAATATTTCTAAATTTTCTTTTTTGGGTATTCTCAAGGTAATCTGTCAATTTGGTTAAAAAGGCCATTTTTTTAATATGTAAGGATTTAAGGAGCCGAAGGCGGAAGAAACTAAGAAAAACGAAAAATATCTATGAAATAAGGCCATCATGGGGATGCATGCTGTTTTTTATAAGTTTATTTTTATATTTGTTGACCTAGGTTATATTCAATAATATTAATTTACTATTATGTATAAACCTTTTTAAGTAAAGTAATAAGAGAATGAAAAATATTAATCAACAGATATTTATTTAAAGTTGAAAATATGATTGTTTAGATAATTAATCTATTTTATTAGTACTATTATAAAAATGTAAAATTATAATTAGTAATATTAAAACTAATATATTTTAATCTTTCTTTCTTTGTCGAAGTAAAATTAATGTAAGTATGAAAACTATTTGGATTTTTAAAATTTTAACATAAAGATTCCGGTCCTACGGAAACGTGGCACATCCCATTCCTTCTTTTACCGCAAAAAATGTAGCGAACAAAATTTGAAAAACTATTTGACAACGCTTTCAAGCTCGGTCACAGCTGCTTCGACAGATATATATAGCAAAATGGCTTTATATCCTACTAAGTCGTTGCCAACTTATAATAATGGAACGAATTTTGATACACGAGAAACATTTGAACCTTACGTATTATGTAATTTGAGTCCTTTTGAATTACCTAATGGCCTCGCCGATATCAAAAAAGCTGGCTCAAAAAATGGTAAAGCTTCCTCTAACAAGAGCCTATATAGTGAATTTAACCCTTACATAAGTATATATTTGAACTAAACATTATTTTCTTTTTTATTTTTGCAAAACAATTTTTTATAGGTTCAATTTAAATTATTTTGATTTCAAAAAGATTTAAAATCAGTTCCGTATTGATGATTTTTTTAAATATTCAATATCTTTATGAAAAAAAAAAGTATTTATTAATCTTATTAATTATTTTTTAGGGCTAAGGGACAGAAGATCTGGACCAAAACTTGCAAAAAATATAATTACCCACAAAGGAGATATATCCATACAGTCATCATATATGTGATAATTTGTTAACAATTTTACTTTTCATTTTACCGACATTATCATTTATATAATCTAAATTGTTTTTATTGAGTAAAGTATGTGCACTCACGAATTTAGTCAAAATTCAGTTTAAATTTTATAGATTATTCATACAAAATTGTGAAACAATTATAACATTCTTTATGTATTTTTTGTAAGCATAATATTATTTATTTATCATTACAATATAAATTTTATTAATTAATTTAAATCACATGTGTTTCAGTTCATTTTCTAAAATAAGAAAATTAGCTTATGAATTAATTAGGTTCTAGAGAGTATGAGTAAAAAACGCACAGTATATATAGGGTTAATAATAATTTAACATTCTTTAGAAAATCATCTACCAAAAAACAAAAAAATTTTATAAACAAGCACAACAACTGTAGACAAATTGAATAAGGGGTATATGTTTTATTATAAATTTGATGAAAATACAGAAAATTGATAAATTTGAACCGTTGGTAGCACCAATAAACAGCTAAATCAAAAATATAAGGTAAAGAAAAAATTACAAATGAGGAGAATACTTGAAATATATAAAAAAAATGGAAATAAAAGTTATAGGAACTTAATGTAATAATGTATTTATCAAAATATTCAACAAATCATAAATGAGCAAATGAATTTATTAATCTAATATTCTTATTTCGATTCCAAAAAAATCAATTTTTGTAAAAAATGAGCTTGTAATTAACATCGTGAGCATATATTAAATTTTACAACAGGTCTATTGTCAATGAGGTGAATTCATCAACGCTTTACACCTTTAATTAAAATTACAAATGGAATAAAAAAATCTTTTTTGAAATTAGATTCTTATAAAATATGGAAAAATAAAACATTTTTTTTGCATTATTTATAATAGAATTTTTTGTTGTACAATTATTTTCGACTAAAAAGTGGATAATTATTATTTGCTTTAAAAAAATTGGAATAATAGTAAAAATTTTTTGAAAAATTTAATGATGGAATAAACGTTCAGGCGTGAAACACAAGGTAAGGTTGTATTCATTGGCGGCTTTTATGACTAACCCATCGTTATTTGAGCCGGCAGGGGAAGCAACATATTGAACACCGGACTGTAGAAATTAATTGACAAAACATGAAAATGTATAATTAATGAATTATTATTGGAAGAAGAACCATTTCACTTGCATTAGGGTGCGTTTAAAGTTGATTTATTTTTTAAACATTTATAAAAAATTGTTATCTACAATAAAAATGATTTTACCTAAGAGTTTTTGAGGAAATTAAAAAAAAAATTTACAATTTCTTTAAAAAATAAGTCCTTTGAAGGAGCCTCAATTGTGGAAATTACTAATATATAAATAACTTGAACAGCGCGATCTATACTATCGCGGAACGGGAAAAAAGCATCTGAGCTAAGTGAAACGCCCTTTACTTGTTTGATCCATTCTTCTTTATCGTGCTACATGAAAGAATAATTATAAATTAAAAATATATTTAGTGAAACAATATGGATATTAGTATATATGAACTAGATTCGTAAGAAAATGATTATAAACAAATTTGCGTTTAAGCTTTTATATTTATAATTTTATTTATAAAGACAAATATTACTGAAAAGATTTAGTTTGAATTATTAATTTGTAAAGTAATTTTTAAATAAGGCTTAATTTTTTAGGTACGCAGATAGCAGAAAGTGTCATTATTACATTGAAATAAGGAAAAGAGAAGTTGGCTGGCAAAAAAATATACTAAAGAGTGAGGGCTTAACAGTAGTTTGAATCTTTCTTTGTTTACACTCAATCGAGGAATATAATCATTTAAAATTTTGTTATTAAAAGATTAAGGCACTATTAGATTTTTGTAGGCTAAATTGTATAAGAAGTTAAATAACTCTTGTTAAACTAAAAAAATTTTACCTACAATATTAACAATAACAAATAATACATACAAAAGTTAGGGGTTGAGGAATCTCCTTCAACGTTTGTGCCCATTGTTGCGAGCCGATATCTTGCTAGAGTAAACATTTTTAAAAAAAATTCAAAAAAAAAAGATTACATATGATTTTTGAACGAAAAAAATCGAAAGATAAATTGGCTAAATCCATGGGGATCTCCATAAAATATTAAAATTTTCCAAATAAGGTTTGTTTGAGAATTATTGTTTTAACCATAATTAGGAATCTAAATATATTTTGACCAATATTTGCTCTTCGTTAAACTTTTAAAAAAAATAATATACAAATCATAAAACGAACTTATGTGGTAAAATAAAACGTGCTCCATATTATTTGCCTCAGTAATATATGAAAAAGGTTGGCTCATTACCTAGCGACAAACATCCCTTTACAAAAGGTCTGGAGGTAAGATTTTCTGTATGAATGGCTTTTTTCATCAAAACACACGTGTATAATGACTTTAAAGCTCTGAGTAGCCCAATTAGGCCGTAGGCCCTAACTCATATGCCTAAGACACAGGTCGCTATGCGAGCTAATTAACCCGTTGGCAATATTAAATGCTTTGCTCAGGTTAAAAGGAGCGGGTAATGTAAGGAAAAGAATGGGTGAAATATTTTTTAAAAGTATTTAAACGATTTAAATAGACCTTGAATATATGATATTTAAAAAACTTCATTATGGGTTATGTAAGCATCGATAGTGTTAATCTTGTCGGCCCGTTTAGTGCCTTCCTTAAATCGAAGGTCCGTGACTCTGGGGTGGTGCCTGAGCCACCTGACAGATAAAGCGTATTGTTTAAAAATTAATGAATATTTGAAAATAAATTGAATATTTAAGTTAAGAATCTATGACCACAATTGAATCTAATAAAGATTTCAAAAAAGTAAGAAAAAATAATTTGGGTGGCAAACAATAATTTAAAAATAAGTAGAAAAAAAAGTTTGGAGCACAATTGTCAACTTTCCCATATTCATTTTCAAATACAATTCAACTTAAGTTAAAAAAAATGTTTGCAAATACATTAACTTACATACATATTACAATGAGTAATTTATAATTACCATAGCCCCATAAATTAAAAATATTCAGGGCCAAAACCATATTATTTATAAAAAGTACGCAATAACTAAAAAAAATATTTAATTTTAAAAAATCTTGTATTAGGTCAAGTCAAGCAAAAAATATTTTTTTTGGGCGAGAAGCCTTGTTGTTAGGCGGGGACGTTCATTTCCCCCTGGGGTTTAAGTGCGCCTCTCAGCCACTACCATAAAAATGACGCAACATTCTTCAGAGTATTCCAGCAAACATGCTTTATAACCCTGGCAAATTTTGAAGGGCAGAGTCATTTACTTACTAAAACTATGTCCCCTCTGGCCTACATCTTTTATATGAGACGACATACCCGTCAGAGCATGGCCCTTTTAGTCCTGTCGTCGACCTAGATCATTAGCCAAAGAATGAATAAAATAAAAATCTACCAATTATTGACCTTCTCGCCCGCTAATCTAGCGCAATGTATCCGGGATTGTTGACCGGCTCCGATGCCAAGGGTCTGTCCGTCCTTGGCGTAACACACCGAATTAGATTGCGTGTATTTTAGGGTAAGGGTCGCGATGATTAAATCACGTAAAGCTGTTTCTGGCAACTTCAAATGAAAAATAATTTGGAGGTAAAAACACTAATTTCTAGGTGTAAAAAAATTAAAAATGATAGGAAATATACATATTACTTTTAAAAAAATATTATGTTTTAAACAAATTGATTAAATTATTAAAATTACAAATAACAAATATTGATAAAAGCAGTATTTAAAAACACCTAAAAAAAATTTTAAAATAAAAAAATTTTCATAAATTTACAAGTTTATTCTGCGAAACAATGTGTCGAAAAAAGTTTTCATCGATTTTGGTCTGATTACGTGGTTGTTCCAGCGTGAGCCCATACAATGTTTTACGTTCCATCACCGGTGGCTCATAATCTGGATCCATCTAAAGAAAAGCGATTTAATAAAAACACGATAAATTTTACATATTTAAGTTTGAAATTAATGTATTAATATAAAATCTAATTGCATTCAAACCAATAACAAATTTTGTAAAAAATTATTTATTTTAGGCTAAAAGAAAACAAACACAAGGTCGAAACCCAATTTTAACATAAAATTTTCGAAATAAAGCTAATAAATTTTGAAAAGTCCCTAAAAACAAAGTTGACTTTTAAATTCAATTGCGTATTAAAAACCTTGGAATAATGTTTAGCAGTAAACAACAAATTTTCTGAAATTTTTCCAACTCACCTTTGAACGCGACTTGATAATGTTAATTTAATATAAAAAGATATTTCATTAAATATTACGATTTTTAAAAAAAGACCAAAATAAAATTATGTTTGAAATATAACAGGTATAATATATTTAAGCCTGCAGAACGAGGTATCCACCATTTTTCTTTTTAGTCAATATTTCGAGGGCCTCCGGAGTAAATCCGGGGGCAATTATACCATCAGACACCTTTAATAAGTTTTTAAATTAGCGAAATGTAAATTAATATAATAAATAAGAAAATAACATTTTGAGTTTATGGCGGAGGTGGGCTAAAGATTTTTTACGGAGCCATATATTATTTTTTACAAAAAAAATTTATAAAATAAGGGCTAAAAAAATTATAAAATTTGTCTTCTAGATTTTAATTGCAGAAAACAAATTTAAAATTAGATATAATTGTTTTTCTAAAATTATCTGACAAAGGCATTTTTCTTTTGATATTTTATTTTTTAAAAGAAGTGTAGAACTAAAATATAAAAAAACCTTACTTCTCGAGATATAATTTTAGCCGTAATATAATCACAAGTATGAGAAAGGGCAACAAAATCACCGTAAGATGACATTCGATCCGAACCTATATAAAAGACATGAACAAGAAATTCACTATATTTAAGAAATTGAATTAATACAATTATTTTTAAAACGACTTTAATTAACGAAGAATTATAAAAATAGCATTGCCCGCAACCTAAAAAATAAGAATGCGTAATTATTCATTCTTTTTGATTTTGAAAATTCTAAAAAGTTAAAATTTTTTAATTTGAATTTTTGCAATTATTTTTGAAAATTTAATTTGATTTATAATTCCATTTTGACAAAGATATTGTTTTAACGTGACTTCTATAAATATTCTAAAGCTTAAAAAATATTACAACAATGAAACAATTTTTTATCATTAATATACCAAAAAACTAAAGAACTCTGAACTAGCCCTAATAAAAAAAGTGTGATAAATGTAATGAATAAAATTGTTAAACATCTTTTTAAATTTCCACAAAAAAAACATGCAAGTATTATTTAAATTATAAATGTAGATTTAAATTAATTTTATCATGTGAAAATTTTTTCAAAAATTTTACAAGGAAAAGAGGCAAGCAATATTAGTTAAATTTTCTTTTTATTCTTAATTAAGTGTTACGTCAAAAAAAAATAATCCCAATAAGAGATGTCGAATAGAAATCAAAATAATACTTTACCTCGAGCCCTTGCATAAGCAAAGCCAATGGGAGTCAATTGCTCCAACAAATCATCTACCATAAAAACCTTGGCCTCTTTTTCGTCAAAAGGAACACCCACGCCGACACCTTAAGCATCACATCAGAGTTGAGTATATAAAATTTATAGTTTCGTATTGCATTAAACCAAAAAATAACAATTTAATAAATATATCAAAACACTTAAAAACATAACATCAAATATGGATCGCCTAAATAATCAATCTCACAATGTGATAAGAAATTACAGTTATATATCTTAAAACGTCAAATATCAAATTCAAATTATTTATAGATGGCGCTTTAAAAGAAATTAAAAAATCTGTAAAACTTCGTTATCTTATATAGCGAACACGATGATAAGTTAATATTCTATATGTACAACGTAAAACTCCTTTTTACCTATAAAGTTTAAACAAAATTTTCATATATTTAAATTCTTTAAACTTGATACTAAATTGTTCCAGGTAAAATACTAATGTTTCAATTAAAATAAGGACAAATTTATTTCATTTGTAGGACGTCGTGATTGCAAAAAAAAACCCTTTTTTATATTTACTAATTTTTTTTAATCACATCATTTAGGGAATGTTTTACACGTGACCTTTATGAGAAACGAGATGTGGGGATAAATTACAAACATTATTTTAAGTTCAAATTCAACTAGCTGTTTCATAAACAGATAATTTTTTTAAATTTTGTTTTAAGCAATTCTTCTACAATTTGTTCATAGCTGGCTCACACACTTGGATTAAAATAAACGGTTAACGAGTATAAATGTAAGTAGGTTTAATTATTATACAATAAATTTGTCAAATTGCTTCATAAAAACAATTATTTATTTATCACCTGCCGGGCTAACGTGTTTGAAGGATGCAGCAGCGGGCAGACCGTTTAAAGCCAACTTTAGTTCCTTAACAAGTTGCCAACTATTTAAAGCGTCGAGCAAATTAATGTACCCTGGAGCTCCGTTTAACACTAAAACATATTAATGTATACAAATATGAATTTATATGATAATAAAAATATAATAGCATCAATATGTCAACATTTAATTACATTTTTGCAAACATCAAATAAAATAAGAACAAAAAAAAGCAAGTATGGCTTTGGCCTAATAATATTAACAAATACAGTGGGGTGGGCAAAACAGATTAAATTTGACTGCAACATGGCTTATCTATAACATTTTAAGGTGTTAGTTTATTAAAAGAAGGACACGAATCAAATGACCAGACGTAAAAGAGTGTAAAACGGTATCTCGATAATTAATGTAGGGATATTAATAAATAACTCAATTTTGGATCAGCTTTACAAAGCAAATGTATTAATATAAATTTTACCTATATATTCTACATCATTTATAAATTATACATAAAATATAAAAAAATATGCCAGGTTTTATGCATATAAAAAAAGGCTATAAACAACAAACCTTGAAAGGGTAGAGGCTTTCCCTCGGGCGACAAATTAAATATCTGGGCCGGTTTTTGACTCGGATTCATTCCATACCGAAGTGTTATTTGGTATGCGTGATTCGGCTCTGGGCTCAATTCGTTCGAACGTTTCCTAAAAAAATCGGCTATAAGATCGTCGTAGTGAGCTGTAGAAGTAAAAGCCTAAAGATAAACATGGGAAACGATTTATTAAAAATATTTCATAAATAACATTAAATAATGATATAAACTATAATAATAAAAATTCTTATTCTATTAATAATAATATATAAAACCGAGATAAAAAAACTTAAAAATTATATTTTTCTATATAATCGTTTATATATCACAGGTCAACAAATTTTTGAGAGTTATGTGTGCTAACTACGGAGATCAAACCTGCCATTTTAGGAAATATCAAATCCGTTTACCGTCTTTCATTATCAAACTTAGTTAATCAGCTATATACATTGAAAATTTTTTAGAAAAATGCCAAAAAAAATAAAAAAGATTCAAAAACAAAAATAAATTAAATTTTTTTTTGCATATTTACAAGAGCTAAACTCTTAAATTTAAAGTTCAAATAAAACTTTTATTGAAAACCGATAATATATTGTGTCGTATTTAAGTGGACGCCAAATATGTATTAACTAAATGCTGATGTAAGAGCTTTATATACTAAAAAATTTTATTTCTCATTATTTGATTCGATAAATAAAAGTACAAAGGATTTTAATGTGAAAAAGAAATTCTAAAATTTGTTCTTTTTAAAATATTCTCGATCTGTAAATTTGGTCAAAAAGGCCAATTTTTTGATGCTCAGATGTAAAACGCTAAGGCCGGAGGAAACTAAAAAAAACGAATTAGATATATGAAATAAGACCATCATGGGAATAAATTCTCTATGTTTTCATAAAATTCACAGTAGTGCCATTGATATTTATTAACCTGTGTGATAATAATAATAATAATAATAATAATAATAATAATAATAATAATAATAATAATAATAATAAAAAAATAATAATAATATAATGATAAATATAAAAAAATAATAATACACACAAAAAAATACCTTGAGTGCCAATCTTTGCCTAGTTTCTGGTGTTATGAGACCATTATTTGACTTTAACTCAGCCATAATTGCAGAGTAATCACTGGGGTCTGAAAGGACGGCCACCCTTTCACAATTTTTTGCTGCCGCGCGGAGTAACGATACTCCACCTAGAAAGTAAGTTTGATACAAAAAATATTAAATTAAAAAAGCTTATCCTTTTACGACATTACAAAATATTTTGATATAAAACATTTCCTTGTAATTATTCTCTCTTTTACATTGATTTTTGCATATTTTTAATTCAAAATCAATCAAATATCCAAAAAAGCTATATATATATATAGCAACGTGTACAAATAAAAAAATCAGGTAAAGAGAAAAACAATAAATGTTTGTAATAATTGCATATGAAATTTGATTGAGAGCACGTGAAAAGTGAGTTTTTATTTTCGTAAAATTTTAAAAAGTTTGATAAATTTTATTTTGTAATAAAAAGCAAATTTAGAAATTGCCAAATTTAGTTTATACACATAATATGCTTATTCTGAAACAAAAATTTTTAGAAAAAAATTATAAAAAAATAAAATTTTCAAAATTTTACAAAAATAAAAACTCATTTCCCATGTGGCCTGATTAAAATAATGAAATGATAAATAAAACAATGCCATAAATAATAAAATAACAAAATAAAATGTCCCCAATACCGATATCAATATTCTCAATTGCCACTTGAAAATCAACTTTTGAATCTAGTGTGACTTGTGAGAAGGGGTACAGATTACATACCACGATGCTAATTTTTGTATATGGTAAATATATGTAGAACAAAAATAACTTTGCCAAAATTAAGTTAAAACAAATTTGCGTAATTAATTAGTCCATAAGACAAACAAATTTTGTATTCGCATATAAATTTCTTGATATTTTATGAAACATTTTATATATTAAAATGGCATGCAATTTAAAACAAATTTAACTAACCATAATTAGAAAATTTTTAACGCATAAAAAATAATAATTTCATCAAAAATATTTTTAGTACACTCTGTAACATTTTCCATTCCCTTTATTGGCAAATAGTAATGTTATTAACCATGAACACATTTCTTCTGGCAAAATATAAATAACAAATAATGTAAGGTTTAAAACTAGATTTAAGTTGGATGACCTTGAGCACACTTAAACTTGGTAGAGGTCTACACTCAAGTTAATGAGCCTGGTTAATAGCATAGGTCAACAATTTTTTGAAAGATATAAGTTAACTACAGAGATCAAACCTGCCATCTTAGGGAATATCAAATTGTTTACCGTTTTTCCTAATCAAGCTTATTTAGTTAATTATAAACTTTGAAAATTTTAGAATAAATGGTTGAAAAACTAAAAAAGATTTAAAAACAAGAAGAAATTGAAATTTTATTTTTGCATAAATAGTTAAACTGTTAAATTCAACCTTCAAATAATATTTTCATTAAAAACCGATATATCGTGTCGTATTTGAGTTTCGACGTCACATTTTTTGTATTATATAAATGCCGATGTAAGAGCTTAATATATTAATAAAATTTATTTCCCGTTATTGTGATTAAAAATATAAGTTACAAAAGATTTTTATATGCAAAAAAGATTTTTAAGTTTTTATAATATATTAAATCTGTCAATTTGGTCAAAAAAGGCCATTTTTTAGACCAATCTAAGGAGCCAAAGATGGAAGAAACTAAGAAAAAGGAAAAATATATATGAAATTAGGCCACCATGAATAAGAAATTTTTTATGTTTTCATTAAATTTACGTTTCTGACATTAATTTTCGTTGACATGTGTAGTTTGAAAGACAGCCAACGTATTCCAAACCCGTCCATTTTTCTGAGAGCCAAAGTCACTGGCTTGCAGGTTAAGATTTAACCTTGCACCACCTGCTGTAGATATTAAAGTAAAGTTCTTAGGGGTAAGCTTGTCCTAAGGGAAAAAGATCTAAAGACTTTTTTACCATTGGATAATTTTTATTACTAAATTTATCTAAACAATTTTCACAGGTCAACAAATAGCATTGTCATAAAAAATATTTTTGAGAACACGAAAGAATGTATTACCACAACAGTTTTATGTCCTTATATTTATAATTTTCCTAAGTTTCCTTTGCCCTCGGCTCCTTAAATCCGTCCAAAATGAAAAATGGCCTTTTTTGACAGACAGATTAATATACCCTAAAAAGTAAAAAATTGAAAACTTATTTGATATTCCCTTGCCACTTACATTTATAAACACAAATAATGAGGAATGCATTAGCATTTAGAATGCAAAATATTTTGCAAACTTAAATATGACACAATATATTATTGGTTTTTGATAAAAATTTTATTTGAAGTTTGGATTTAACAGTTTAGCTGTTTTAAATATACAAAAATAAATTTAAATTTATTTTAAAATCCTTTTTGTTTATTTTGACCTTTTTCTAAAATTTTCAATGTTTATAGCTGACTATAAGTTTGATTAGAAAAGCAAGAATAGTTGAAAATCCCTAACATGGCAGGTTTAATCTCTAAAATTTGTAGACCTGAGTTATATAACCAAATTATTAAGGGTGAAAACAAAACAATTATTTTCTAATTGGCAAAAGCTTGATTCCCCCACTAGGCCTGGTAAAAAAAAGCCAGCCCTTACAAAAAACTTTTTAATTTTCTAAAAAGAGCCCACACTCAAAGGGCCAAAAGAAAAAAATATACGATTTTTTGTAAAAAAAAAGCCTTTTATATAGCCCCATTTTTTTAATAAATAAAAAACTTTTTATTTATAAAATGGTTTTGGAAGCTTTTTAATTTTTTTAAATCAAAAAAATAAAGGATTTAGTTTTAATCAAAAAAATAACATAAAAAATTTTCTATCTCTTTAGAGTTAATCTTTTCTAATCTAACACAAAATTATTGAATAATACAGATTTAGCCAATATAGGCTTTTTATCTATGTTTTTAGAAATAGATGGAATTTTTGCTCTTTCGCTTAAAGATTTTATCTAATTTTTGGGAGATTTTTTCTCTTTAAAAATGGTAACTAGTTTTATACTTTTTCTAGTCCAAAAAACCCATTTTGTTAATTGCCCCATATTCCCAGCTTAAAAACCTCCTCGATTGTATTAAATTACACTGCATATGTTTAAAATTTTGATATAACTCATTAACAAAAAAATAATAGATTAAAGAATTACTCAATTTTCTTAAATTGGAAAGCTAACAAATCTTTAGCATCAGATTCTGTATTTCTAGCCAAAATACCTTAAGAATAGATAATATATTATAAATATTAAAAAATGGAAAAAAGGTGATTATCAAAATATGTTTTGAATATACAAAATACAATGAATTATATTTAAAAAATAAAATCAAAGCATATTAAACAAAGCTGTAAAACAATTATAGAAACCGCTAAAAATAGCAGGATGCAAGGTTTTTACACGACCACCCAACATCTCTGGGACACCAGTATATGAAGAAACGCTAGACACACGCACATTGAGGCTTTCAATAAATTTTTGCGTGTTACCAGAAGCAAGAATCTCATAATTAAGCGAATCCAAAAGCTTAACAAAAGGCTCTAATCCAGATTTATCAGTAACACTTACAAGAGCTATAAAATTAAAATAAGTGCGATCAAAATACCAATAGGCATGAAGAAATTCAAATCAAAGAAACACGAATGTAAAATTCTAAATGGCTCTCCTGCCATGTCCTATTAACCGAAAAAAATAAATACAGGGTTAACGCAAGGTATAAAGGTTATACACCTTATAAAACACATTCCAATTTTGTCCAATAAGTTTAAGATTTAAATTTCGCAAGAAAAATAAAGAAAAAATCAAGAATATTTTAAAATGAAATTTTTATAACATTTGTTTTAATAAAATTTAATGTAATTATTTTAAAGCAGCAACAACAGGTTAAATTAATGCCAAAAAATAAGTAAAACATAAAACATAATTGTATCACCTAATATATTTATTTTTATATGGTTTTTTTTTATTTTTTAGAATGCGGCGCACGCATTTAAAAAACATTACGACAATTAGTGTAATAAATTTTTAAAAGTATAACAAATTTTATTTCAAAAATTTTTTTTGTTTAGCATATCCTAAAAAAGCCAAAAAATCTTAGCCTTTAAATTTTTTCTTTATTTTAAAAATATTTTTTTACATTAAAAAAGAGTATTAGCAGAAGCCTAAAACACTAAATATAAAATCACTGTTATAAAAAATTGTTAATATACGTAAATTTTAAATTGATTTTTAAATATAAACAGAGAAATTGGTCCAATTGATAAAATTTTAGATATAAAGTAAAGATAATATTTATAGAAAATTAACTGTTAATAATAATAAAATAACTTTTAGCTTAATATAACGCTTTATGGCTTAAATATATTTGGTAGACACGTAAAATTTTTCCACATAGTGTTTTATTTAATTAATTCGTTAATCAATCATTTTTACATTTTTCATTATTACTATATAATACTGAATGTGTCTTAAAGTTCTATTTTTGAATTTTTTATCTCTGATTTGGTGTTTAGCTTAAACATTTAAAAACATCATCAAACTTTGTTAAAAGCATATTTTAATATTTACATTAACAATGCTCATGGTTAAACTTATAATGGGCATAATTTCTAAAATCATTGAGCAGCACAGTTACATTGTCACTACCATTGGAATCGCTTTTACTAGCTTATTGTGAAAAATGTCCATTCTTGGGAAAAAGAGGAAGTTGGGCTGGTGGGCAAATAAATCTAATGCGCATCTCCCTTTTAAAATGATTATTCCTGTGTAGCAATGCAATAAGATCAAGCTTAAATTACAACGTAACCCACCCATCTTCCCCTAATATGTTTCTCATGTATGTCTACTTTAATTTTCCCCCATTCCCATTTCTCCACCTCCCCTCGGAATCGGGTGCATTTCAACTTTAGCGTTTAATATTGAGAGAAAACTATAAGTTGAGTGCCTAGATGATAATCCCCTTTTTTATTTTTGAGCTGAATTCATCGCATTTAACAACAACGGCATAGTATAAACTTAAGTAGTAAAACTCTCAATTCAAATAAATTTTTGTTAAAATTATACTGGTTTAGCACAAATTATATTTAAATAAGAGCATACCTTGTATTGAGTAGTTTTCGGAAAATGAAAATAAAAGGCTTTTACATCAAATCATGTATTCATTTATTATGGCCCAAAAACGAATGTATTCATTTATTGAATGGCCCAAAAACAAATCATGTATTCATTTATAAAATGGCCCAAAAACAACAGTGCAAAATGGCCTAACCATTAACCATGTTTATTATACTCGTATTTCAAAGAAATTAAAACAAATTAAATGTTAACTGTTAATTATTTATAACTAGCTTTATTATAATAACAAATGATCATATATTTATAACAATGTATTGCTCACTGTGAGTAACTACCCCTAAAAACTTTTAATTAACCCAATCAAAATAAGGACTATTGCTGTAAAATATAATGATACCTTTTCTGGAGGTCTGTAGTGTATATAAATTAAGATTTATTCTTAAAATGTTACATATACGTAAGCATTTTAATTTTATCTGTAATGTTCGACGACATTGTACCAATTTTCTGACAAATATCTTGCAAAATATATTGTGAATCTCATTTATATTTTGGTATTTTTCCTGTATATTAATTGCACAAATGTGAGCTGTATATCCAGACCCATGCTTTTTGCCCTTTAGATTAACAGTAGACAACAGTAAACCAATGCATAACATTTTGTATAAAATGCGTTCATGAAATGAATTAAACAATTTAAAATCTCTTTATAAAATTTCTACTACTATTTGCACGTCTTCTACGACGTCCCCATCTCCAAAATTTGATAGACCCGCTTGATTCATGCGAAATATTAGCCGTTATTAGGCCTAAACTTTGCTAGGTTAGGGAAATGACGACGAAGTGGACGAATTTGTAATTCTGAGATACTGTAACTAATTTTGAAAAATTACTAAGGATGCTGCGTTAATGTATCGTGAAATGATGAATTACTTTTTTTAACGAATCTGTTTACGTCTGGCCCAAATATATAATATTTTTTCTAAAAATAAAACCATCACGAAATCTTTCATTAATGTCGCACTAAATCATATTTGGAGGCGAAATGTTGGAAAAAAGATGTTTTATGTCCTTAACACGTAGCCACCCCCCGCCCCCCCATCATCTTATTGGTCGTTTAGGGCAAACCATCATTTAAAACACGAAAATGGTCATGAAAAATATGTCTCCCCCCCCCCCCCCCCCCTCTTGTCCTAGACATTTTTTATGCATTCTAATTTTGAAAAAAGTGCCTCTCGACATCATGTCGTGTTATGTGTTTGACGATATTTATTTCCGAGAGAGGCTACCGCAAAATGTCACCACGATGAGATGACATATATATCTTCTTTAACATATGGGCGATAGAATCTACTTTGCTGTATGATTCCATTTTGGCGCGCCTGAGGAATCGATCTTGGATTAAGCCAATTTTTAGAGAGCTGAAAATTAAATTATTGCCGTAAGGAATGCACTATCATTCTTTTGTCACATGAAACGGCTGACCCATGGAGCTGCATTGCCACAAAATGACCGTTTACGTTTAAGAATGGAGTTTTTGGTTTTAATTAAAATGTCAAAATGTGCGCTTGTATTTTTTTTCCATTACTTACAGGCTCCATATATCATTTTAATTCCATTATTTTGTTCATTTTTTTTAAATGTCACCACCCTTTTCTTGCTACAGAATACTTCCTTTATTGAGTGACCTTCTATCTCACCGTCTCTATCAAACAATTTTTGTGGGGAATATTTTGAAAAATGTGTTGGAACTTGCTTCGAACGCAGAGCATCCATTACCTTAGGATGGATTGAATATGTTATGTTTCTAAATATAGCTTTAGCGAATTGGTAAATTCTAAAGGAACCTGTTACTTAAGTTTATCGAGCTTAATATTTTTGTTCACTTTTTGAAACAAATTGCCTTAATTAGAATTTTTATTTAAAACTTTTTTCAGAAAAAAAATGGAAAGCCAAAAGATTTATTCAACTGGTTTGTAATTGTTTTACTTAGGGTTTCGACAAAATTTAACTGATTCAAAAACTAATTTTCTATTAAGTTGCCACACTTTGTCTATTGTTTCAGGGTGTTTGCATGCTTTTTTAATTTTAATACACGTTAGGCCATGATGTTTATTGTGCATCCGTATTGACGAGAAGTAATAGGCAAAGCGGCATGAAAAACTGAAAAAAATTAATTATTATTTAATTATTATGTTTTATAATAATAATTAATAAATGTTTGAACAAACTCTCGTGTATTTATTTCAAATTTATTTAAGCCAAAAAGCTCGAATTTCTCCATTAAAAAAACAAAAAATTGCCATTATATTTATGCAGGCTTCTAAATTATGTATTTTATAAATTTATATATATAACAAATTTAGAGCTAGAAATTATTTATCGTTATAACCATACTATATTTAGATATTTGGGTAGGCAAGAGACATCATCGCGTTCTTTAAGCGTAAAATACTAAACAGATGTTTAGGTTGAGTTAAGTCAATTTTTCGAAAATTGGTATAAAAATAATTTTTAAAACGGGCTCTGGTATCTTGCATAAAATTTGATGTCCACCTAATTACCCAAATCACATGATTGTGCATTTTTGTCAAGCTACCATCCAAAATTTGTAAACGTCAGATAGTCTGGAATTGGTTACATGATAATCTTCTGGATAAGAACACCAATGTATTTCAGACGTGAAAATGTCTCATCACATATACAATATATATTCAAAAGTTCCACCTTTTTAAACAAATTGTCTTTTTGGCTAATATTTTCAATATTATTGTATGTCGAGTAGACACAAAAAAAAACGCAAATTAATTTTACAAACTTTCACAATTTATATCGTATTATATGGTTACTTTTTTAGGAAAGAGTTACAAGTCATTTAGTTGTCCCTAATCCAAGCAGGTAGGAGGTATGCGGCTAGACATTTTTAAATATGCCCATAATGGGCTATTTAGGGCACCAAAAAATATTTAAAATTTCGTGCCCCGTCAACATTGAAAAACAAAACTCATTTACGTGACATGCAAAAATTTGTTTTAGATGTTATATTACATAAGAAACTTTATCATTGCTTTGGCTTCGTGAGATATAATTTAGATATTTTGCTGATCTTTCAAAGTATTTGCCCGTCTGCTAAATTATAAATAAAGAAAATTGGTTTTGGCGACTTACTAAATGCTCTACATCAATTCTCTTTTTCACAGTATTTCAGATCCACTGTGGGAGCCCACCATAAACATACGGAAGTCAAAAGAATGACAAAGCGCAAATCACACAGAGCCAACTTTAGTTTAGATTAATATTGTATAGAAAATTTAATATGTATTTTGTGATTCGTTAAATAAATTTTTTAAAATTTAAAATCTGATATAAATACTTTAAATTTTTTGGACCCAACTCATTAAACGGAAAAAGAAATAGGTATTAAACAAATTTTATATTTTGAATCAGCGCGATATCTACCAATATTGCAAAAACAAATAGTTTGGCCATGATTTACAAGATTATTTGCCACCGGCTTTATGGCCAGGAAAGGCGATTTTTTAGTAAACAATTTTTTAGTATATGCAGTGATAATTTTTTCCATATGTTTTACAAAATTTTCTTAAATTTTATTTTGTAATGAATGAAAATATTGAAAAGCTGCTTAATTAGCTTATAAACGTAAAAAACTTTTTCTCTAATAGAAATTTGAAAGAAAAATAAAATTTTTAAAATTTCAATCATGAAAATACGAAAATGATAACCCGCTTTGCACGACTATATCTAAAAGAAATTAGGTGATAAATAAAATGAAATATTTCTCTACCCATTTATAAAAAATTCTTAAGTGTCTTAAGGTAAAAAAATATATATTTAAATGAGACCTAAATCTATTTCCTCCAATTTTAAATTGTAGACATTTTTTATATGACTTATGAATATAAAAACAAAATTGGACCACACGTAGTATTGAACGAGACAAAAAGTGATGATGCTCTACTAAGAGACATTTATAATAATTAAATAGGTATAAGATAACAGTATCGCTAAATATCTGCATAGAAATAAGGCCATTTTTACTCTCATCAGACTCACTCAGGTATATTATCAAAACGAAAAAGATATGTCATCTATGTCAATATTTAAATTTTGTAAAAAATCTCCTTTTTTAAACCTATTTTTGAATTGCATTCACATATTTAAAATCCTAAAATTTTTGAATCTTAGATCTAGAAAGGTTGACAGACGCATAGAATTAAATTTTATAAATTGACTACCTATGGCTCTGATCACTTATGCCCACCCTTTTTAGAAAACCAAAAAACATCCAGGTTTAGTCAGACCCGTTAATGCCAACATTTTTCACATTCAAATTTCAGGATTGTTTTGTTAGTTAGATTTTATTAAACAAACAATACAAATCATAAGTTTTACAAAATTTTGGGTTAAAAGAAATAACATTTTATCTTTTTTGGGCGCAAAAAATAAAGGGGAAAATTTTTATGGAATTATACGTAACCCATTTTGCCCATTTTTTTTCCTGTATTTAGAGTTTTACGAAATTTTGAGTTTAGATATTTAGATCCGATACCTTTAAAAGTAGGGGAGTGCCGTACTCGGGCAGGGCTAAGATTGTAAATCACCTGGCCGATTATAGAACGTATCACTATTTCTAGTTAAAATAGTTTCAAATGTTTTGTAATAATGGGTCAGGTAGGGCTAAAAACAAATTTTGGGCGGAGCCCGACAGGGCCAACTTACATGTATCGCTGAGTCGGGGAGAAAAATATGTAGGACGGGCCGTATTGTATCTCCAATCCCTCTGAATTGACATCCGATTGTGAACTTTATCATACTGGTACAATCAATTAAATAATCTTTATGTTCGACCAAACAGATAGGCCTGCTAAATTTAGGTGATAGGAGCTGTTCATGAGCATATTATGTCCATCCAACTAACCATTTAATAGCACAACCATTTATAAGGCCTAAAACAATTCTGGTGGTTAAAGCAACAGTAAGACTGGCACCGGATTGGGCGAGCCAAAAAGCGAAAATATATAATACGCCAAAACAACACTTACGTATTTATAAGCCTATTTAATCTGATTTTTCGTCATAAATTTAACTTAATATTGAGACTATTTGTAAAATTACATTATTTTATGTAATCTAACCGATAAAGATAAAAATAATCCCATATGTAAATAATCACAAAGGTGACATACGAGAGTTTTTATATTATGAAGTCATTATTAAATTTGTCAGTTTTTTGCATAAAGGTAAATTAAACGAGATGTTTACCAAGGAAATACCTGAGCAAAAGTCAAAAATATGGGGGCAAGATAGTAATAAGAAAAATTTAATTCTCCAATTCTTCGAAAAAAAAATTCAAATTTTATTTTTCCGTAAAAGGAGTATAAAAACACAGACTATGGTTGTGTAAATTTTACATTATTGCCTAGGCGCCATTTATGGACTGCATTGAAACGCTGTTTGAAAGATGAAACATCCGTATTGTTTATAATTTTACAAAAAAATAAACCATTACAGGGTATAATTTGCGGTATAAAATCTGTTGTCTAATAAATAAAATAATAATATAATTTGCCATTTTATAATATGGTTGATAAATAACACTGGACAACAATATTTGGACAAAGCCTTATATATGGCAACTATGGTTTTTGGTCAATTGGCGCTGATCACGAATATTAAATAAGAATTTTAGCCAATGCCTCAGATTTTTAGTTATTCGGTGTCAATGTTGAGATTTTTTCATTTTTGGGGTATTTTGGGCTTCTTTATCATAAAACCTACGGGTAGTAACAAAAGTTTAAAAACATATTTAGATAAGGGAAACATTCATTAATAACGAAAGGCGTATTAATTTTTATTATCTTTTATTTTTCATTTTTATAAAATTATAGTCATAAAATCTGTTTTTTGATCCTAATAACTTAAAAGTAAAATGTAGAATCATTGTAGGTAATAACCTTTTTTAGATATGTTTTTTTATAAGGGATCTGAATATGCCAATAGATTTTTTGGAAAATTAATAGTTAAAATAAATTTGTGAATTTTCTTTCGAACTTTTGGCGGTTTAAAAAAATTGGAGGCATTGGAGAAAAAAACTAAACCGGAAATCGTTATCGAAAGAATTCTTTACAATATTCTCGAAAAATCAATTTATATTGTTTTTTTTTTGTTGTCCAGTGAATTAATCAAGAAGAGGCTAATATGTTGATCTAATTGGTTCGCCTTATGCAACAAACTGGTTTGATTGTTAAATTAACTTCATTATTTAATTAATCGAGATTCAATGCATTGTGCTCCTCAATTTGCATTTTTTTTGCTAAGGGACGTACAATATAAACTTTTACTTTTGTGTTTTTTCTAATTTTATTTTTTTAAAAAACCCTTTTTTAAAGTCAAAATAGATGTCCCAAAAGCCATATATAGTTAAGGCTAAATAATAATACCACGTCGGATGTTTGCACAAAAGCTATTCCATTGTCATGCCTTGGATGGATTTAATACTATATGAAGATGCCAATTTGATAAAATATTAATTTTATATCTAGATCCATTTAACATAGCTAATAATTTCATGATCATTTAATAAAAAAATTCTAACGCTTACAAAAACTACCGACATTAAACCAATATTTTTTTTTCTAATTTAAAAACAAATAAACTTAGAACGTGCCCTAAAAAAATAAATTCTAAACATATTACCGCTCATTACAGGACCATTTTTTTAGGCATGCATCGTGTGTAACAACTTCCAAATACAAAAAGAATTTCAATTTAATTTTAATTAATATGCTGATATTAAATTTTTTTATATTACAATTTAAAACATTAAAATCTCCTATGGCATTAAGCCAGATGCCGTTTGCAAATTTTTTCATTGGCAGTGCCATAATTTATGTATATGAAAGGTCGCTCGTTCTTTGTTTCAATTTTTGAAATTGCTTAAGCGTAATTTTGCCTTTAAAAAATACTTTTTTATTTAGGAATTTATATATATATATATATATCCTATCAATTAACCTAGAATAAAAATCCTTATATGAGAGGTTGCTACTACATTAATGTCACATTTTGCATTTGACCTTGAAATAATTTTAAGATTCACATCTATTAAATATATAAAAACAATTAGAGAAATAGTTTAACACTACAATGTAAAAATTGCCATTTAAGTTCGAATATGATCAGCGGATCTTAATTTCTTTAAATGTAAGGATTTATAAACCAAACTAGCTAGTGATAGGAAATATTAATGAAAATCTTGTAATTATAGCCAAAATGCATTTTATTCGACCCCAAAAAGCCCAATTCGAAATTCATTCTTACTACTTTTCCAGCCCTCCTTCCCTTCGTAACCTATACAAAGGCCCGGCCTGATTTACAAATTGATGCTATCCTCCGAAAGCCCATGAAAAACAGTACTGTATGTATACCATTCAACTAATCAATTTGTCAAGAGAAAACCTTTAGCGTGTGAGCTTTGCTGTGTACACTTAAATTAAGTAACATTGAACCTGGTTGTTATTTGGATAGGTGACCATCAACTAATCTCTGCCGTGCATTCTTCTTCGGGCCTAGCCCTCGGGTCACATGCGGGGCTACCCGCGGAACTAAAAAGAAGGCCAAGTGTTGAAGGGTATTGGGGGAAAGGGGGAATATAGGGTTTTTGAACCAATTAAGTATTGGGATCTGCTCTAAGCGAACAGGGGTTTCACAAAAATTCTTCCTGTCCCCTTCCCACGAGATTTTTTTGCCCCCCCCCCCCCCCCCCCCCCCCGCAAATTTAATTGGAAAAGCTAGTATCGGGTCTACATTAGGACAACACTGCAATCCATATTTTTTATTTTATGGTCGTGAAAAAGTAAAAAGGCAATATCTTGACCCATGCCTCGCTTTTAAAACTCTCACCGTCATGAAATTTGGTTATCTCGCGCTAATTGATTTAAGTTCCTGCAAAAAAAACCTTGAAACAATTTTTTTCATTATTTGGAATATTTATAATATATTTTGCTTTCAGTTTAGTTGTCCTTGATCTTCACTACCATTTAATTTATGCTTTAAGTTAAATGGAATAAGAAGCAAAAAGAAATTAGATATTGCCATGTTAAGGTCTAAATTGACAAATTGTCATTCAATGTGTGGAAACGATCTTTATCAATTTCTCAATTTATAATTATATGTGAATATTTAGTTTCTCAATGAGGCAGAAGTTCGAAAAAAATTTTTTTTGTTACCATCTTCAATTAGTCGCATCCATTGTCCACCACGGGGTTTTTTTGTATAAAAAAAATTTTTGGTAATGGTTTTTTATTTGAAAACATTTTGTTTATTCAAGGTCAATTATTGTATATCAACTTCTTTAGAGGTTAGATACAACTAATAGCCAAACTTGAGCTAAATGGTGAGAAAAAGGAGGAGGATGCGCCTATATCTCCTTTATATGTTTGAATTTTGTGTGGTTATTTAAAATCTAGATAAGAGGTCTTATGTGACAACATTGAAAAAAATAAAGAGAAATAATACACAATTAACCAATCCCATGTAATGACATTTTTGTTTTTATTTTTCTCCGAAACTTATATTTCACCCATTTTTTTTTCTTCTTTAAAATACAAAATTTTTTTTATACTATTTAGTTTATGTAGCGACATTAATTTTGATTAGTAATTTAAATTTGCCCAATCAAATTAATATATACCATTTATTTTGTCCTTACAGCAGATTCAAGCAAAAGCTCTAAGGAAGTAGGTAATTATGAATTTTTTTAGACCTTCTCGCACTTTGACATTAAATAACAAATTGAAATGAGGTTGCTCTTACCCCTATCGAAAGGTGTCACACCCGTTTAGGGCTTTGATTTAACCCGACTAAAGCAATTAATAGTGCTTAAGGGTAAAATATTTTTCGCACGCTGGGGAAATACCTAGGTTCTCACTGGTAAAGTTTAGGGCCTATTGCCTAAGCAGGTCACTCAGCAGCTCCAAAATGGTTGCACTTGCCTACTATTTTCCAAAAAAAAAAAGTCGTCTATGCCGGAATTCGCACTCATTCCATCTATGTGTAAGACGGGGAAAAATGGCCACTGAGCTATCTGAGGCCAATTTAATCTTGCTATTAGATATCTCATTATATGGCTTCATCATTTAAGAAATCATTTATACGTTTAACTAAAAGTCCTTAAATGAATTTAATTTCACTTATATATGATGAGATTCCCTACCACTGCTTTAACTGGACTATTTTTCAAACTATCAAGATAAGAATCTAACACCGTTGTAAATAGATTGATCTGAAATTTTCTTACCTTAAAAATCAAATTTTTTTTTAATATTAGGGACAAAAGATTTCATTATATTCTCTCCCATTCCATTTCTCGATGCCAACCAAGGTGTGACCTAATAAGCAGGCATATAGAGAAAGAAAAAATAAAGATTTTTTGGCCATCAGAAATTTATTCATATTATTTTTTGACATATTTTTTTTTACCTTACACCCCCCTGCTTGTGGTTTTTTTTGCAAATCCCTAGATTACATAACAATGAATTGGCTCGAATTTATATCTAGCAAAAGCCAGGTGAATATTATGTTATGAAAAGCTGATATGATGCCAAAGTATACATAATAATTTAAGAAAGGCTTGGGAGACCAATATAAAAAATAAGGGCTTTGCATTTACAACTTGAGGATTATTTTAATATAGAATCGCAAATAATATTATCAGGTTCATTTTAAAATAGAACAAGAATCGGTTCAAGTCACCTGGAATCATAAATTCTTTTTAAGAACTTATTCTTAGTTATAACGGGCTTTTAATCTATAGGACTTTTTGGGATTTTTAATAAAAGAATGAATCCCATTTTAACTTAAAAATAAAGAGGAGAAACTCAGGGCTGGGAAAAAAACTAAATGGGCTTTTTTTAACAAGTTTTTGAGTTTTTTATCCAAATGCCCACAAACTCGTGGGCATGGCAAAAGAAAAGCCCCTTTCAAGAAAAGGGGCATATTCAAAAAAAGCCTCTTTTTCTTAAAAAAAAAACTCCTAGGAGCTTTGAGAAAAAATAATCCACCTATCATTATTATAAAGTAAAAATAAAAATTTTTTAAATTTACTATAGAGAAAACATAAAATGGGCTTTTTGGGGCTTTTTTTAGAGCCATTTTTTGCGGGTTTTTTGCCCCTTTTCTTAGTAAGGGCTTTTTTTCTTAGTTTTTCCCTTTATTTGTGGCCCCATTTTTTTTTTATTTTTAGGGGAAAAGCCAAAGTTTTTTGGCTCATTGTTAGCCCTGGAGAAACTTAATAGGGCTTTTGGAACAGGGCTTCTTTTGGAGGCACTTGTGTTAATATTTAAAATTAATGTTTACTACCCTTTTTTGTGGCCTGAGAATTATAAAGAAAAAAAAACATTTTTCACTTTCTTTGGCTCGATAATAAAATATTATTTTCTATAAGACATATTCTTAGGTCTAGTTTTATTTGTCATTTTTGATAAATTAAACAGGCCCGATTCTAGCTTTTCTATTTTAGGGGGGCAAAAAAAACTCGTGGGGGGGCAGAAAAATTTTTTTGCCGCCTTCGGCGGCAAAATTAGCCGTGACCTTCGGTCACGGCAAAAAATATACATGAAAACAATAGAATCCATGTTCAAAATTTTTTAACAAATTAATAGTAATTTATTATATTCTAAATAAAAAAAATATTTGCGTTTATAATTTGGATATATGAATTAAAAATAATTGTTTTCACTAATATCAATTGCTTAAAAAGATATGAGATTTGGAAATTTATTTTAAGTATTTTATCATTTGGTACCGATAAAAATAAATTATATAAAACTTTGGATTTTAGAAAATGAATAGTAAAATAAGATTGATTTTCATGAAAACAAATTGTATAAGTATGCTTGGAAGAATATATATGAAAAAACACTGGTTATATATAACTAGTAATTAATATTAGGGTAAAAAATTAAATAAAACTTGAACATAAACGTTAAATGCGCTTAAAAAAAATTGCAACCATGTTTTAAAATAGTAAATAATTAGCTGATTATGAGCAGTGTTTTTTATTAATCTGACAATTTTATCCTAGAGGTTGTTTTGATTAAATTATAAAATTCATCAAAATTTAACGCCCAAGTTAATGATTTTTCGTGTCCTTGAAAAACCAAATCACCTTTACGCAGGTCACTACTTAACAGCAAGAGGTTATTATCCTTCTTAAAGAAGAAAATGTGGCCTCACAACTCGACGTTGAAAAGCCAATTGACAAACTTATAGGAAAAATGTTAAATAGATTAGAAAATGCATCTTTGTAATCATACAATATTTAACAAAATCAATAGTAACACATTCTTTGTAATTATTAAGTTTCTTATTAAAAAATTAGCTACGTCAATTTCTTTAGATAATGAATTTTTTTCAATATTACTTATTTTTAAAATAGGCTCTAATTTATTTATATCTAAAATATTAATCAAATTTTTAAAGGGAATCTAAAGATTTTAAATAACTATTATCGGTAAAAAATCTATTATTAAAATATAAATAAATCTATAATATTAAAATAAATACTTTTTACTTTATCCTTAATATTTAAGATATTTCAAACTTATGAGTAGAAAATATATAAAAATCAGAAAAATCTTTAAGTTTAGTTTTTCTTTTATCCATAGATAAACTATTGTTATTTAAAAAAGTATTAATATCAAAATAATTTTTGAATAAATCTTCAAATGTACTTTTATTTCTTAATTGTTTAATTTCTAACAAACAATGGTGTATTAAATCAGAAGTTTTAAAAATATAAATTGTTCTGCATTGAAATTGGTCTATAATTATTTTTAATAAATAAAATAATTTTTCAATTAAATACAAAAAAATAAAGATGATTATTAATATGGTCAAAAAACCCCGATTCGGCCCTGTGACCTGAAAACATAAAAGTTTTTTTATTTTTAATTTTTAAAAGAGTATTAATTTTTGTGTAATTTAAAAAAAAACAAGGGGCAGGGAGTTACCACACCAACAATCGGGCAACAGCCGGGGTATGGTTCCGCATTCACTAACACCTTGATTGCATCATGTTGAAAAAATTTATGAAGGGAAGAAAAATTATCAAAAAAATCTTTCCCTTCACTTAAAATTTCAAGACAATCTTTTACAAGATGCAATCGGTGGTTATAGCAGTGAATATTGACTTGGTGTCCAGCTATTTTGCTTAGAAATACTTGAACACCACCTTTTCTCCAGGGCATTAGTTCGCCCCATTGTAGCATTTTGCGATAAGGTTCTTTGGTTCTAGATTATATTTTAACAATAGATTGATGACAAGTGAGAAAATTTCTTAGGCATCAGAGTTATGAATTGCTTTCACAAATATAAAGCTGTCTGTAAAATCAAATTTTTCTATATAATTTTTGGGTAGGTTGGATCTTTTTGGGGGAGGAGAATTATTAATAAAAAAAAACTTTTTAAAAAATAAAAATATTTTAGAAAATATATTTTTTATATATTTTTAGGGGAGAAAATAATTTATTATATGGTGGAGATAAAAATTAATTAAAATTTTGGGGGGGGGGGGGAGATTTTTTTGGGGGGGGGGGCAAGCATAAAATTACTATGTATTTTTGGGGGGGCAAATTCAATTATTTTTGGGGGGGGCAATCAAAAACTTTTGGGGGGGGGCACTGCCCCCCCAAAAGGGGTCTAGAATCGTGCCTGAAATTAAAGCGCACATAATTATAAATTGACTTGTGTTTGTTCGATAAACCTTTTAAAAAGAGTTAAAACAGGAAGTTCGGCCCGGGAATCAAATAGGATAAAGGTCATAATTGCAAGTCTCAAGCTGCTTTGTTTTTTGTAAAAACATTGCTAGGTTTTTTTTTGACCATTCCTCACCTTAATAAATGCGACAAGGCCTATTCAGCTAAAAAGCGTTGACAACGGAAAGAGAAATGAAGAAAGAAAAGGAGTAAACAATGTATGTAAAAAAACCAGGAAACGTCTTTATTAATGAGCTTTCTAAAACAAAAAAAAATATTTTAATTTTTGAAAAAAACAGCAAAAAAAAATTCGTTAACAAAACAAATATTAAGAAATCCTGCTAATCTTTCTACATAAAGAAAAAACTTAATTTTGCTTTTAAGGTTAATAACTTCTATCGTCTTGGGTCGAGTTAAATTACAAAGTATTTAAAAAAAAACTTTACAATTTGGACGCACTTTTAGGAGCCAAGTTTAATTTTTGAAAGACATCATATGTATATGATATCACTTTTTCGACATTTAATACTATAATAAGAATAATAAATCTAAATAAATATGAATAGTTGTATTATAATCCCTTAAATAAATATTAAATTATTCATCGTGACCAACGCTTGCTGATATATATCATGGTTTTTTTTGTCGTCGTAATTTTCCCATAGCGCGTAATAGAGACGGATTGACCCATTGTCATATGTGTCGTGTGTGTTCTATATAAAGGAGAATGATGAGGGGACCTAATAAAAGTTTTTCTTTAAATTATAAAAAAAAATTAAAATTAAAAAAATATTAGTTTTCATAAATCCTTTTTTTCTAAACATGTATACATCAAATCTGATTACCTAATCATAAACTCAACCCTTTTTTATTGCCTATAAATAAGGTAAATTTTGAAAATACCCCAATAATTATCATGCTCAAAAAAATTCTAAAAGAATTAATTTCGAAACATGAACGTATCACTAGGTCATAGCAATCACATGTTATTCACCCAACTCCGATAAAATCCTTCATGCTATACAAAGAAATTTATCAGCCTTGGAAGGTTACAGAATGCGCCCTAATCAACCAATATCAATGATTGGAAACTTAAATTCAGAGTAACAAGACCAAATCATGTCACCTACAACGATAAATGCCTATATCCGGAAATTTTATTCGGCCGTTTTAAATCACCCATCCAGAGCTAGTTTTGGAGCCGTGCTTAAGAGTGATGCCACAGCTGGTGCCAGAGACTCAAGACTAACTAATCTTGATGAGGGGACCACCATTCAAAATGTAAGTTACTAATTAGTCTATCGGTTGCATACAATTAAATTTATGATGGTGGGGACATTTTTCAGGAAAAAATTCACTCATTTTGGTTTTTGATTTTAAGAGGATGTGTTAGCATGGATGGAGTCCTTTGGTCCAAAATAACAGTTTTAAATAGCTCCTCGGATCCCTTGGTTTCAGTGTTGAAGTTTTAAAGTTACTAAATCATTTGCCAGTTCGTATTTTTTAGAAATTTTCAGGCCCGTTTACAGGGTCTGCCCCAAATAGAAAATTTTTCATCACCGAAAAAGATGGTCTAAAAAAGAAACATGAACAAATTCGTGTTTGTGCTTTTTATGTTGGTTATTTTAAATAATTTCTTTTGTTTGGCCATACAAACATTTCAGAATAGAGTGTTATCATCAAGTACAGTTGCGTATTCCACTTCTGCATCTGTCGCGCCTGACCTATCAGCTGTACTTGGCGGTCATCTTCTAGGGCGTGAAGGCGTGATTCAAGAGGAAATTCCTTCCCCTAGTCTCGAAAACCTTTCGGACCGTCAAGAGGGCCCTCTTAAAATGCCTTTGAAATCAGCTGCTCAAGAATCAACTATACGCCCGTTTAGTGATATCCCAGGGCCTAAAGGATTCCCCGTGATCGGAACTTTGTTGGATTACGTCAAGAAAAATGGATATGGGTTTAAGAAAATATTTCAGGTAAATTATATATGTTTTATTCCTGACTTTTGGTTTTCCAATCAAGAGTATCATTTAAAAAAATAATTTTTTAAATATACAATACTGGGGGAGGATAAGGGGGGGGGGGATGAAAATTTGTACAAAAAAGGTTTTATGAGTTTTAAATTAGCTCCCCAGGGCTGGAAAATAGCCACTTGGGTTTCCCCGAAGGGCCAGGGACCAAAATCTCTTTCCACCACCATCCCCCCCCCCCCCCCCCCACTAGCGCCACTTATACATCTTTAAATATGACGTTTCTATGAACTATTAGAACTTCATATTACAAAGGTCTAATGTATCTCAATGTCAGATAAATGAATTTTATAAAAACATAAAAGATTGCAAATTCTCCCTGGTGGCCAAATCTCAAATATATTTTTCGTTTAGTTTCTTCCATCTTTGGCTCCTTAGATCCGTCCATATCGAAAAATTAACTTATTCAATAAATTTTACGACCTCGAGAGTACTCTAAAAAGAAAAATTTAAGAATCTTTTTTCATATCTTTAAACATGTATCAAATGAGCAATAAAATTTTTAAGTATATAAGCTTCAGCATTTAAATAATACAAATTTTTTTATGTTAAAATTACACGATATATCATCGGTTTTTAATAAAATTTTTATTTGAAGTTTGAATCCAACAATAATTGTTTTAAATATGCAAAAAAAATTAAATATTTCTTGATTTTTTTTAAATTATTTCCTAAGGTTTTCAACGTTTTAGCAAATTTGATTTAAAAAAACGGTAAATAAATTTAAAAATCAATCTTTGATGTTGGCTCATTTCAAAAATTTGTTGCCGTTTGGTTGGTTTTCAATGAAATTTCAAGAATATAATTTTTTCACAATTCACTCTGTTACAATTTATTTATTTAGATAAAAAATTGCTGCCAAAAAAACAGTGAGATTTAAGCTAAATATTTAATCCTTTTGATTAACATATATTAAAAATTATTCATTTAAATAAAAAAAAGGTTAGTTTAAATTAGTATTCATAACAGGTATTGTGAGCGAGTAGGCAAGGAAAAAGGTGCCACAGTCCAAGTGTATTAAACGTAAAATGGCATTGGCATTAAGCAAAATTAAAATGGAAAAACCTTGATTAAGGTCGAAAAGTTAATTCACGATGCATTCAAACTAAATTTAAAGCCAGGCTTTTGGGTCAAAAAAATGTTTTGCTTTTGGCAAATATACTAAACACATATGTTTGATATATTTTATCTTAAATATATCTCAAAATTTTTAGAACCATTTTTTGTTATTTTTCAAGTTAATGAGCCCTAAAAAAGCCGTTTAAGATGTAAATGACCCTATAAATTAAATTTTGCCATTTTTCATCTTACAACCTATAACCATTAAATTAGTTACAGGTAACTTTTACTTTTACCCTTTCCTCCACCACAAAACATCTATTTTTACTTACATCTTTGGCGACTATCTGTTATAGACCTATAAATTTTGATCATAGAGAAGTAACAACCTCTATGCCCAAAAATTTTTTTGTCACATAAATTATATAAATATTTTTTTTGTATAAAATTTTTCACCCAAAAAGAATCTAATTACCCATACACCTCCTCTTAACCCAAAATGACATTTGCAAGTCCCAAACAATTATCAAGGTAAGACATGAATATCGCATGAAAACTTTTTTGTGGGGACAATTTTAAACCACAAAAAAATGATGGGCTGGTGGCAATGCCCTCGCTTTTTGGATAGTTATTTTTTATTTGGTATTTTTAAAAAATCTTTAACCCAAATTGTCGTATCGTATTAAGATATTTAATGTACGTCCCTTTTTGGCTTGCAATGTCATGTCTGGGTCCTGGTATTTTGCGTTTTGTCTCCCACTGTGTTATTCTGCACAAATTTAAAATTTTCCAGAAATTAAAAATTATTAAAGGGCCAAGTGCGTATGATGTGGGATATTTTTATCAGCTGAGCCTTAATATCAAAGGTTGCCTCATACAGGGCCCCAAAATATAGGATGGACTGGACCTGAAGAATAAGTTAATTACAAGGGGCCGATATTCTCATTTTAATTACAATTACAGTTTGGACAACCTAAAGCATCATGGCAACAATCTTTTTTGGTCAAATATTTTGTGCTAATTACGAATATGAAATCGAAAATTTTACCAATGCCGTTTAATTTTCAATGTCAAAAATATTTTCCCTATTGGCTAAAAAACATTATTTGGAGTCTTGGTAGATTAGCTGTTGTGAATATGCAAAAAAAACTTCAATTTATTTTTGTTTTTTGAATATTTTTTTCAAAATTATTAATGTTTAGATCTGACTATTAAGTTTTAAAAAAAACGGTGGATTTGATAGCAGGTTAGATCTCTGTAGTTAGCTGATCTCTCAATTGTGTTGACCTAATAAAACCTAAGGTTAGAAACAAAAAATTAAAAAATATATCTGATAAGGAAAACATTTATTATTAACGTAAAGCGTTTATATATTTATTATATTCAATTTTTTTGTTTTTTTGCTTTTGTAAAACTAGTGTTCGTCATAAAATCCGTGCTTGAGTAAATTCCTAATATTTTTAGGCGACAACATTTTTAAATAAGTTTTTCATAAGGAATCTTATTAAACCAATTGAATTTTTTGAAAATTTACAGTTTAATTTTGTAGATTTTTTTCTTAATTTTGGAGCTATAAAAAATTAAAAAATTTGGGACCGGATTGTTATCTCAAAAAAAAACTGTTCAGAATCCTCTAAAAGTAGTTTAAATTGTTTTTTTTTTGTTTATTATTAACAAGAAGTAAAAATGATTAATTTTTTATCTCAAACGATTAAGGCAATCAATTTTTTATCTATAAAACTAACACAATAACTTGTAATAAAATAATTTTAGTCATAATTTAAAATTGAGCCGTCGAGCTAGGTTTGCAAGACAATGCCTTAAGTTCTGAAGCCTGGGTGTATTTATATTTAGTTCTTTAAGAAGGAGAGTTATTAGACTTGGTGACGGTATTGTTTTTAATAAGTCTGTGACAAAATTTCTGGAGAAGGGTCGAAATTCAGAAAATATGGGGTTGGGCTTTAAAGAATGATTTCTGTTGCTAAGACGACTGTCACCAGAGTATGCCACAAAATTTTGCCAATGATGTATAAGGCTGCTCATTGGGCCGGGGGACACATTTTTAATATATATTATGTTGAACCTATAAAATTTTTTGAGTTTGCGGTTCGTGTTATAGATTTGCCATCTTATTGTGTTTTTGATATACCCATGATTATTAATTCATTTATTTTTTTATTATTTATTATTTTTTTATTTCAATTCTACATCTCATTAGAATTCAAAATTTTATTCTGATATATTTATTGTCTTCTTTAACAGGCCCAATACGACAGGAGCGTCAAGTATGGCACGATATACAAGGAGAAGATCGGCCCAGAAGTCATGGTCGTAGTCACAGACCCAAAAGAATATTCCAAGGTTGTAAGGACGGATTCGAAATACCCGAATCGAATGCCGTTAGATCCTATGATCCATTACCGTAAAATACGAAATTTGCCAATCGGACTATTCAACGCGTAACCTATTTGTTTTGTTTTTTGTGAATGATTATGATTAAAACTAAATTAAAATCACTTATCTGGCCCGATAATTATGAACGTTACCTGTATAATTCACCAAGAAGCTCGATCCAAATAATTTATAATGATTTTAAAACATTTAAAATTAACTAGCGCCCTTTGAAAAACGAAAAATAAAATAAATTATAGAAATTGTTTAAATCGCCCTCAGCCGTTATAAATTAGATATATCCCGGTAATCACTCCTTTTAATTAAAATAACATAACACTTAAAATTTAAACTATACACAAACTATATTGTTTAGTTATGTTTATCAAACAATGAATTATTTTTTAAATCAAGCTATTAATTTTCACTAATTTCCGCTCGTTTTTTCTCCCAAAAACCTAATTAGTACAGGTGAGGATTGGTACAAATACCGGAGAATCCTGAATCCCAAAATGTTGGACATGAAGGAAGCAAACAATTACCTGCCTCGGCTGAACGAAGTTTCTCTCGATTTCATAACTATGCTACGCACAGTCGCCCCTAATGGCAAATTTTGTATGGAACGCGAACTATTTAAATGGGCCATGGAATGTAATTGTTTTTTGATAATGAGTTACACTAATCATATGTAAAGGCGCGTTTAAAGTTCATAACTTTTTTATGCCAACAAATTAAAAAAAAATTTTTGGAAACTCATTACTAAAAGTTGTTCGTAATCATTGGCAATATAAATACGTTTATTTAAGGCTCAAAATTTGGGCAGTTTGAAGGATTAAGCCTTTATTTTATCTCAAAAAATGTTTGTATGTTTCGAAATAAAAATTATCTCTGAATTTTTGCCCATGGGGCCCAATGCTAAGCTGGTTTTATGCTCTAGGGTTATATAAAGTAGCATATTTGATAATAGGTGCCCAACAAACTACAGCTCCTACCCGCTTATAATTTAGATACTAAAAAATTTTGATCTACTTTTTGCTAATAGCCACTAAGCTGACCCATTGGGTTAAATACCAAAGTGATTAAAACATCATATAAAACAAGTTAATCATTTTATTATTCATTCTATATAAAAAGTCAGAAGGTACCATGATGGCCTTATCTCATATATATATTGTTTTACTTAGTTTCTTCCGGCCACTCCTTACATCCGTCCATATAAAAAAATGGCCTCTTTGACCAAATTGACAGATTGAGAATACCCTAAAATTTAAATTTTTTTTTTCATATAAAAATCCATGGTAACCTATATTTATCACATCAAATTATGATAAATGAAATTTTTTTGTATATCAAGCTCTATACAAAATATTTTGCGTCCAAACTTAAATACGACACGATATATTATCTTATTTAAAATTTATTTAAATTTTGAATTAAACAGCTTAGCTGTTGTATTTTTTAGTTTTTTTTTGCTATTTTTTTCAAAATTTTTTAATGTTCATAGCTGACTTACTTAATTTGATTAGAAAAACGGTAAACGGATTTGAAAATCCCTAAGATGGCAGGTTTGATCTCCGTACTGATAACTCTCAAATTTGTTGTAAGATAATATACACAAATTTTAAGATAAAATACGAAAGCCTTAAAATAAAATCTTCGTGTAAATCTCTCACAATATATTTTTTAAACTGCACAAAAAAAATTTTAGCTATCGGGGTGCTATTATTCGATTCACGGCTCAACTGTTTCCAAATCCCGATGCCGGCGAAAACGCAAGCTTTTATCGAAAGCGTAGCCGGATATACCCGAACGCTGCAATCTCTCATAACCGATTTCCCGTGGTACAAGTACGTCGATACCAAATTATGGAAAGAGAATGTGGCATACGCGGATGTTATATTCCAAACAGGAGAAGAACTAGTCAATGAGGTTTGATGATTTATAATTTCGCTCCCACGGTCTTTATCAAAGCTAAAGAATGGGATAAATGAGCAAGAATTTTATTATTTCTATATTTTTTAGAGAGAAGAGAAAGGTACAAAATAATTAATATACACAAGTAAAATGATATATTTGGCTTTTAAAGTTATTTTTTAAAATGTGATTTTAAACGTGTTCATACTTGACTAATATTAGTAAGTATCATTTTGAAAAGTATATTTACTCTACATAACTCTTGTTTTATCTTGTATTCTTAACCAAAAATCAAATTGTTTCTTAGTCCTTGAACTCTCATCAGCTTTGTTAATTTTTGTATTATTTCAAACTGAATTTTAATTAACATACATATTTTTGATAACACAGGACAACAATATTTGAAAAAACCCTCACACATTTATATGTTTTTAACAATCACCAACATTTCAGATTTAAAATTATATCACAAAGCGTATGGGTAGTAAAAAAAGTTTAAAAATACATTTAGATTACCAAAACATTTATTATTAACGTAAGGTGTTTACTTTTTTTCTAACATTTAATTTTTTAATTTTAAAAAATTAGTGTTTGTCAAAAATCCGTTTTTTGATTCTACATAATTTGAAAACAAATTGCTTGCTAATGCTAAGCTATAACCTTTTTTAGAGGAATTTTTTATGAGAAATCTGAATTTAAATTTTTTAAAAATTAATAGTTTAAAAAAATTTGAATTTTTTTCTGAACTTTGGACGCGGTTTTGAAAAAATTGGAGGTAGGGAAAAAACTAAACCCGACATCGTTATTGCAAGATTTACAAAACCTTCTCAGTCGTTAATGTTGTTTTTTTTTTGAAGTAATTTAAGCATCCGAATAAAATATATAGAAAAAACGCGAATATGGGTTGCAGGAAGAAAAAGGTATAAAATCTTGTACCTCAAATCAGGACAATCGTTATTCGATCCTAAAGTATTTGCTGGAAACTACCCCGTGGTCAAATAAAGAAATCAATGTTACGCTAATTGACCTAATGATGGCTGCCATTGAAACGGTTTACATTATTTATATGTAAGGTTTTTAAAGGTGGAAGGCACCAGCTGTTAAATATTATTAATAAACAAAATAGTAAGTTCCTGTGACCTGTTTTATTTATGTTAAAAGTTGAAATGAATGAAAATTAGAGTGGTCTTTGTTTTTAAATATGCCTTTCTTACTTTAATCCACTGCCAAGAGGTAAATCGTTCTCACTCGTTTAAGCGTTTCATACCAAATTTTTCCGCATTATAAATGCAAATCTTATGCGATATAAGTTGAATAAATATGAAACAACTATATATAACTCAAAATTTCACACATTTTTTTTAATCATTTGTATTCAATAATGATTATATATAACAATAAAAACATGTTCAAAACTAATAATATTGTTAAATCATATTAGACCTGTTTTGCCGTTCTATGGACCATGTATTGCCTAGCCAAAAACCCTCGAGCACAGTTCAAACTTTACGAAGAAATTAGTACAATAAAATTGCCTAACTCCAATTTCGTACAGTTTGACATGGAAAAATTGTATCAAATAACGTACCTCAAAAATTGTGTTAAAGAAGCATTACGGTAATTTTACAATTATATGAATTATTCTTTCAAATTAAATTTTTGACGTAAGGGTCGGTTTGTTGGTGATTTTTAAACTACTATTGGAAAGCGTATATGAGCTTAAATATGATTCACGGCTCTGTAAATATATAATATATAGTAAAATCAAGTTTGTTTAATTATTATATATTGAAAATTTTTAGTATTACAGTTGCTGATTGAAATATTCTAGGCACAAACTATCGTACACTCTTTTGGACCTTAATATTAACAACTTATGTCTAATACACTTATTAATTTTGACTTACCCAAAAATCATCCAAAAGGTCAAACTTTTCAATTTTGTTAGATCATTGACTGGGTCTTAGGGCCATCCCGCCCGATGCAGGCTAGGGCTGAGCAGGAAAATGGGGGGCTAGAAAACATTTTATAAACAAAATTTTTTGACCAGATTACAAAATTATTTTCCTATATGTTAACAGAATATATCCCGTGGTATATACTACGAGTCGTATAGTTGACAAAGAACTTTCAATCAACGAATACGAAATCCCACAAAAAACACATGTCCAGGGAAGTTTATACGCCATGGGTCGGACAGCTGCTCTTTTTGATCACCCGGACCAATACGTGCCCGAAAGATGGAGCCGACAGAACATTGTGAAAGACGAAGTTGACGGTGAAAATGCGGCTTCTAAAAATTCAATCGAATCACATTTCAACATCTCGTGGGATTCTTCTGCCAATGAAATTGGCGGTAAGTGTCCTTTCCATAACACCGACCAACAAAATGATTTAGGAAATTTGAAAATTAAAAAAATGACCAAACAAGTCTCGAACTTCGCTTCACTCCCATGGGGCCACGGGTCTCGCATGTGCATTGGTCGGCGCATATCGGAAGTTGAAATATACACCCTGCTCTGGAGCCTGGTTCAAAATTACGAGATTAGCATCAGGGAAGACGCTCCACAAGAAGTTGATCCTGTCCTTCATCTCGTTCTATGTCCGGCCAGTAAAATCAAATTAAAGCTTACGCCTCGAGAAGACAGTTTATCAAAGGTCAAATCAGTCATCTAAATATGAATTTTACACCCGGGCCACTATGCATGACAAATATTGCTCAATTCCTCCTATACTCCTCTAACATTTGCCAAAAAAAAATCTTCAGCCGGCGTAATCGAATACAAAAAACAACCCATACACAATACACAAGATATTAATACATTCTGAGTGCAATAATGTGATACCTAATTATGTAGATATATGCGTAATGTGACAGTATTAACATATTTTTCCTTCAATCACTTTATATAGAATAAAAAATATTAAGTATTAATTTTACCTTATTCCAATAATAATTTTTGTGTTTTATTTTTTCATTATTATGGTCCTCACTTACTCAATCCGAGATTAGTCAATTAAAATTTAGAATCATATAATTAATACATTGTAATGTCATTCCTAATAACCAAAACGATTTTCTGTCGATATCACGTTTTATATTAGTGCACGAAGTAAGTTTATTTTTGTAAAAATTTAGAAATTATGAAAAATTTTGTTTATAATGCAAATTTTTTAAAAGTTGCCATATTTAGTTTATGCGCATAAATGCTTTTTCTGAAATAATAAATCTCTCAAAAAATTATGAAAAAAATAAAATTTTTAAAAATTTCAGAATTTTTAAAATTTTACGAAAATAAAAACTCACTTTGCACATGCCCTTATATATATTATATTTATATTGTAATAAAATTTAAGTGCAAACGTTCACAATTTTTAAAAGGGTTAAATTACCAATATTCTTTGGCATGGGTTGAATATCTTTTGTTATTACAAGCTCTTCCGATACTATCCCATATATACAAAGATTTTTTAAGTAGATAGTTGTTATAAACAAATTGTTCATAAATTTGTTTCGAATAACATGAAATTAAAAAAAAAGTTTTTGATTGAATTTTACCTTATTTACGTTAAAAAGATTTAAATTTGTTTAGATATTGCTATTATAAATGTGCCAAATAAAACTTAATAAAAAATAAAAGGGCATGGAAGATAAAACTTGTTGGACCAAATTGACAGATATTCAAATCCGCTGATTAGTTTTTCTAGCACATTTCATTTTTTACATGCTGCTGAAGATAAGCTTAAGTTTAATATAAAATTTAAGTTTTTTGGCTTTCGCGATGAATAATTAAACACGAGAACAAAAACGGTGGTATTTTGATAAGTTAGTAATCAGTTATTACACCAAACTAACGGGGTGACGAAAATTATGCCATTTCAGGATACAATTTACACGACGGCTTTTTATTTTTTCCCATATTTTCTACGAACTCGCATTACCCCTAGAAAAAAATCCAGAAAATGTTGTATTTTGCGACTTATTTTTGCCCAAAAATAAGGTCACTTATATTGCGAATTTTATGGTATTAACTAATTCATTGAATCGCGTTCTTTTTAAATGATTAACAAAATATTTTGTAAAGTAGAGTATTCGCTGATAATAGTCCCTTATATATGACTTAGTTCTCGTTTACTAACAAAATCTCAACAATCCGTTTTAATTTTTAATAAATATTGAGGTAGCCTAAGAATGTTATTAAGACAATAGTATTATCAGAATAATAATTAGCGAATTTAAACGGCATATTTATATTATTGAAAAATTAAGTTTATTCTTAATCAAAAACAATTTAATTTTTAAACCCGAAATAAGGTACAAATTTGTAACGCGAATGCTGTGGTGGGGTCTATACGGACCCCATTTAGAACTTCTGTAACTTCAAGATTTAAAACAATGATCTTTATTTTATCATTTTGTAAAGAAATACGTGTTCTTATAGTATAAACTATTATAAGTTTTTATTAATAAATATTGCAAATTTTATTTGACACATAGTAGAAAAATTCTAATTTAAAATTTTTAATTTTTCTATATTACCTTAATTTATGTCAATAATTTAAATGTATAAATATTCTTGATCCAATCGTTTCGTCAAATTCAAAAAATTTCACAAAAAAAAAAATTTTAATATTAAAAATTATTTTTAGCTATTACTTACCATAGAAATTAGATATTTTAAAAAGAAAAAAAAATAATTCAAATTATTATTGTACATTTCAAACATTTTATACTTAATGATTAAAATTATTCAAAAAATCTGGTATAAATGGTTGTATTTATTTAAGTTTTAATTTAAATAGAGGCCTTAACATGGTTTTATTAAAGTTTTAGGGTGGGGTTTATATGGACCCAAATTTAATTATTAAATTCTAGACAAATTTTGTTATTAGACCTAAACCAATAATTAATTATTTGCTATATATATTAATAAATTACAAAATTTTAGCCAATAATATGTGATATTTTAAATATCTAAAACTTAAAAATTGTTAGGGTCTTTATTGAACACTGATAGTCGCCAGTTAAAAGACAATACTGCGTATGTACGAATGAGCTTTTAAATAATCCTTATGGAGAATTCAACACCAATTTTAAATTTTTACACAAATAGCAATATTTTAATCACTGGAGCCACAGGTTTTATAGGTAAAGTTATATTAGAGAAACTTCTGCGTTCTTGTCCTAAAATAAATAAAATATATGTGTTAATTCGCACTAAAAAGGGAGTTTCAGCACAAGCTCGTCTTCGAGAATTATTGGTAAAAAGTACAATATTTGATTTTATTCAATCAAACAATTCACATGTATTAACCAAAGTAATTCCCCTTGAAGGTGATGTTACTGAAAAAGATTATGGACTAAGTCCTAATGACTTAGAGCTCGTTAAGAAGAATGTAACAATTATATTTAACACAGCTGCAACAATAAAATTTAATGAAGATATAAAGGATGCAATAAAATTGAATGTTCTTAGTGTTACAAATCTCATAAATATATGTAAGCAAATTGAAAATTTGATTGCAGTTGTACATGTATCTACAGCCTATGCAAACTGTAATCTCAATGCACCTATATTAGAAAAGGTTTACCCATTGTCTGTGCATCCTTCCAAAATATTGGCCCTACTTGATTGGATGGATGATGATACTCTAAACAAAATAACTCCTGACCTTATAAGGGGTAGGCCAAACACTTACACTTTCACAAAGGCTATGGCAGAGCAAATACTCTCAGAAAATGCTCAACAGTTGCCTATTGTTATATTGAGACCTTCTATAGTTGGTGCCTCTTGGAAGCAACCTAGTCCAGGGTGGATTGACAATTATAATGGTCCTACTGGAATGGTGGCTGCTATGGGAAAAGGCCTACTCCGTATCATGCAGGGTCAGCATTCCGCTACTGCTGATATCATTCCTGTTGATATAACAGCCAATTACATGATTGTCTTGGCTTGGTACATAAACTCTACTTATTCAAAAATGTCTCATGACAATAATGACCTTCATCAAAGTAAAGCTCTAGTTTTCCATTGTACATCTGGGACTATAAACAGGCTCACGTGGGGTCAAATGGAATCATTCCTTAATGCATCGCTAAACAAAACACCCCTAAATAACGTTATACGTACACCTAAAGCAACTTTCACAAAAAACAGAGTCTGGTATAATTTTTGTAAATTTTTTGATCACCTTGTGGTAGGATTTCTACTCGACGGTCTCCGCCTGACTTACGGTACCCGGCCGAAAATTCTTAAATTGTACAACAAAATACACAAGGCCCTAAATTGTTTCGATTACTTTACCCAACATCATTGGGAGTTTGCGAGCGATAATTACGCTCAGCTAACGGCACAGCTGACCAATCGGGACAAAGAAATTTTTTACCTGGACATAAAATCACTTGAATGGCGTGACTACATCGAAAACTATTGCCTAGGCACAAAAAAATACCTGTTAGGTGAGGATTTAGTCAACCTGGGGCTGGCTAAAAATCAATACAACAAAGTTAAGTACCTAGCCTACGCCGTTAATTTCCTTTTCCTAACACTCGTTTGGAAGTGTGTTGTACCCAACCTTAATAACTTGTTACACCTGGAAAGCTTGTGGAGCTACCTAGCCAGCCTCATATTTTTCTTCCCTACATAAAAGTCCAAAATTTAATCATTTTCTTAACCTTTTTAATTCTCATAATCTTTAATTTATTTATGGCCTAGTCAAATGTGTATACTCTACTTTTAAATTATACTCCAAACCAATGTTTATATATCGCTTACAAACATGATTATATAACGCAATTAGGGGAAGTGCCTAAATTTATTTTTTTAACCATAAAACAAATCCAATTTCCTTCTAGTCATTCATAAGTATTAGACTTTTATTAGACATGTCTTTTTAGTTTAATGTTTTAAATTTTAATTGGCTCGAATCGCTTGCTTTCATTTATTTTTATCACTTCCGACCTTAAACTTTCTGATCCGTCAGTAGGTAAACCCCGATACACATTAATTTAACGTCAGTTACCATGTTCGAAATTTGCAATTAAATCGCACCCCATCTATCCCCGTTTTAGTATTTTTTTTGATCCAAAATTTGGTTTAAATATACTAATTGTATAATTTTTTTTTTGATTAAAATTATTTATATATGTTGCACAGTATTTCTGTATTTATAACTAATTTATTAAATAAAATTATACGGAGTTGTTGTATGAGTCATATGACCGATTCCAAGCTCATAAATTTGCAGAAAGCAAATTTTATAAGTTTTATATTCGATTTTGATGCGAATACATTTAAATACCTACTCACGATGATAGGGCCTCATTAAAATCACTGCTTTTTAATTCGCCTTACCTATATATCAACCATTTTTATGCCCCTTCGATATAGTTGGTCACCTAAAAATTAATTATTTTTTATACTTAATGTTTGTCGAATTTTTCGTGCAGTGAAAAAAAGAGCCAACCATTAAAGAGAATTTTTTAGGGACTTTTCTATTATGAAAGCTTGTAAAAAAACCATATAAAAATTTAGAATAAAGAAACTTATCAAGTTTAAAAGTAACCTCATTTCAATTTCAGAATAAAAAAAATTTAAAGGGCTTAATAAAATTAAGCCTTATTTGGCCCCCTAAAAAATTCTTTTGGCTACTTTGTCCAGCATCCGTTGGGCTGGGTGGGCAAGGTTTTAGCAAGTTAATGAGGTTAGGCTTTTTTGGGCCGGGTTGTAAAGCCTGTATGATGTAGAATACCCTAAAAAATTATTATGGGGCGTAGATACCTAATATTAGCCGCAGGATTGTCGAGGTTGCCGCATGACAATTTGCTCCTTACCCGGGCCGAGCCGTTCATGAAGCCATCCCAAACCAATGCTTCGGCAAGCGATGATTGAATCATGGTTTTGCTAAAATATTAAAAGGTACTTTTAGGCGCTTGAACACAGCTAGGTTACTCTAATAAGTTTAAAACCGACCCTGCATTTTAGGCTCTAAACAGATTAATATAATTAGGGCTTCATCAATGCAGTATTCTCTAAATGTGCCAGAGGCCTACATATTTGGGATTTATCAATATCCTAAAATTTATGAAATAGTTGCTAAAAAAATCTGATTTAAACACTCAGACGCCTTAGTGTACAATACAAATTTAGACGCGATTACCTTAAGTAGATTAGTATCGCGCGAAACATGTTGTAAATACTTACTATTTGTTGTATTATTATTATTGCTTACATATATATGTATATTTCATTAGTCATCTTTACCTATATATATGTAAGTTATTTAAGTTTTTAGTGTTATCGTGTTTGACTACAAGGACACCTATTTATAAACATATTACTTACTATTCAATTATTATGATTAACAATTTCCTTATACAAATATTAAAAATGATATTGGTGTCACACTTCACAAGAAATTGAGATTTGAGCCGAAAACGAAATCTTGCTCGGCCCGGTGCCGGCAAAATACGGGTCAAGCCTGAATTAAAAAATCCCATGTCGGCCTATTTCCTATTTTGACAAATATTTTTTTTAATAGTGTTAACAAGAAAGAAAAAAAAAATTATTGTTGTTACTTATAATTTACATTTTTTACGTACTACTTTATTATTAATTTCAAAGCAAAAATATTAATGAACTTAATATAAAAAATACATTTTAAAATTCGGGTAGGGTTTAAAATGACAAAGTTTGGAATTGGGAACGGCCTAAATTGAAAAAATATGTTGGGTAGTCAAGTGAAATATTAGTCTATAACGATATAAACATTGAATTAGACTTTGTTGGCTCGATTGTCCTATTATAATTTCTAAAAGAAATAGTTATATACGGATTAAATAAACACTAAAAAAAATTAAATTAAAACCCTTTTTTTCAATAAAGAGAAATTTAGAAGAGCTATTGTAAGGCTTGATTCATTGTATAAATCCCTGACTTCATCCCTTTTACAAATCGGATAATTATGACATTTTTAACGCTTAAGTTATTGTTTAAAATAATTAACCAAAAGCGGAACCATTTTGATATTGTGAAAATTAAAGATTAACAACCGTGTTAACTTGTTTACATTGAATAACCTTGTATTAATAGATTAGGATAAAAATTGTTTGAAACAGTCATAAATAGGTTTTAACAAAATTCTTTTCGACTAATTGATATCAAACCACTAAGATTAA
>CM060243.1:5447241-5554264 GCA_030555515.1 Acutogordius australiensis | reverse complement strand
ATCTAAAAAAATTCCCACCATAATCTGTATGGATAACCGGAAGATTCTTTAAATGGCGCTCCTTTTTAATATATTTTTGAATAAATTTTTTCCAATTAATGTCCCTAATACTGTAAACGAGCACATATTAAGTTTTACTAATTTAACACCTAAAAATGCTTCGGCAACCCAAAATTTCAAAATTAAAAAAAGTAATATGTTAATGTTTAATGAATGATTTATTGCAGATTTAATGTAAAAAATGAATTTTATAAAAATATTAGGAAAAATTTCGATTGTAACAAACCACGTTTTAATCTCAACTTCCATACCATCATGGAGGATTTTTATGGCATGCAATCACATATTTGATTATACCTCTCACGACTATTATGTGTGTTAGCGTCCAAATTAAATTTATTAAATTAATTGTACCCTAAGGGAATAATTTTTATATTTAGTTATATAAGATTGGTCAAGTAAATTAACCGGGCCGGTATTTTTCGGGACAATCGGCCTCCCGATTTTTTTGTTTCAGCCCACACTTTGGTTATATTCTGACCCCTCCCGAATATATAAATCCCACCTAAACACTTGCAGGCTAAAATTTTTTTAAAAATATCAAAAAGTGTAGAATTATACCCTTTTTGAGAGATAATAAAATAAAATTTTTAGTCTACAAGATAAAATGAATTAGAAATAACACTCAACAAGAACTTTTGGATGACCTCAACTATGGTTTTGGCGCTGATTGCGAGTACAAAATTAATATATTTGCCAATGCCAGATTTTTATTATTCGATGTGCAAAATAAAATTTCCCAAATCTGGGGTATTTGGGGCTTCTAAATAATAAAATCTAAAGAATAGAAACAAAAATTTAAAAATAGAAAACAATCATTTATTAACGAAAGGCGTTTAAATTTTTTTATAATATTTAATCTTTTTTGTGTTAATGTAACGTAGGTTTTTGTCACACAATTCCTTTTGTGATCTTAAATAACTTGAAAGTAAATTGAAATTTTGATTAACAACCTTTATTAATAATGTCTTACATAAGGGATCTAAATATGTCAATAGATTTTTTGGAATATTATGGTGAAATTTTGTAATTTTTTTCTGAACTTTGGACATAATATAAATAATTGGAGGCTTGAGAAGAAAAATTCAAACCGGAATCGTTAACGCAAAAAATTTGCTAAAGAACTTTTTAAAAATTTTTGTTGATGCTTTTTATGTTTTAAAGTGGATTTAAAAAGGAATAGAACTTTTAACGTAAATGGGACCATTATAATTTACCACAACATTTAATATAAATAGATGGGGCCTTTTCTTTTCATTTTAACATTTTTTATAAAAAGCGAGACTTAGCAAATTTGTTATTATTTTAAAATACAAAACCACTTTTATTAAAGAGGAAGGCACTGTGTTATTACGACTTCTGATCGCTCTAAAAAATGAGATCGTCCATTTCTTTAGTAAAAAGGACATTTACAAAAGGTTGCTATTTAAACTTAAACGTTAATATATACCAACGTGAGTCTTTATGATGTCCCTATCTTTGACATATCACGCAGTAATTTTTAATAAACGAACATATCTAATCAATTTCTTTAAAATAAGCCCAAAATAATGGTGGCTGTTTTTTGTTAGTAAACTTTTTTATTCCTTGATGCGATTACACACGTCAACAAATTGCTCATTTTCTTCACTGCTCTGCTTTGCATAAAAAAAACTTATATTTGAATGTAATATCTTTAAATAAATGTGATGAAATACTGTTAACTGAAATTTTAAGGCTTTATGATCAGTCTCAAATATTAAATATAAATAAATATTGATATTTTGCTGGCCAGATTTCCTAGCTTTTGATCTAGAATTAGTAATTGCCATGTACCCATAGGCTTAAAGTAACTATACTCTAAGTATGCCGTTTCAAAAGATGTATGGCAAGAGAGGCATTGTTTCAGATCACCTTCGAATTGCTAAAGCTGTAAAGCCGTATGCAATAATATTTTTGAGAATGCGGCGTCATTTTAATTGATATTTTGGTATTGGAGGCGAGACGCGTTTAATCCTATATACCCTAGGGGTTATGAAAGTCACTGCATAGCAATTTCAAAGTCACCCAAAAAATGAGCTAATCACGGAAAAAAAACCTGCACTTCGTAAGTCAGCTATAAACATTCAATAATTAAGTCAAAAACTAAACTAAAAATTTTGCATACTTAACGGTTAAACTGTTAAATTCAAACTTTAAATATTACCGATAATAAAAAGGATTTTTATAGATAAGATTTTTAAATGTTTCCTTTTGGCGTAATCGCAATGTCAAAAATCTGTAAGGCCATTTTTCGACGCATACGAATTTAAGGAGCTGAATGCGAAAGTCACTATAAGAAAAACGGATAATACATATTAAAAGGCAATCATGGAATACATGCTTTATGTTTTTTAAGCTTATTTTTTGTAACATTGATATTTGTTGTTATAAAGAGTCTATTTGATAACGTTTATTTATGAATTTTTATTTCTACAGGTCCCATTTCCAATTGCAGTGGGCAATTCCTCATTCTGAAGTCACGATAGCTAATTTTTTTTTAGTAATCGCCAAGTTTGTTTTCATCTTCCCTTATGCAGACCTGTAACCCCCAAAAATGATTTTAAAAACACTTTAAAATTTATAAAAAAAAATATCTAATAATCCCTTTCTATAAAAATATGAATCAGGTCTTTTGCGTCGAACTAAGCTAGAATAACAATCATACATTCATTCATCTGCCTCAACGAACGTTGTTAAAAAATAGGAATCCGTTACTCTTATCGGGTTATTGGACTGACGCGAAACAATCAACGCGTATTTCTTATCCATATAGGCAAAAATACGGAGATCCTAAACATTTACCACACTCAGATATCGTCCATGCTCCACACATAACTATCTTTTGGCTTCCCAAATCTCCTCACCTGTCACGTGTTTTTAAAGCCCACTATTAGCGGATATCACTTTGGACTACGGTTATACATTGCCTAATACACCTCCCTGCTAACTCACCACAGAAATTCCCTCTTGTTTATTATAAAAAAATACAGATAACTCTAGTTGGTTATTATCAATTTTTTGTTATGATTAAATACAGAGATCAAACCTGCCAAGGTAATATTAAATCCGTTTACCGTTTTCCCTTATCAAACTTAGTTAGTCAATTATAAACATTGAAAATTAAAAAAATAAGTTAAAAAACCAAAAAAGATTTAAAAACAAAAGTAAGTTGAAATTTTATTTTTGCATATTCACAATAGTTAGTTAAATTAAAACAATATTTTTAATAATAACCGATAATATATTGTGTCATATTTGAGTTTAGACAAGAAATATTTTTTATTATCTAAATGCCATTGTAAGAGCTTGATATTAATAAAAGTTATTTTTCATTAGGGCACGTGCAAAGTGAGTTTTTATTTTCGTAAAATTTTGAAAATTCTAAAGATTTTAACAATTTATTTTTTTTCAAAAATTTTTTATTTTAGAAGCATTTTATGTGCATATATCAAATTTGGCAACTTTTTAAAAATTTGCGTTTTATTACAAAATAAAATTTTTTTTAATTTTGAAAATTTTATGAAAACAAATGCTTACTTTGCATGTGCCCTTATTTGTGTTTAAAAATATAAGTTACAAGGGATTTTAATACGCATAAAAGGTATATAAAATTTTTTTAAGGGTATTGGTATATTTAGACCAGTCAATTTGGTCAAAAAAGGCTATTTTTTGTTACAGACGGATTTTAGGAGCCAAAGATGGAAGAAACTAAAAAAGGAAAACATATATGGGATTTGCCATCTTGATGCATTCTTTAATGTTTACATGATCATGTTACTGACAATATTTGTTGACCTGTGAATTGCAAAAAAAATATATACTAACAAATAACACTGGACAACAAAAAAAACAACTTAAAAAAATTTTTTAAGGGTTTTGTAGAGAATTTTTTTGCGATAACGATCCCGGGTTTAGTTTTTTTAAGGCCTCCAATTTTTTTTAAACCGCGTCCAAAGTTTAGAAAAAAAATTCAAAATTTTTTTTTTACTATAAATTCTAAAAAAAATCTATTGGCATATTTAGATTCCTTATAAAAAAACATATCTAAAAAAGGTTATTACATAAATTTTTAGCAATTTACTTTCAAGTTATTTAAGATCAAAAAACAGAGTTTATGACAAAAACCACTAATTTTACAAAAATTAAAAAAAATTAAATATTAAAAAAAAATTTAAACCCCTTACGTTAATAATGAATGTTTTCGTTATCTAAATGTATTTTTAAACTTATGTTACTACCCATAGGTTTTATGATATAGAAGCCCAAAATACCCCTAAAAGTTGAAAAATCTCAATTTGACACCGAATAACTAAAAATCTGAGGCCTTGGCTAAAATTCTGATTTCATATTCGTGATCAGCGCCAAAAACTTGACCAAAAACCATAGTTGCCATAAATGTTGCTTAGGGTCGTCCAAAATTTGTTGTCCAGTGTAATTTAAAAGTTGTAATAATGTTACCTTATAATTCATAATTTTTCATTAAATACATGGGTTCTTAGACAAAAATCTGTCTATATGGGTAGGGAATGCAAATAAAATAATCTATTTTAAATTTTTTTAGGGTATATTTAGACCAGTCAATTTGGTCAAAAAAGGCTATTTTTTGTTACAGACAGATTTTAGGAGCCAAAGATGGAAGAAACTAAAAAAGGAAAACATATACGGGATTTGCCATCATGATGCATTCTTCAATGTTTACATGATCATGTTACTGACATAAATATTTGTTGACCTGTGAATTGCAAAAAAATTATATACTAACAAATAATTTAGGAGTTGTAATAATGTACCTTATAATTCATAATTTTTCATTAAATACATGGGTTCTTAAAATCTGTCTATATGGGTAGGGAATGCAAATAAAATAATATATCTACCTAAATAAATATATTTCAAGTCAAATTTTTTTACAACATTATGGTTATTGGATCAAAAAAGGGGGAGGGGCGTTACAAGAAAATATTGACTGCGCAAGTTTAAAAAAGATTGGTTGAAAAATGAATGTAAATAATATAATGTAAAACTAACAATTTAACAAATCCTTTCAAAAACATTACAAATATTAATTATTTTTTAATTTTAAAAAATATCAAATGTGGCCACTAATAAAAAAACTAACTTTTGCATAAAAAGCTGTATTTTGCTAAATTTTTAATAAATTAATTTGTCAAAGTTATTTTGATCAAGGTTTGTTATAAGTACAATAAAAGTGACAGGGTTAACAACATTGCACTTATATAATAATTTTGCTATTGGCTCCTATAAGTTGACCATATATTATGCTGGCCATTCAATGATTTTGATGCTAAAAAGGTTGTGAAATCAAAAACATCATAAACAGATAATAAATACATCTTACATGGATAAGCAGGGTAAGTTCTCTATTATATAATTAACATAGCATCACAAATAAATAAACTGCAGCAAACATTTCTTTATTAAAAACAATAAAAAACACAATTTTATGAATATTTAAACATTGTAGCCAAGAAAAGATCTTCTTCCAATAATTTCACCAGCAAAAAACCAAAACATAATTTCCATTCCAACTAGTCCATTTAACCAAGCTTGCTACAATTAACAAAAATAAAAACTTTATTTTTAAAAATTTAAGTTACTTTATAAACTAAAAATCAAAATTTAAAATTTGTATCTAATATCATAATTTTTTTTATAAAAGCTTCAAAAAAAAAGCGTTATTACCCTGACAGTTAAATTCTTCCATTTTCCTTGTTTAAAATTAGCCTTCATGGCCTCCAATTGCTGTTGAATTTTAGGAAATTCGTTAGATTTTGGCGGCCTCATTTCTATTTTAGCATAATTCCAAAAGGTTTTGGCCTTTGGCACAGAATATTTTATTAAATCTATCAATAGGCAAAGCAATAAAATATTTTTAATAGAATGTTAATATTAAATTTTATTAAAAGACAAATAATAACATACCCTTAGTGTAAATAGGCCCTTTTGTAACAATTAAATCAAACGCTTTATTTAAAGATTTCATTTCGACACCTGTAACACAGATTTTTAAAATAATTTGATTGAACGCTTGTTCGATTAAACTAATTTTAAACTAAAAAAATTACAAAAAAAATTTTAAGGGCAAGAAATTAGATGTTAATTCGCTATTTAAGAATTTGCCTAGAAATTTTTTTAAACTGGTAATCATAATTTTGTTAAGGGCACGTGCAAAGTAAGTTTATTTTCTTGAAATTTGCAAAATTTTGAAAAATTTTATTTTGTATAAAAACAAAAAATTTTAAAAAGTTGCAAATATAGTTTAGGGCTCATCCAGACTCATTTTATTTTTGTAAAAAAATTATTAAACTTTTATTTTGACATTGAACGCTTTTTTTACAAAAGATGCCAATTTTTGTTATTAGCCATTAAATTGTTTTTCTGTGAGAGGAGTTTTAGTTTTGAAATAAAAATTAATATTTCAAAAATTTATAATATAAAAAATTTTATTTTTCTCATGATACTAGTTGAGCGTGCCCTTAAGAGCATAAAATGCTTTTAAGGGCACGTGCAAAGTGAGTTTTTAATTTCGTGAAATTTTCAAAATTTTGAAAAATTTTATTTTGTAAAAGCAAATTTTTAAAAAGACGCCAAATTCAATATATGCACATAAAATCCTTTTATGAAATAAAAAAATTTTAAAAAAATTTCGAAAAAAATTGATTTTTAAAATTTTCAGAATTTTTAAAATTTTACGAAAATAAAAACTCACTTTGCTCGTGCCCTAATGAAATAAAAAAATTTCAAAAAATTAAACAAATAATAATATATTTATTTAATATTTTTAATTTTACGAAAATAAAACCTCATTTTCCTTGGCCTAAACAACGGATGTAATTTCTCCGTAACTATAAGCTAACATTACTCGTTAAATTAAATGCTTAAGTTACAATTGTGACTTCTTCTGGTTAAAGAACAAATTTAGCCCCATTAAATAACTCTGAAAAATTGCTGCCGCTATAGTTTTTATCAATAAATAAAGCAATAAATGGCGCAAAGCACACGTAACTATATTAATTTACATTATCTAGCAAAGACAATAAAATAAAAATTTGCAAAATTGAAAAAAAAATTGATAAAAAGATTTTTGAGAAATTTTTATGGACTATGCGCAAATTTATAATTGCTTTCTCATGAATGTATGCAAAATATAATTATTTTTGATATTAATTTTTATTTAGGCGCATTCAGACTCAATTCATTTTTTTTAAAAAATATTAAAATATTATCTTTTTGACATTAAACGCTTTTTACAAAAAGTTGCCAATTTCTGTTATTAGAATTTAATTAGTTTTTTTGAAAGAAAAGTTTTTAAAAAATTTAAAAAAAAATAAAATTTAAAAAAATTAAAAATTATTTTTTTTTTTAAATTTAAATGTGTCTGAACGCGCCCTTACAACCTAAACTAAATAAATTTTAAAGTTTTATAACCTAAGTTTAACATTTCTATGCCAACTTCTCAAATTAACATATAATCTAAACTAGATCGACATAATATCAGTTGAACTCTATAGTATGTCGATTTTTTGATGTGAATAATGGTCTCTCCTCTTAGATATAGTTCTCACCTAATAATTTAATTCCTTAGCAACTTATTTTATATAACTCATTTAATATATTTTATGTCGACAATTTAATTATGTTAACTTAACCGATATATTTAATTTCTCACCAGATCCCCGACATATTAATACTACAACCCTGATTAATAAAGCATATTAATTAATTTTTATATCTTAATTTTATACAAAATTTAAACAAAAATAATTTTTTTATATAAGCCAATTAATTTTATAAATGCAATTAGTAAAGGGGCTGTAGTCCTATTTTTCTACAAACCTGTTATGTTATAGCTAAAAAAATAATTAAATTTACAAAATTTAACATTTAAAAGTTTTTTAATATAACAAAGAAAAAAAAAGTTAATAATATATCTATAAAAAGAAAAAATATGTTTAAATAGCTATTATGTAGACAAAACATTTTTTTTTATTATTTTAGGCATTTGAAATTATCTCTTATATGACGTCATTTTCTACAATATCTGTGCTGTACAATTCTGTGCTTTTTCTTGGTTTAAGAACTATCACCCTTTAAAACTATTTTAATGTCATATACCATCATCATATACATGAAATATGTAAACTAATTGATTTATTTAAGCATATAATCGCTATATTATGAAGAAATATTTTATGCGCCATTTTGATTTTTATAGCAGAGTCCCTCCAATTCTTAAAATACAAAAAACCTTTTATTTTAAAAATATTTTTTTTACAATTTTGAAAAAAGCATTTCCGCAGCCTTACATACGAAATTACCTATCCCAGTTCACATGTTATCGAACTTTTTTTAAACATTTATATATTCTATAGGTAAAATTTTAACACGTTTTTATTATTATTTTTATTTTAGTAGATTTGCGTGTAATTTTTAACTTTTTGTTTGAGTTAAAGTTGTTCTTTATTAAATTTTTTTCTGATTTTTTTTTTCAAATTTTTTTACCCTTAATATTTTATTACTTATAATATTATAGAAAAAAATTGTTATTAGTCACTTTTTAAGTATATAGGATAATAAAATTATACATTTATATTAAAAGCTAATAAATAAGGGAATGTTGAGAAATTCTAAAAATTAAAGTTTCTGCTAATATTTAAATGCCTTAAGATGGTTGGACTTATTAGCACTTTGGAGCAAACCTTAATTCCTTAACACACATTTAATTTCTACTTTAACAAAAAATTTTGTTTTTCATAGTACTTGACACTCCTAATTTTTACTCTGTGGCCAGGCATACATCTCAGCTAAATCCAGAATTCACTGGCTCAGCCTGTTTCTTAGGATATAATATAAGGAAGGATGAAACAAAATATATTATTTTTTTAATGATTATTTTCAATTACCCTTTCCATTCTTTGTAATCCCTACCCTCTAGCTTACTTAATTAGCCTTGCATTTAATTACCTTAATCAAGAGGCTTGTCACACACCCTAGTTATTTAAAACCCTCTAGCAACTTGATTTTTAACAAGCACTATATTTATGTCTTCTGGCATTCCCTAATTAAAGTATATTTAACAAGTTAAGTATTAATTTAAGTGCATCTGCCTATGTCTTGTTACTTTAATTGCATGCTCATAATTTGTGTTTTTTTAAATAAGCCATACTTATAAATTTTAACCTTAAAATTAGGCCACCCATTGGACCACAAAGATGTGTAGCCACAATATGGTTTTATACAAGTGGCTTTCACTTTTTCCTTTTTGCCTATATCAATAATTAGCATTCAACAAGGCATGTGCATATATATTAAAAATAATTTTGCACTTCAATTATTTTGATGCTTTTGATATTTAGGATGAAATAGTTCACGTCTGTAAAAATGGTAGAAACAGTATCAGCAAAATCGATCGGTTTTCCATTTAGAAGATCAAAATCCCCTTATAAGGAATCAATTAAAGTGCCCAAGTACGCGTTAGAACAAGACCTTGGTGAAATTTTAGAGCTAGAAAAAGATACAATTTTTACTAATACCATGGAAGGTGATGAATTCTCACCTGTTCCATCTCTCAAAAACACTTTTACGGGAATTACACCGATGATTACAACCCCTGCGAGGCCCATTAAACCTCACTACATATACGATATAAACAACAATAACAGTAAAAAGGACATAAAGCCTATCATCCTCGATGGCAGTAATTTCCAATATCAACCTCAACAGCTTTTAGGAGACGGCCTTTCGGTTCCTCATTCACATCTGTTGGGAGATCAACATGCCTTGCTAAGCGAAATTTTTCAAAACGTTTACCGCTTCACACTGGGAAGTATAGCCGGGGCGGCGGGGGCAACTGCCGTTTACCCATTCGATATGATCAAAACACGCCTGCAAAATCAACTGAGATTCAAGTCCGGAGGTAGTCAATCCATCCCCAATTACGAAAGTCGAACTTACTACAAGAATTCCTGGGATTGCCTCGTAAAAATCGTGAAATACGAAAAGCTTCCCGGACTTTATCGCGGTCTCCTCCCTCAATTGGTCGGAGTTGCGCCGGAAAAAGCAATCAAATTAACTGTAATTTTTTGATATTTACAAATTTATTTATTGGTGTGCGGTCAGACTTGAGCAATTTTATTTTTGTTTAGAAATAATTTGTTAAAATTTAGGTTTTATACCTTTGCAATGCTCAAAACGATTCTTTTATGTATATCAACTATTTTTTGAGGCGATTTTTTCGTTTTTTTATTCTATTTTTATGTGTTTTTTTTCGTTTTTTATTCTATTTTATGTGTTTTTTTCGTTTTTTAATTCTATTTTTATGTGTTTTTTTTTATTCCTTTGTTTTTTTGGCGAATATTTTATTTATACATATTATAAAGAGCAACATTATGTAGAGTCTATTAAATATGCTACAGGTAAATGATTTTGTGAAAGATAAATACTCAATCAAGTACGAAGAATTACCTCTCTGGACCGAAATTATTGCTGGGGGCTGCGTAATTAAATTTAAAATTAATTGTGGCTTTGTTGGAACTTTCTTATACAAATAATTTATAGGCCTTAATCTTCCTAAAAAAATGTTATATAATTTTTTTAGGGCACGTGCAATGTGCGTTTTTACTTTCGTGAAATTTTTAAAATTTTGATAAATTTTATTTTGTAAAAAAGTGCAAATTTTTAATTTTCCACATTTAGTTTCTGCACATGAAATGTTTTTACTGAAATGAAAATTTTTTTAAAAAATTTTGAAAGAATATAAAATTCTCCAAAATTGTAGAATTTTCAAAATAAAATAAAAACTCACTTTGCAAGGCTTTAAATGGTATTTGGTGCTTTGTTGAAAGCTTAATTAAGCCTATTTACGTTTAATTCTTTGATAAACATATCCAAGTATAATTTTAGAGTTTTAACCCTGTGTTATGTACAACGCTTTTAGCCCATTTTTTAACTTACTACATATACTTTCCCCAAATTCAATTTTTATATTCACTCAATAAGGCGGGCGCTTCTCAGGTAATTTTTACGAACCCCATGGAAATTGTCAAGATTCGTTTGCAAACTGCCAACTTGGCTGTATTAGCGGCAGCGGAATCAGCTTTAGCTACCTCTAAGTCAACGATAAATGGTATTACCGATATTTAATAATTTTTAATTTTACAATTTGACTCGAATAAATTACATTTATCGATGAATATTAATTAATGATATTAAGAAGTAATTTTGATTGTCATCGCATTAATTTCTTCAATAAGCCGTTCTGTGACATAATTATTATAAATTAAGTAGTCATGGTAAAGTCTCATGTTTTTTAAATCAAATATTTCTACGGAATGCTAATATCCTTTTGTGTAATAAATTTATACGGTGTTTCAAAAGAGTCTATATATATCGAGTCTTGAAAATAATAAGGGGCGGGCCCACTGAGCTATTAAAATATTGGATTAAGTTAATTTTACTTATTTATGAGGTATGTATTGTCTTATACAGCTAAATGTCAAACAATTTTGTTCTACATGCCGGAAGGTGGGAGTTTACATTATTGAAAAGGCGTTGTTTTTCTTCGAAAGATAAGAACACATGTGCAACTTCTCTTAAGCTGTTCGGTGCCCCAAATCAGTAGGCCCAAAACGCAGTGAAAGCCCTGGCTTATGTCTGTCGCCGGCTTGCGACAAAATTTTACTACGTATGAGTCAAGGCCTTGAAGGGGTATGGGGCCACTCTATCTCTTTAATTGTTTTTATAAGGTATTCGGGTTAAGATCTAGCACTATTAAAGCATCTTTAAGCACCGTTTTGATATAAATATCATTATTTATTGAAGGAAAGACCGGAGACAGACCGAGTGGATTGAAATTTTTAGAGATGTTTGCCACATCGGGTTAGTTTTCAACATATCAGCTGACTTTTTGAGCTGAAGGTTTTTGATCTGTAGACAGGTCTGAAATTATTGATTTGAAGAAATCGCTAACTTTTTACCACATAACTAGGTGGCAAACATTTTTGTTTGGCATGAAAGAGGTGTTGCTTTGAGTTCGTGCATGGAAGGCTTTTTTTCGAAAAATAGCACACATGGGCACTTGAAGCGGGGGGGGGGGTGGTCTGCTTAGGCAGTCTTTTAAACGATATGGCTTAAGTAAAAGCTTAAGCTTAAAACATAGGTTGCCGGCGTACGAATACGTTGACAATATTAATTGCTCTGCTCGGGATAAAGGAGTCAAAGCCTTAAACGGGTAAGGCGCCCTTATATGGGGTAAGGTATGGGGAAACTTAATCGATTTGTTTTTATCTCAAATGGTTATTTCCACATGTAGGCAAGAGTGTTGATGTTTTTTGAACATTAATTTTTTGTTATAATTTTAAATAACAAAATTTTCTCATTTAAATTAGGATATCAAAAAATATCCAGGTTTTTGACAACAAACTAAAGTTTCAAAAAAAAATGAATTATTTATTTATTTATGAATCATCGACATTAATAGTGTGTGAAGTATTGATACTATTCTTTTTAGGAATTAACGTAGGAATTTTTTTCTTTAATACAATGTCTAAAATAAGGTGTTTCAAACCTGAGAAAATATCACAAAAAAAATTGAAAGATTTTTTGACTAAAAAAATATCATATAAAACTTTTAATTACTTTTTTGGCTTAAATTTTGTACCCTGCTGTCTAGGTAAGTGTTTTCTCTTTTCTTGATTGACATGTCGCCTCTTTCAAGAAATGTAGGGCCAAGGAGGCATGGCTTACCAGGTGAAGGACTCTATCCTTCGACTTTTGCCTGGGCTCTAAAACCCGCTTGCATCAATATTATTATGATTGCGGCGTCAATTCAATGGATTATGGCATTTTTGGAGAAACCCATTTAATCCTATTGGCTTCGGGATTATATAGGTCAACGGACAGAAATTTTAAAGGTCGTCACACAAAGAAACATATTTTTTTTCTTGTAAGCTGTCAAAACTGGTCTCTATAAATTTTCCTAGTGAGCTAATTTAAAACCTATGCCTAAATTGTTACTTCGTGCACAAATAAACCGAACCAAGGTTGTACAAATAAATTTATGAATTTTTTCATAAGTTTAAAAAGCCCCATAACATCTACTTAAAAATCTCAACAAAAGTTCTATAATCTATCTTTTTTTTAGCACAAGCTAGCACCACGTCAAACCCTTCTATATCAAATATTTCGACTGTTTCGAAACCAATCGCCCGAAAAACTGCTTTGTCAATTATCAGGGAGCTTGGCCTACGTGGACTATATACCGTTTCTCATTTGAACAATATTTCTTGCTTTTGCTCTAATTCTGATTTTTTGAACTTAAATTATAAATATCTCATATAAGGTAATACCTTTAATATAAAATTAATAACATTATATTTCTTAAAGCTGTTATTGGTACAGTTTAACAAATTTGAGCTCATAAAGAATGTCAAAGTTCGTTTTTTGACATGTTTGTATTTTGCTAATTTCCTGGATATGACGTTTGTAAATCAATTTTGACTTTACATCGAGGAGCCAAACTTTAATTTTTTTTTATTAAATACAAAATTTTACGGATTATTTAATAAAATATGTCAAATTCTTCTTTTAATTGCAAAAATTTTTAAAATTTAATTTTTTTACTTTAGCAAAGAGCTGCGTATGATTATGCAAAAGCATTATATATAAATAATTTAAACAACTAAAAATATATCGATAAATGTGTATATTTATATCAGCAGTACAAGGGCGTAGCAAGTTGTAAAGCTTGGGGGGGGGGGGGGGTTTCCAAAAAATTTTTTTGCCAAATATTAATGGAATTTTAAATGTAATTTAATTTTATATTTAATTGATATTTAGTTTGGGGGGGGGGGATATGCACTAAAAATTTTTAATTTGGATGGGGATATGGCATGCTTGGAGGGGGTTTCATCCCCAAAATCCCCTCTCCTACGCCAATGCAGCAGTAAATGATTAATAAAAGTTTATTCAGTTTAAGCAGGTTGTAAATATCATTACTTTAATTTTTGACCTAAAATTATCATTTATATGGAAACGCCGTTATTATTTATATACCAGAAATAGATATTTTATATAATTTATGCGTTTAGTAATCAAGGTATTAAAATAAATTAATATTAATTTAGGGTTCGAAAGCTTGTTTCCTTCGTGACATTCCTTTTAGCGCCATCTACTTCCCGACTTATGCTCACCTCAAAGTCGTTTTTAACGAACGTTATTACCCCGTTACAAATCATCATTATAATAATACTTATAATCATCAGCTTTTAAGTAAAATCCGTTTAGTTTGATTAATTTTTTAATTTTTACCGCGCTAATTTAAAATAGCAAAAATGTACATTAAGTTCAAATATTTCCTTTTTATTGTTTTTTTATCAACTATATTATATTTGTGAATTTATTGCAATTTAATGTATAAAATACAATTTATAAAATTACAATTAAATTTTTTATAATTTAAATATATTCATTTATCATCATCAAATTTGTTTATTTAATCCTTATATATTAGATAACAATTCTCAACCACAATCACAACAAACTCAATTTCATCCTTTGGCCCTCCTTTACGCCGCTACTCTAGCAGGGGTCCCCGCCGCGGCGCTTGTAACACCCGCTGATGTTATTAAGACGCGCCTCCAAGTCGAACGCAAAGCTGTTCGCGCAGGTAATTTGCTATTTATTATTAAAACAAAGTTCAATTTTTTATTGATTTGTACATTGTAATTTAGATATTTTAACTTATGCCTAAATAAAATAAAATGAGGGATACATTAGTAAAAAACGGTGCTTATATGCTTGTGTTTTATGTTCTATAGTTGGGTTAAGTCCGAGTTAGCTAAATGAATGACTATTTTATATCTGTTATGCCCCAATTGATACCAGAAGAAAACTACTAAGATATTACTGTTTTTTATTTTCTTCTAGCCGTTTTAATTAAACATAATCATGGTAAATAAAAATAATACACCAGAAACAAAATTTTAAAAAAAGTATCTTTTTTTCCTTTATTTTTGGCCACAATATCGACAATAATAATGAATTGTTTCTAATAATACCGAGTTTACGTTGTGGAGCTATCGTTTTCTTTAGAGAACACAAATGGTATCAATTATGTCTCCCCTGATATGGGCAATTAACAACAACATAATAATGAATTTTAATAAGAAATAAACTGCTTCCCTAGTATGAAATAAACCATGATTTGAATAATTTTTTCCTATTTTTTTAATTATTTTTTTAATACAATTATAATGTGTTAACATTTATATAAATGTTACATTGACTATATAAGAAAAGGGTATCATTTCATCTTAGGAGATCGGATTAAAAAAACATTAGCATTTGGATTTTGTTTTTATCCAATTAAATTTTTAGGGCCCACCAGCCCTTTAAGCACGTGCGTACATGTAGGTTCCCGTTGATGGGGAAAAAAGTTTAGAGAAGATTCCAATCCTTGAAGGTTTTTCTTTACAGATGTTTGAGACACATGATATATTAAAACTAATTCTAGAATTTTATTTCTAAGGTAATTGTGGCAATAAATTATGCAGTGTCAAAATTAGTTTAGGATAGAAAATTGTAGCTAAATGAAAACGATAAGGTATTTTTATTATTTTACCAAAATTTAAAATAACTTTTATATTTTCATTAATTGATTTTATGCCTGTGATTTTATATTTTGATTAAAATTTTATACTATATTTTTAACAGTAAAAAAATCTGCCTAAATATAAAATGTTGCGGTTGAAAAAGGTCATTTTTGTTTTACTTACCGGAACAGTTTTAAACTAAAAAACCAGTGGTACAGATGTCCACCTTTTTTTTCGATTAAAGGAAAGCTTAACCATCAGGACTTTTGACTCTATAACAAGATCGTAGAGTTCTGAGATTTATTAGGCGCCGGTAACTTAGTTGTTAGGTCTAAGCTCTCAGAAAAATGGGCGGGTTTGAATTTTGTTGCCCGTCATCTAGCCAGCTACAGATCTGGTTTAATGATGCTAGAAAGTGTAGAAGACATCATCTTCCGACCTCTAAAGCTGTTCAAAGATTAAAAAATGTTTTTTATACAGATTAAAGCTTTTAGCAATATTTTATTCATTTTTAGATTTTTTCATTTCAAATATAGGTGATTACTTCAGAGATTAACTGGTAAGGTGTTTAATAAATTTACCAAGTATGGAAATAATGATTAAACATAAAAAATAAAATATTATTTATCCAAAAAAATTTCTACTCGTTTGAATTATGTCTACTTGCATTTTTTTATAGGGTGAGTATAAAAACACATGAACCCTAATTATTATATAGAGACGTTTTGCAGTTGGCGCCATAGATAGAACGCATTAAGACGTTTTTTGATCGATTGAAAATTATTTAATATGGTGGTAGAACCAAACTAAAATTACAAGGCACGGCTCAAGGTGTATTTATTTCAAAATTCATACAAAAATATTTTTGTCATTTTATCGAATTTTGACAAAAATACTGTATTATGGTAGAATAAAAAGAATTAGGAATCAATAAACTTTTTTTTTGGTAGCTGTTATATTTTAAATAAGTTTTTGTTATACAAAAGCCATGATCATTTATTTCACTCCTTTTGAAATGTTAATTTAATTAACAATAAATAAATATTGATTTAAAATATACCCGTAATAACTTATTTAACGTTTTTTAGAACACGAAAAGGATCCTTTGTTTGAAGAGGCTGCCAAACGTAAAAAGGTTCCAGGCGTAATAGCGACATGCAATTCAATCCTGAGGAACGAAGGCTTTGCCGCACTTTGGAAAGGCACACTTGGTTTTTTACCTTTTTTTTAACTGTATTAATATATTTATATCAAGATTGGGTATTGTAAGCGATGAATGAGAAATTACGATCAATACTTACCAAAAAATCATTACATATTCTTTTCAATTTAAACAAGTATATCAAGAAATTATAGCCCGCTCCTTCTAATTTTCGGAATTTTATTTTTTTTAGTTAAATATTTTTTTATATGTTTGAAAGCAGGACCGCTAATAAATGGGCTTTTTTTAACAAGTTTTTGAGTTTTTTTCCACAATTGCCCACAAACTCTAGGGCATGGCAAAAAAAGCCCCTTTTTTTGCTTAAATAAAGGGGGCATAACTAAAAAGAGCCCCCTTATTTCAAAAAAATTCTTAGGAGTTTTAAGAAAATATAACTCACCCATCATTATTATAAAGAAATAATCAAAAATTTCCGAAATTATTATAAAGAAAATAAAAATAGGCTTTTTAGGGCGCTTTTTTAGGAGCCACTTTTTGGGGTTTTTTTTGTCCCTTTTCTTAGTGAGGGCTTTTTTTAAATTTTATTGTGGCTCTTTGTTTGTAGCTTTCTTTCTTTCTTTAAATTCTGAAGAAAAAAATGGGGCAAAGGTTTTTGCCTCATTATTTTTCCAGGACTGTTTGAAAGAATATTGATTGACTTTTAATTTTACATTTTTTAATTTTTACTAATTCGCATTTTTAGTAAGACAAAAATATGGCGCATATTTTTATTAGATTGTAACCTTCAAGTTTTTTACGAAATTTTTAATAATTTATATTTATAGTCATTAGTATAAACGCGTATAACATATAATATACATTGTATCGACCATCGTTATATTGATAAATATTAGGTTGTAATAACTTGGAAATGCATTTCAAACATATTTCTCTATTGTATGAATAAAATTAGCATCTAATAAAAGAAGAATTTTTTGAATCACGGTCATTTCAATTGTGTAATGTATAAAACAAAAAAATTTACCCAAGTTTTAGTAGCGAAATGATTCAGAGTTCAATGATTCAATTTCCCAGCATATCGGTGCATATCTTAACTATTTGGGTGCTCAAAAATAATAAAAAAATGTGGATTTAGTTAACATTGTTTTTTTTTAATGTTTAAAAACTTGCCATTATCACTTATTTTTGTTTAATTATTTTATCAGAACGACCGATACAATCCTCTATTATTTAAAGATATTTACCTTAATTTATATATAATTCATATTTTTTTAAATGCTTTTCCTATCATCTAGCCCGCGTTTGTCGTTCGTCTCCACAATTCGGGGTCACCTTACTTACCTACGAACTCCTTCAATCCATGTTCGATCTCAGATTTTAAAAATTTTCACTTTACTCTCAATGAATTTTGATGAACACATGCACAAAGACAAAAATTAATTGGCGAACATCTGACATGTATATCACAGGTTAACAAATATTAATGTCAGAAACGTGAAATGTATGAAAATATAAAAGATTGCATCCCCTAAATGGCCTAATCTCATATAGATTTTTCGTTTTTCTTGGTTTCCTCCGTCTTTGGCTCCTTAGATCCGTCTAAAACAAAAAATGGCCTTTTTTGACCAAATTGGCAGATCTTAACATACCCTAATAAGAAAAAATTTAAAATTTTTGCATATAATAATTTCTTGTAACTTATATTTTTAATCACAAATAATGGAAAATAAATTTTATCAATATTTCAAGCTCTTACATCGGCATTTAGGTTACACAAAATATTTCGCGTCCAAACTTAAATACTATAAGATATATTATCGATTTTTATTTAAAATATTATTTGAAGTTTGGATTTAACAGTTTAACTATTGCGAATATGCAAAAATAAAATTTCAATTTATTTTTGTTTTTGAATATGTTTATAACTGACTAACTAAGTTTGAGTAAGAAAAACGGTAAACGGATTTGATTTTCCGTAAGATGACACGTTTGATGTGTGTAGTTAACTCATAACTCTCAAAAAATTGTTGACCTGTGTATTAAAAATTTCACGAAAATTAAAGCTCTTTTCTATTTATTATACATTACATATATATTTCCTTTTAAACTTTTATAATTGCAAAACTTTGATTAATTTTTTACCCTCAAATTCTCCTTTTTATTATAGCCAAAAAACTTAAAAAAAATTGGGGTTGACCTTAAGGTCAAAAGTTTAAATGTGTTTTGCTTAATCCCTTTTCAGTTAGGTTTTTACGTTTAAACTCTTGATTTTTTGGACCGGTGAATATTATTCGAATCCTTTATTATAACATTAGTTTTATAAGTAATTTTAGAAATTTGTAATTTTGATATACTTGCATTGAATAGCTATTTTTTATTGGTTTAAATATCGAGGTTTATTAATTTAAAAATATAAATAAAATACTAATATCTATTTTTTTTATTAGACATTTATAACTTATTATAATATAAGGCCCCACTCATTGCCAAATTATTTTTCGTGCCTCTAATTTTTCTACGCATTTTTTTAAAGCTTCTGATATCTTTTTATACTAATCTTCAAACAAGTTTTGCTAATGGATGATTTAAGTAAAATTTTTTTGCAAACTCCTTCATGTTGATTTTGCAAACTTCTAATAAGTTAAATTAAACCATTTTGCCAAAAGTTTTTATTTTTATACTTTATATAAAATATGTAAGTATTTTTCAGCATACCTAATTTTATAAATCTAAATTCTAGTCAAGTATTTCATTGCCTTGGTATAATTTTTCATGTAAATTAATAATGTATTTTTGTTTTAATTGCAAATATAAATTTTACACATTTACTGTTTTCTATATTTATCCTAAAAAACCCCATATTAGAGCAGGTACAATTTTATTTAATTATTCATCATAAAACATTTAATAATATATTGTTTGAAGGAAAAAAATTAAAATTATTAAGTGTAAAAATGCATTATAAAAAATTTATAATAAAATAAATTAAACGAAGGTCGAAAACATTAAGCGGGTGTGTTTTTAAATACAAAAAACAAGTCATTATTAAGAAAAAGGTGTCGAAAATTAAATAATATATGTACGTAATTGCGATATTTTAGATTAAGATGTCAAGATATACTGACTGTTGTAATTTTTTCATTAATATTGCATGTATTGCTATGTTAATTTTATATTAAATAATAAAAATTTTAAAAGAGAGAGAGAGAGAGCAAAAATTTACTATTTTTTATAATGTTATTTGGGTTATATGTTTAAATTTAAAAAATTAATATAAAAAGATGTCTTTAATTATTTTTTAGGTGCATTGGCATTGCCTTTTGGAGCTAAAGGGTTTCCAATCTCTTTTCCACGAAGTTTGATCCCTGCAATATATATTTAGCAGCAAAAAAAATTAATTCCCACAAAATTCATTCAGCCATAATTGTTTAATTTAACAAATATACTCTAGTCAATTAAATATTTAAAAATTCAAAAAGTATATATTCGCAGAAAAAAAAGATTTAAAACTTTCTTTGTAAAAACTGCATATGATAATTTTTTTTAACAAATACATTTTTCTAAATATTGAAAAATCCATAGATAGTAAATATTTTTATTCACCTCAGAAAAAATTATAACGTGTGTGTATTTTAATAAAAAGTACAATTTATAACACCAAACAACAAAATTTGTGCAACATTAAGCATAATTTATGGCAGGTTAGGATTTTAGTGCTGATCACAAATATAAAATAAGAAAACGAGATTTTCCCATTTTAGGGGTATTTAATAAATTATAAAACCTATGGGTAGAAACAAAAGTTTAAAAATATATTTAGATTAAGGAAAGGTTTATTAATAACGTTAGGCGTTTGTTTTAAAATTCTTTTATATTTTTTTTAATTTTCTATTATTACTAAAATTAGTCAATATCCTATAAACCCGTTTTTTAATCCTAAATAACTTGAAAATAAAATGATAATTTTAAGTAATAACAATCTAAATATGCCAATAGATTTTTTGGAAAATAATTAATAGGTAGAATTAGGTAAATTATTCTTTAAACTCTGGCGACAGTCTTAAAAATAAAGGTATTTGGATAAAAACTAAACCCAGGGACAAAACCTGTAAAAAACGTTTATGTTGTTTTTTTGTTGTCCTGTGTAATTAACATGAAAACATTTTTTTAATGTAAACACAATGAATGTGAGATATTTAAACACATTAATTAATTAAAAATATATTTAACTATAAGAAATGCACTCATTCATCATCCTTTTTATTAAATGTAAAAAAATTAACCAAGACACCGTTCAAGTTTGGTCAATATTTGTTGGTTAGGAATGGCTTTGCAGTTCTCATATTCGTTTATTATTTGAGGTTTTTCACAAATTTTCTGTGAAAATAAAGTATCTAATCTTAAGACACAAAAAGCTATATAAAATAATCCATATAAAATTAATTTATGTAAAGTTTTATAGAATTTTATAATATTCAAATACATCTGTAGATAAATCTCATAACTTAATGGCTATTAAAATAAAAATGGGATTAAAAAAAATTTCTTACGGCTGCCAAATCTTTTTGTGTCATATTTAATTCAAGTCTACGTTTGGCAATTACTCTCCCAACTTCTAATTTTACCTATATAAATAAATTAATTATAGCAAATAACACATTGTATAAGCAGGTGTCTGTTTTTCTTGTGGTTGCTTATATAGGAGAAAATATTATTTTTTTTTTTTTTTGGGGTGAGGAGCATTGAAATTGCTATGCGGCGACGTTCATAACCCCTAGGGTCAATAGGATTAAGCGCGTCTCTCCGCCAATACCATAATATCCATCGAAATGACGTCGCACTCTCCGGAATATTATAGCATGCAGGCTTTACAACTCTAGCAAAAGTCAAAGGCCAGAATCATTCACCTGCTAAAACAATGCCCCCCTTGCCCTACATCTCTTGAAAGAGACGGCATACCCGTCAGGGCATAGCCCCTTTTAGCCCTGTCGGGTACTAGGCAATAACTTAACCTAGACCAAGAGCTAAAGAATCTTCGACCAGCATAATGACAATATTTAATTATATTTAAAATTTGAGACTGATCAGAAAGCCCTAAAATATCAATTAACAACATATTATCACATTTATTTGAAGATATTAATTCATGCAAATATAAACGTTTAAATTCATGCAAAGCAGAGCAGTGTAGAAAGAAATGAGCAAGTGGGTCATCAACTACTGATTTACAACAGGGACAGTCGAAGTCACTTGTAACCAATCTTAATAGTCTTGCTTTTTTAAAATTCCACCAATTACCTGTCCTCATATGAAGCAGAAGTTTGCAGCCGAAAGAAAACTCAATGCAATCAATACTTTTTAATGTTTTTAAAGAAATATAAAAAGGGTTACTGAACGATTTGAACAATGTGTCGTTTTTATACTTACTTTCGCTAAGACTAGCTTTGTCAAGGTTTAGGCCAAATGATTTTGAAATAATTTTTGGGTCTCCATTTATTAATATTTTGTTTTTATTAAAATACCTAGAGCAACGCGAAACCCACGTCCATTTGCGAGACTTAGGTTTTGATAAGACTAAATCTTTTATAAATGTTTTACTATATTGAGATTTTAAAAAGAAACGCACGGTATCAACATTGAAAAGTCCTCTCATTAAATACAAAGCAAAAAAGATAAGGATCTAGGGATTTGGGACAAAGTAGTATAAAACTTAAATCTAATTAACACATTATGTAAGCCACTTTGTTAATTTTAATGGTTATCAATACATTTTATTTACCCTCCCAATTAAGTAATAAAATTTGGAAAAATAGATTTATGCTAACTAAATGTATAAATGAGGGTTACAAGAACTACAAGTAAACATATTAATTAAATTAAGCAAATTTATATTATAATTATAAAATTTTGAAAAACCACAAATTTTTATGCATTTTTTTTAACTCAACAAATTAAGTCATATCATTGTTTATAATTTATGTAACAAATGGAAAAATATAATTTAAAATTTTTTTAATCAATATTAAGAAAATAAATAAAATGTACCAAAAAAATAATAAAACAAAGGTTTTGGGTGAAAATATAGAAAAAAAAACCTTTTCATGTTGTAAAGTTTCAGTATCTTGTTCTAACTTAAGGGTGTTTTTGTCAGTAGAATGTTGTTTATTAGTACCAGCAGCATCTTGGATATGTTTAAATATATATAACCAAAAATCAGGCATGATTAGAAACTAGAGATAACAACAAGCTTAAATTATAGTTAAAAAAAATTTCCTACAGATTATGATTTAGGATAATTTCAAAATCAACAATATGTGCTTGATAGATATTTTTATAACTATTGTAATAAACAAAATATAAAAATCATTTATAAAAAATTCAGCAAATATATTTATAGAAAAATATTGAAATATTGCTATAATAAAGACACAAACAAATAGCATATAGGTTATTTAAGTCATAAAATTGCCTTATTGAAAATGTTTTAATTAATAGAGCATTCAGTAATATATCCAACAATATTTAATAAACATAATACTTTTTGCAAAAGAAAAAAAAATAAAAAATTGTTGCAAACAAAAATTAACATACATTTCTTTGCAGTATCAACTCCAGCACCTTTTCGTTGAGCTTCTCTAATAGCCTATAAAGAAAGTTAAAAGATGGAAAAATTAAAATTACTTTTTCTGATTTTGACTCATTCCCATGTTGAGGTTTACGCAGTATGACAACATCATCCCATCCTACATTTGATTGAAGATAGGACATTTTTTAAACAATGATGAAATAAGACCAAAAAATATATTTATTTTTAATCGAGTATGGTGGTATATGAATGAATGCTTATTATATTTTTCATTTTTTCAAGTAAAAGCACTGATATTTATTTTTTTAGTTATTTTATCTACTAATTGCTTAACATGCTTCAATTGTTCTACTGAAGATTTGCCAGCCTGTCAGAATAATTTGGCATTGGTACCGGCAATACCATGCCCTGAATCTTTCAAATATTGTGATGTGAGTACAATTTTTTTTGAATACTTTGTTAAGCTTATTTTTCTGAAGAATGATTTAGGTTAAAAGACTAGAACAAAATGGTAAAACAACCTTGCTTAAACGTTCTTGTAGTGGTGAATGTCTCTCAGAGTGTATTAAAGTAGATTCTAATGTAGTAAGTGTAAATATGTGCTATTCGTGCTGTAAAGAAGACTTTTGTAATACCAACAATCATGCTAGTCATACATATGTTCCATCAAACTTTTTGCATTTTTTATTTTTGATAATTATAAGGTTTAGCAATTATTTTTAAATGAATATAGATTTAAATATATATTTCCATCAATATAATATAATTTTTGTTTTTACTTTTTAAGACAAAATAAACAATAGGCATAAAATCAAATTATCTGTTTTAATACTTTTTTTCCATAGACAAGCTAGATGTTTGATTAAAGTAATGTATATATTTAATAACATGCCCTAATTTCCATTATAAACTCATAAATAACATAAAAAAGATTTTTATTTGTTAGTAATAAGAAATTAAAACTCATTGAGTACTTTCTATTACACTGAACAAGAAAAGATAACAACAAAAATTCTTTTAATTAGTATTTCTAATTTTCATTGTATGATTAACTCATTTCTATCCACTAAGATTTTTTATGTTTAAAAATAAAATTCTCCACTAATTTATACAAAAACACAAGTTTAGTTAAAGTTTTTTTTGTGTCCATAAAAATGCCTTTATATTTTGGGCCAATATACTTAAAATGGTGTTTAATTCTATGCCTAAATTTTAGGTATATTGTTTTTTTTGTAAAATATATATTTTTTGCTTTTAAATAATAGATTAGGCATCTTATAACTTGAATAAAAGAATGATTTATGTGTAACTTTCATCAAAATCTTCCTGCAATTTGGGCCTTATAGTTTTGACACAAGATGACTTAATTATTTTTGTAAAAAAAAATTTAAAAAATTAAGTCTAGCCAGATTTTACATAAAATTTCAAAGTGTGGGGAATTTGAAAGATTATTTTGTTTATAGGTATAAAAATATTTATTATACTATTGCTATTAAAACAACAGTCAAAAAATATATTTTTGAATAGTTTAAAACTTTAAGAGTAATTAATACTTTTTATGGAATCCACACAAGTCATCTTGATGTCCTTGTAATAATTTTCTAACCCCATTAATCTTAGGTTAATAATCGTTAACGATATTTTTAATTATTAAATGTTAAATAAAAAATTATTTTAAATTGTAAAATAAAAATGCTAATAAATCCAATATTGTGATTTTAATGGGCAAAGATAATTATCCACTTTAGTGATTTTGTGTATTGATAATCTCTCAAAATAATTTATTATAGATATAAAATATTTGATGAATATTATGGTCATTTTAGATAACAAAATGAGATATAATAGGCTTTAATTAAATTATAGAATAATTGCATATGAAAAATATATATAAAAATAGCGTTTTTGTTGATTGTTTTTAGCATATAAATTTTAAAACACTTATATTGTTTGCCTCTTTTATATTAATCATATGAAAAAAAGATGACTAAACTTTAAAATTGAAAAAAAATCAAAAAAGTTGTTAAAATTCTTCATGTATAAGATGGTATTCTTCTTTATACTTAGTCAAGTGTTGTTTCGCGTCAGCTAATTCATAAAAGAGCATATCTATCTTGCTAGGGATGCGTTTACATCCAGAAGTAGAATAAAGTGCTCTATTGACGGGATAGTAGGTTAATTCCTTAAGGGTATCCTCAACGAGTTGTTTTTGTTCGTTTTGGGTGGGTATGTATAGTGGTTCTATATATAAATAAGAGAACGTGAACCTAATAACGATTTTATTCCTTTAAATTTAGAATTTTAATTGTTTAATATAGTGTTAAACAATTAGTCAAATTAAAAATGAACATTTATTATCAGCCATTGCTTGCATTTTTTTGAATATATATTAATTAAATAAAATTTAAACTTTTAGCGGGAATGCTAATTTCACAGGTCAACAAATACCAATAGTAAAAAAATTAGTTTTTTGAAATCTTAAAAGAATGCATCCCCATGATTGCCTTATTTCATCGTTTTTCTTATTATCTTTCGCCTTCGGTTACCTAGATCCGTCTATATTTAATGGCTATTTTAACAGATTGTGCGACCTCGAGAATACACTAAAAAAGAAAAAATTTAAGAATCTTTATTTTACATAGAAATTCCTTGTAAATTATGTTTATTATCGCAAAAATGAGAATTAAAGTGTATTAAGCTATTCCATCAGCATTAAGATTCTGCAGAATATTTCGCGTCCAAACTTAATTACGTTGGCTTAAAAAAAATTATCTAAAGGTTATTTTACCTTTAAACTGTTTTGAATATGCAAAAAAAATTTAATTAATTTTTGTTCTTGATTCTTTTTTTTCTAAAATTTTTTCTTCAATTTCAATGTTTATAGCTGAAACTAATTTTGATTAGAAAAAATGGTAAGCGGATTTGAAATCCCTAACATGGCACAGGTTTAATCTCCTTTGCTAGCTTATAATTTTCAAAATTGATTTGTGTTTTATAATAATAACATTGAGAAACACTCACCGCCAAACTTGAGCCCTTCGATTTGAGAAGCGTAACCAGGCTTGCTTAATTTTTGGATTTTGTCTTTTATGCGAGAAAGTTTGTTGTTTAAATAATCTTGGGCGCAAAGTTTAACGTGGGACCGTTCGAGTGGAAGATATGGTATGTAATAGTCAATCAAATATTTATCTATGAGTGTGCTATGCCATAAACCACCTATTTAGAGTAATAATATAAAAACTTTAAGCATATGGAAAAAATTATGTTTAATGTAAATATAGCTAGATTTTTACATATAAACTTACGTAATGCCAAGTAAAGTTCAGAATTAAAATAAATTGAGAACGTGTGACATGCCATTATGTTAATTAGATAATTTTTAGGGATTATTATCGAAAGAATGTTTTTTCTATTAATTTTCCCCCATTTTACTAATAAAGTTTTTATACTATTTATAGCAAGGTCGAAAAAACTTTTTGTGACCTTAAACATAAAAGCCTTCTAGATAATTATACCTCAGGAAAAAATTACAAAACCTATTAGTTGATTAATATATATCCCATATGCTTTCAAGTTTTTAACAAGTCAAACGTTCGTTTTTACTTTGGTCATTGTTGTTGAAAACAATTTTTTTCGCCAATTACTAGTTAATTAAATTTTTTTCATTGTTATTTAATTTTAATAAAATTAAATCTTTTTTTATTGTTAAATATTTATTTAAACCTAAAAAAAGATCAATATAAAAAATAAAAAATGAATGAGGTTTATAAACATAAATATACACATAAAGTAATAAAATAACTTAAATGAAAATTTAACCATTTTTAAAAAAAACTTTTCAATTTAACATTGACTTTTAACTCAAAAAATGGTAAAACTATTTCTAAAAGACACCTGTCTTATACTTAAGCATAATTATTAAAAAAAATTTAATATAAATTAATTAAAACAATTTTGCATTAATTACCTATAAATCATAACTTGTAATTGTATGTATAATTGGAAAACTAAAAAACAAAAATATAAATCTGAGAGTTATTTGGAATTTAAAATTTAATTCATAAATAAACAATTACCTTTTTCATTAAAAGCCTTTTGACTTATTGTTTCAAAATCTTTCATTGTCAAATATTCACGTTTTTTTCCTGCATCCCAATATTCCATGGTTAATTTTGTTATATCACCACCACCTGAATTGCTAAATTTTATATAAATATAATTATGGTAGAATTATTAAATAAACAACTTGGTATGACATTTTAAAAATTATCTTATATTTTAAGCATGTTCATATAAGCTATACATATCAATTTGTTTGTTTTTCCATATATATAATGAATAATACAACATGATGGAGAATCAAATAGAACCTTTTAACAGTTCTAACTTTTAAAACAAACATTTTGAATTTAAACATAATTTTTAATAATTCTTAATAAATCAACCAAATATACCAAAAATTTATAAGTTATTATTTTTGACCTTAAAAATATAAATATGGCTTTGCGAAAATCAATGCCATCAATGTTTGATTGATAATCAAGGTATGGTTTAATTCCATTCATCAAATCTGAGGAAATAAAATCCATTTCATCAATTATAAAAAGCTGGTATGGACACCGTGATATATTTCCTTTAATCCAGTTTCTAATTTGATCCTATTTTTTTTATTTTAAACAACAACAAAAACATAATGCAATCCATTTATAAGATATTACACATAAAAAATTGGAATATAATAAAAAAATACTATATATAATGGTGTTCTTTCTGGATGAGCAAAATGTAAAGATCCTATCCATCTGTGGACATATTTACTATCAATTCCCAATTTATAAAAAGATTCTGCAATTATTTCACCAGTGTATGTCTTACCTAATCTTTATTTACATAAATATAAATAAACCACAACCAGTCCAACCATGCAAAGATATTACCAATGGCTTTTTTGCCTGTTCATTATTAATGTGCAATCTAATCGCTTTAGATATTAAATCGATAGAAATTTTTTGGCCATAGATCTTTGTATGTAAAGCATGATTAAGACCTATCAAATAAAATAAATTTTAACTGCACCCGACAAATTATTAAAAGCTATCCAATAATTGTTACAAGTCTCAAGGCCTATAAAATTTAAAATTTTATCCCGTGAGTAGTAAGCAAAGGCTGAGGTAAGAGTTAAAGCCGCAGAGAGTGAAAAGGGTTCATAGGCCGAAAACAGGTAGCAATTTAAATTTAAAACTAGAAGCAAAAATGCATGGTTCATTCAGCTGATTAAAATGTTGATAATATTATGTCTTTTAGCAATGCAGATAAATATAATCAACCCTAGTAATGTTCAATAAAAGTATTATGAATTCAGCTAAATTCTAAGTTATAAGATGTATTTAGAGATGTTTAATATATCAGTTATAACTTAGTTTTCATATTCTTTCAATTGCCAATTTATTACATTTGGCTTTAAAAAAACTAATTGTATTCAGATTTAAAATAATCTTGTTCTAAAACCTTAAAAATTCATTATTTTTATTTATTTTAATTAACATATAAAACAGTGTTGTTCAATTTTGCCCCAAACACACGCATCTTGAGCCCCAAAGATTTTAGCACGCGTGCTGCCCCGGGGCAAACAAATTTTAAAAATAGCGGGTTTTATGCACTTTTAAAACCTAAAATCTGGTTTTAAGTAACTTTTAGACATTTTTAAAAAAAAAATTTTTGGGGCTTAAAATTTTTCAATTTCGCCCCAGAGCTAAATTGCCCCGGTGCTGCCCCGGGGCAAACAAATTTTAGAATTAGCAGGTATTTTGCACTTTTGAAACCTAAAATCGGGTTTTAAGTAACTTGTAGACATTTTTAAAAAAAAAATTTTGGGGCTTAAAATTTTTCAATTTTGCCCCAAAGCTAAATTGCCCTGGTGCTGCCCCGGGGCAAACAAATTTTAAAAATAGCAGGTTTTTGCACTTTTGAAACCTAAAATCGCGTTTTAAGTAACTTTTAGACAATTTGAAGAAATAAATTTTTGTGGCTCAAAATTTTTCAATTTTGCCCCAAAGCTAAATTGCCCCGGTGCTGCCCCGGGGCAAACAAATTTTAAAAGTTGCACTTTGCACTTTTAGAGTTTAAATTTGGGTTTTAAGTATGTTTTTAGACAATTTAAAGAAAAAAAATTTGGGAATTAAAATTTTCTATTGCCCGAGGTTATTTTGCCCCTAAGGTTGATTTGCCCCGGTGCTGCCCCGGGGGCAAACAAATGTGAAAAAACAAGTTTTTTGCACTTTCAAAACATAAAATCTGGTATTAAGTAACTTTTTAACAAAAAGAAAAAAAAATTCTGGGCTTTTAATTTATAAGCACAGCCCCAACTCAGCTGCCCCAAGGTATATATGCTTAAATAACCAAAATTAATCGTAACATAATTATAAATTATAGATGGCGGATTTTTAACTTTTTTATTAAATGAATAATATAAAAATATCATGCATAAAATAGTTTTGGTATATAAGCAGTGAGCATTTTAATAATAAATCAAGCTATTTATCAAACAAAATATAGATTTTCGGCGTAACACCCAGCCAATCCGTAAAAAGCACGAAGGGCAAAAAACACACTATAATAAATGCCCCGGTGCATTAAGCCCCAAAATTTATAAAATTATATTGCACCGGTGCTTTAAGCCCCAAAAATATAAAAAGTAATTGCCCTGGGGCTTTTAGCACCGAAGGAGCAAAGTGCCTTGGTGCTTTTGATTAAAGGGCAAAAGTAATAGAAATGCCCCGGTGCTTATAGCACCAAAGGGGCAAAAAGTAATAAATGCCTTGTGCTTTTAGCACCAAATGGGCAAAAAGTAATAATTGCCCTGTGCTTTTAGCACCGGTGCTATGAGAAAAAAGCACTCGGGGCTTTTTTTACATCTCTGATATATAATAAATATTTTAGAAATTAAAATTTGCTTATCCGATTAAATAAAATAACTTTCTTTTTTCTTATATAATTTTTAAAATTTTTTTTTCATTTTATATCTTTTGCCTATAATAGAAGATATAATTTAGGTTGCTATAAAAAATTAAAATAATTAAATATCTTTGTCAAGACAGTTTACTTTAAATATGGCTGTGGCTAATATTAATGTCAATATTGTAAAAAAAAATAATTTAATAAAAAAATTTCAACGGCTAATCTTAAACAAATATGAATAAATGTAATTAAGCCCAAAGATTTGACCTATATTCACTGGATGAGAAATTTTAGTGATAATGCTAAAGTTGTGTTTGTGAATCCTTTAAACCCTTATTCAGGAATTTTGACCGATACCGGAACCGAAAACCGCGGTATTTGGAGATTCGCTTGGTACCTTTTTAAATTTAAAAAAACTGTTTTGCGGTACCAAAATATATTGATAGCTAAAAAATATTTAAATTACAACATAGTGCCTATGTCTGATTTTTATGGCATGTAACAAAAGTTATTGTCCGACTTAAAAAAAATTAAAGGCTTTGAAGAGTTAAATACCTTGAAATTCTATTATTTTACTTCGTTTAAATAAAGATTTGAAATGATAAATTTGTCAAATTTACAAATCAATATACCCAACTTTTATGTGCTATCATAATTGAAGAATTGTAACCCCTTAATACCGAAACCAGTACCAAGTACCGGTACTTAAGCTGAGCTGGGGAACCGGTAGCGGTACTTAAAATTTTGGCAGCTCTATTATAAAAGTTTAAAACAACAGTTTTTAAAAAAATTATGAAGAAAATTGTTTTTTATTAGGGTGCGTTAAGACTCATTTCATATTAAAAAATTTTTAAAAATTTCAAATTTTTTATATTTTTTTTTTGAAATTTTCTACAAACTTTTCTTTCAGAAAAACTATTTAAATGCTTACAAAAATTAGCGACTTTTTGTGAAAAAGCGTTATAAAAAATTTTCAAAAAAATGAAATGAATTTGAACGCGCCCTTAAAAACAATATGTTATCCTAATTCAACATCGCAAATATTTCAACGAAAAAAATAAAAAGCCTAAAAAGAAAATTTTATATACATCTAAATTACATTAAAAATCTAGTTAATGGCACGTGCAAAGTGAGTTTTTATTTTCGTAAAATTTTAAAAATTCTAAAAATTTTAAAAATTTATTTTTTTTTAAATTTTTTCAAAAATTTTTTATTTCAGAAAAATCATTTTATGTGCATATATTTTGGCAACTTTTTAAAAATTTGCGTTTTATTACAAAATATTTTTTTTCAAATTTTTGAAAATTTTACGAAAATAAAAACTCACTTTGCACGTGCCCTAAACAAATATATTTATTTTTGAATTTACAATTAGGCAATATTGTGATATCGTCCTTTTGTTTTTTAATATTTGAATGCAAAAAAATTGTCCATTTTTTGCATATTTTCTTGTATTTATAAGTAACAAGGGCGTGCTAATTTATTCGGTTTTAGGTAAAATGTATTTTAGTGCAATGGTTTAACAATAACAATTTCTTTTTGTCAAATAATATTAATTTAACCCATAAAGACCCCAATTTTAAACCTCTATAACTTTAAGAATTTAGTAGCTATGAACAATATTTTTCTATTAATTTAAAGACAAATACGTGCTCTTTAATTAAAAACAAATATCAGTTAGGAAAGGATTAATGTAAATCAAAAGTTTTGTTAAAGCGCACGTGCAAAGTGAGTATTTATTTTTGTAAAATTTTGAAAATTCTGTAAATTTTAAAAAAAAATTTTCAAAATTTTTTTTAAAATTATCTATTTCGTGAAAAGCATTTTATGCGCATACATTGCCCCTTTTTAAAAATTTGCATTTTATTACAAAATAAATATTTTTTAAAATTTTAAAATTTTCACGAAAATAAAAACTCATTTTGCACGTGCCCTAACACAAAAAATCTATTGGAATATTTCATTTATGTTTCATTAGAAAAACTTTGTCAATCATCTAAATTTATAAATCATTGAGTTTAATTTTACATTGAGGCAATATTATGGTTTTTAACAGTAAAATTGAAGAAGTTCTAAATACTAAACAGATTTTGTTATAAGACCTGGACCAAACATTTTACTAGTTTTGTTATTGAAAAAAGTCACAAATAAAAAGTATTATTTTTAAAGATATTTAGAATTTATCTGCTAGAGTCCATATGGAATGTTCAGCGTCTTCTACTCCGGGGGGAGTATGACGAGCGTGGCTCATAAAAATTGACCGTGGGGGGTAGGTTGTTTATGGGGGATAGGTTAAACAATAGGGGGCTAAATGAGGAAAAAGGCCCCTTTACCAGCAATATATATATTTAAAATTTTTTGTTATTTTTAAAATTTATTTAATATATGTTTTATTGATTTATTGACGTCCAATAAACTTCAAAATATTTTATTAATTTTCTTATTTCTTTTACATATGTTTTTATTTTTGAAATTTATATAACATATATATAATTAACTCAATGCTTTACAATAAGCTTCGCAACAAAATGGGAGATAAGTTTTACAAAATTTAATATTGTTAAAGTCCGAAGAGGATTCTTATTAAGAAACTAATTGTACCCGTCATTACCCTTTGGAATAGCCTTTATGATAGCTTCAATATCCAATCGTTCTAAATTAAATGAACTTTTAAAGATGCTTGAGCACCCGCCATTTAAAGAGTTTGAACTTAATTACATTGATACATATGTTAAAGCTACAAGTCCTTTAGCACAAGCTATATATATAGCAGGGCGAAATCACTCATATGGTGATGTAGCCCCCACATTATTTTCAATAATTAGAAAATTGAAATGAAAACTTTTCAGAGGGTCATGGGCTCATTCTCTCAAGTTCAAGTACCAGCTCCCTAACAGAATATTAAAACAATATTTGATTTTCTGATATCTATGTCTTATGAGCAGCAGCCTCTCATCCTCGACACAAAGCTCGATGGGTTTACGATAAGGAGAAGAAAAGGTTTTTGACGAAGTTTTTGATTTTAGAAGTTACGAAGATGGTTAGATCTCCAGAACATATTGAAACTAAAATTGCACCAACACCACCCCGAGGGAGGATTTTTTTGGTTATGAAAGTCATAGAAATATCAGAGCATCTAATACGGTTGAATTGGAGGTTTCAAACTTTATGCAAGATCTTCCTTCCAGTGAAATTAAATTATTGAATTTGTATCCACTAACAAAACCCATATTTATAAAATACAACTCTAATCTTCTATCGTCAGCCCCGGTTGAGGTTTCACTTATTTAGTTTTTACACCAAACAGGCGAAGACTGACTGGTGAAATGTTAGAAAAATTAGTAATTTAGAAAAAAAAAAATTATTTATGTTGAAGATTTGCTATGGAATTATAACGGACCTTTCCAGACCATCGTTACAAATTTTTAACCTCACCTATCGTGGGTAAAGTGTTCAAAATTAGACAGAGGAGAGGAAAAAATTGAGGCGTTATTTTACAAATGAGTGAACAACTTTGTGAAACAAAGTTTGATAATTATATTTAACCCTGAGTGATTAACCTAACAGTGATATTCTGGCCCACCCGACATTTTAACTTACCCATTCGGTGCAACCCCAATTTTAAAATTAGGCCGGAAATTTTATTTGTTACATGGAAATTTTTGTTTGATATCTTTATTTGCCGGATTTCGACAAAAAATAAGCAAATATAATATTTTTACGAGGAGAGATAGGAAAATATGTTTAAATTTGCACAAAAACCTTAGACCAAGGGCGTAGCAAGTTGTAAAGCTTGGGGGGGGGGGGTTTCAAAAAAAAATTTTTGCCAAATATTAATGGAATTTTAAATGTAATTTAATTTTATATTTAATTGGTATTTATTTTGGGGGGGGGGGGGGATATGCAGTAAAAATTTTTAATTTGGGTGGGGATATGGCCTGCTTGGAGGGGGTTTCATCCCCAAACCCTGCCCTCTCCTACGCCAATGACTTAGACCATATCTGGCGCGCAATATAATTAAATCTTAGTTTATCCTCATTTAATTATCAATTTTCGAACACTAGAAATACCATTTTTTGATGGCAGGCGTGTAAAAGTCTTTCTTATAAAGTTTATACATTTTAATTTTTACATTTGAAGGGAGTTATTTATTGTCAAAAAGAAGAAAAATATACATTTTTTAATTGTTAAAATGCAATATGGCGTAATCCTTGCCCCTTAAAAAAAATAATAAGCGCCTTCACTCTATAGCTATCTTTCTTAATTCCCAGCAAAAAGATTGATTTGTATATGACAAGACGATGCTTATCTGCTGGAGGGCTAAATTCTCATAAGTATCCTGGGCTATGTCATAAGATAGATGGTTGTGGTGTTATTAGATGTGGCTAGGTTAAGGGAATGCCTAACCCTAGTAATACAGCAGAATATTACAAACCCTAATAATTTATTTGTAACAAAAGATCAGATGTTATATATAATAATATACACTCATTTATATGTCCTATCTTAACAGTATACAATGACATTATCAACAAATTAAACATAATTCTAGCTGGACAATTGCGTGATCATTTTTTTCCAATTTTTTTTTGGGTTAGGAGCAATAATAATAATATATGAAATAATTAAGAGGAAGTGCATTCTCCTCCAAAAATTAAAACATCCATTAAAATTACTCCGCAATCTTCAAAATGAATATTACTACATGCAGGTTCTGCGACGCTGAAGTCCACATTCTTTACATCTCTTGAAAGAGACGGCATACTTATCATGCCATAAGCCCTTCCTTCAAGCCCTCACGATTACTAAGTATTTACTTCTTCGTCAGCTAAAGAATATTTAGCCTGTATAATTATCATACTTGTAGTTCTCTACAATAAACGCTATCGTGGCGGCGGCTCCTCCTAACTCACTACCTAAAAACTCGGTCAATTTCTATATTAAGCAAAAACATATCGGCTAAAATTTTTCTTTTATTATTTGATACAAATCATTTGTTTACTTTACGCACGCACACGGGGCTAATTAAAGGCTGAGATATATCAAAAAACTAAAAGTGTATATACAATGTTATAACATTTTCCTTTATTTTAAAAACATATTAGTTTATTAAGCACCTTGATTTAGGATATTTCTTTACATATCAAACCGATCTCCATATTATGGACCGGAAAAAATATCAATTTCTTCTAAGATTTGTCATCATTTATGCATTTATATTGGGAATATGCCAAAGCTGCCAAACTAAGGATTTGAATGATATTAAGCCTATTCCTATAACTAGTAATATTTATTCGATTTATTGTGCCATTGGTATAGGCTTGTAAGTTTTTGACACCCGAAATGTTACTGGTTGTATTCTCAACCGATTCCACCAATGGGGCCTTACGAAATTTTAAACATCAGGTGATACAGTTTAATTAAACCTAGTTTTTTTTAGGAAATAAAACATTTTAATATTTTGTTATCGAAAAAAAATCTTATGATCAACAATATTATGACTAGGCTTTAAGACAGGTCAATAAATTTTTAAGAGGTATGAGCTAACTACAGAGACCAAATCTGCTATCATAAAATTAATTTGTTGGCAATTTTTTCAAATTAAACTAAGTATTGATAATAATTAAAAAAAACCCAAAACAAAAAAGATTTAAATGATTAATTGATTTTTTTTGCATATTTACAATAGCTAAATTGTTAAATCAAACTGCAAATAATAGTTTTAGAATCGATAATATATCCTGTCGAATTTAAATTTGGATGCAGAATTTTCTTTATCTAAATGCTGATGTAAGAGCTTGATATACTAAAAAAATTTATTTCCCATTATTAGAGATGATAAATATAAGTTACAAGATACATGATAAAAAGATTCTTAAATTTATTTTAAGGAGATCTTCGAGATCGCGAAATCTGCTAAAAGGTCATTTTATTATATGGACGGATCTAAGGAGCCGAAAAGGCAATCAACTAGGAAAAACTAAAAATATAGATGAGATAATGCCATTATGGGGTTGCATGCCTTTATGTTTCATAAATATTTTGTAACATTGGTATCTGCAATAGTAAAATAGGAACACTATATTTGGGGCTGTATTTCGTATTTTATAGTTTTAAATTAAATTTCATCAAAAATTTAATCGCTCTTTTCCCAATTGAGGCTTATATTTTTGAGGTTCAGTGTGGTGAGATCACTCATTTATATCATCAAAATTTGCTAATAATTACTTTCTTACTACGGCTAAAATACTTAAATTCGCATTTGATAGTCGTAATATATATTTTATAAAGATAAAATAATTCATTTAAGCCTAGCAAAAAATAAAAATAAATATTTTTTAAAACTTTTTTACATAGCCAATTTATTGTTATTGCCTTCAATTTGTTTTTCTTCAAAACTTTTTTCTCTAGCTATAAAATACAAAATTTTGTTCGAATTAGCAAATTGTTACGAGTGATTTAACCATTTAATTTCACAGTTTTATAAATGAATCCAAAAAAAATCAATATTGATATAGTAGTAGAAAAATAATTAGCCTATATTACGATCTTGATTAATGATGTGTCCACACCTGAAATTAAGGCCAAAAAATAACTAATAAATTTAAAATCTTCGAGGTAAAGCTCTGCCCATAATCAAAGTGAATAGGTAATCTTAAGTTCCAACTTGTACAAACAATTATACAATTCAAATAGTATAATATTTTTTTCTGATACTTTGTTCATTCACATAGCTATTCTTTTACTAAATTTCAAAACATCTAGGATAATTATACAAAATTGTATTCTTACTTGTCATTTAACGTATAATTTATAAATCAAAATTTAAATGTATGTTGTTGTTTATTGCCCCTTTTGTTGGAAGTATGATTGAGCTTGATGGTAGCTAGGGATGAATTGATCCAAAGATCTATAGGAAAGATAAGGGGCCCGCGGTTATACTATGAGCCAGTGTTATATATCTTCAGATGCTGGCAGATTTGCAGTCATAGCAGATATTATTTAAAGATGGGCGCAGGCATGCTAAATTTAAATAAATTATAAATATGTGTTTTTTGTCGCTCTAAATTACGCCTATTTTAAAAAATCATAGGAAATTCCATTATGGGGCGAAATTATTACCTTGGCATGAAAAAAATTTAAGTATTTATATAAAAACACTGGTAAAAATTTTTTTTTCTCATTATAAATAAAGTTTTGAGAAAAATTTAATTTAACAGTTAGATATAAAAAATTTTTTAATTTATTTTAAAATCTTTTTTGTTTTTTAATATTTGTTTAAACTGTATAGCACAAGTCAACAAATACATAGGTGAATGAAATCTAAAAGACCATATTCCCAAAAAATTAAATTTTTTTAAAAAAAATTATTGTTAATTATATTTTTCACAATTAATTTAAAATAAATTTATTAATGTCTATCAAAGCTCTTTTATTAAATTTTAGGTTATAGGGTATATTGAGCATCGCAACTTAAATAGAAAATTTAAAGTGTTTTTTTATAAAAAATGATAATGTATGAATTTAATAGTTTAGCTGTTTCACATATAAATAAATATCTGCTAATTTTATTCAAATTCGTCGTATGAAGTAAGATAGTTGAGGTTAAACCTAAACAAAATTTTTTTGGCGAATATAGTCTGTTATTTAAAATAAAAAAAAAGATTTATTAATGGTTCTAGCTAGGTAGATACTCATATTCACTTTAAAAAATTACATTTATAAAACACAGATTTTAAAATATTTTGATAAAACATAAATAGGAATAATTAGTGATTTATTTTTTGCTTTTTTTAACAAAGTCCTTATCCAAATCCTTTACTTGAACAAGCGATTTAAAACTTATTCTTAAGAATAAAAATTTTAATATTAATAAAAGTTTTTGGTGAAATGTCTAAAATGCAAACAGTACTGATTTAAAAAAAAATTGGCTTTAAAAAAGGAAATATGTTGAGAAACTGAAATGTAATCTAAAAAATAAATGTGAAAAATATTATAAATATATATATAATTTTTTATTCATCATCTATGACTTCAATAAAAAAGAATGGTGACATTTTTTAATACATATTATATTTTATTTGTATGTTTTTATATTAATTTTAAGGTAAAAAAATTTAGTGTTTTATAGAAAAAGGTAGAAATTAAATAGTTTTTTACTTATTGTAAATTTTATTTATTTTAGTTGTGATATTTAACTCTTTCATCCTGATTCATAAAAAGATTATAAATATTGATAAGTTTTTTTTAAATATATTTTACATTTTAGGCAACGCTATTGGATCACAGAAAATCAGTGAGTCATTTTAATTAATTATTTATCGTTTATACATTAATTAGCTTTTTTAAAAGTTTTTTTTTTTGAATATTAAAAAATGGCCATGATAAATATATTCTTTCGATCATAGAAACGGGCACAGCAAAACACCGCGGAGGCGCCTTTGGTACTCTGCGACCTAAAGTTTTTAGCGAAGCATCAAGGCCATCAACAGGTGGACATTGGCCCTCTTTGAGTAAGCGGGATCTTAATATTGAGATACAGTTGCTACAAGTTGCCATAAAAAGTTTGATTTCTCATTTAGGCTGTGACTAAATAAAGCCAATAGCCTTGTCTATATGCCATGCTTATATAATATTTTTTTAAACCAAAAATAATTGCGGGCTGTATTGTTATTGGGCAATTTATATTAATACTTGATTTAATTCCTTTGTTAAGGGCAAGTGCAATGTTTTTTTCGATTTTGTAATAAAATTTTAATAAAATGCAATTTTTTTAAAATTTCCAAGTTTTATGAACAAATGCTTTTTCTAAAATAAAAAATTTTGTAATTTAAAAAAAAATAGATTTTAAAATTTTACTAAATTGCTCGCTTTGCAGGTGCCCTAACTTAAGATTTTGTTCTAATTTTTCAAAATTTTCTATGTTTATAGCTGATTTACAAAATATAATTAGAAAAAACCGTAAAAAGATTTGAAAATTTGATGTCAAATTTATTTTTTATAGTTAGCTCATAATTCACAAATTTTTACCAATGCTATTAATTCTTTTATTAAGTTAAAATCAATATCTAACGCGTTTACATGGATATTTAATTTAAATTCAATGCCAATCATGCATTCTTTTGGCACAAAGTCTATTTGTATATAAAATGATTTCCGCGTTTAAACAAAGGAAAACCTATTTAATTATAAATATAAAAGGTAGATCTCTGTAGTTAGCTAAGTTGTTTCAATGACCTGTGTAATAACGTTACATTCTAAATATATAAATTGTTTCCATGTATTTTAATAGTATAAATTAGTTTTATCTATAAATATCTAGTTTTCAAGGGGAGTATTAGCCAAAAATTTATAATTTCATAATAAATTTTTTTATAAAGACATCTTAAAATGTTTAACCAGACCTAAAAAATTAGGTTGTTATATACATTTAGTACATTTTCGGTTTCAGATTGTTTACTAACTTTGTGTCATAAAATTTGCAATATACATTTATCATAACTTATGAGTTTAAAGAGGATGCGTATATAATAAAAGAAAATTTATCTTTTTAAGTCATATAGTTTTTAAATAGAAATTCGACTATAGCATTCTCGTTATAAATTTCTCTAGCATTCGTGGATTGCTTAACGCTACATATAGAAAAATAAAAGTCGAATTTTTAATACTTATCACCATACAAAATCGCAAAACGCCATCAAATCTAGAAAAGCTACAATTAGGGAAAGCCCAGACCTCTCAAAATTTTTATATAAGTAGCCAATAAGATTTTTGATGTTTTTACTAGGTCCAAAAACTTTTGACATGCTTAAAAACCTACCGTTTTGAAAAATTACATTTATAGTCAATTCCAGCAACATCGTTGACAACCGGGGCATTGAATCGAATGTGCTCTTCAACCGGTGTTTCATCAGTACTTATGACCATAGCGATTATCACGTAGTTTGTAGTAATATATTGTCAACAATTTATTGTGCTTACTAAGTCATCTTGCTCGTAACGCGCCTTGCAAAGGGGGAATTGCGGTTACACGTGCATCCACGCTATTAGCAAGCTCAATTCCGATCTCCTCAGTGCCCATAAAGTAGATTTGTAAAAATCTTTGTAGTTCGTTTTGAACTGGCAGAAATGAGCTCAATTGGCTATTGATTTTGAATGTTGAGTTAAAGTTTGACCATTTGCATCGTTATTTCTAATTATTTATGTGGCTCTTAATGGAAACACGAATTTAAGATTCAAATTGTCATCAGGAAAATGTTTGAATCTGGAACAATTCCGATAAGTTCGTCCGTGGGTTCATGTAAGGTTTTATTCTCTAGTTGCACTTTTTAGCGCAGCACATTCCGGCTGACTTATTTTTAAATGTAAGCGCATGACAAGGTGGGCATTTCTTATCCTTAGAATCAATTATAACTTTTAAATGAGCCTAATATTGACTATACGGTATATTAGAAATGCCAGACGCGGAAAATAATTAAATGTAAATGAATGTACTTGTTGCGTTGTTGGTCATTTGTTCTGCTCTCTTGACTGTAACAGCGTTCTTATCTATTTACTAATCTTTAAACAGTTCGTGCATTTCCTGATTTTTATTGGTGCCATATCATACTCATGCGCATCAGTATTTCCTCGCTAAATTTGTTCTTTTGTTTGGGCCCTTCTATTTCTTATGCCTGTTCAATGGCTTAAATTAGCCCCTTTGCGTCTTTCTGGCATAATATAATAAATATTTGGAATTGAGATAGAACCAAATTTTAATAGAAATAAGAAAATGGAGAGAATGAATGAGAACGATTTGACGAAACGCGTTTTAAAAATCTTAAACCACTTTAATAGTAAAGATGTATGGAAATTAAAGCGAACTATAACTTAATATTTGAAGGCAGAAATGATTTGGAACAGGGTAAAATAATGTGACAATTTTACTGTCAAATTTTGATGAAAAATAAAGTAAAAATAAATGAGAAATTTGGAAAATAATGAAATTGGGAAAAATTATATAAGTGATGGGCAGAAATAATTTGGAAACAAACTATATGTAATGTGAAACAACCTGTCAATTGACCGATAAAATAAAGAAATTTAGAAAATATTTTCAAGAATAAATTGGTATTTGAAATTTGAAAATATCAACTAAATAAATATCTTTTTTAATATCATTAGATAGTGAGCCTCATTACACAGTAGAATAAATGTTGAGAGTCTACAATTATAAAATCTGCCATCAGGGAATTTTTAATTCGTTTGCAGTTTTTTTTAACTTAAAAAGTCAGCTATAAAGTTTAAAAAATGCCAAAAAATTAATAAATAAAAACAAAAATAAATTAGAATTTTACCTAAATAAAAAACTTTAAATTATATTTATATTAAAAACCGATAGTATATCGAGTTTTTCAAAGTTTGTATAGCATTCAGTTTTATGTGTAAATGCTTGAAATACTAAAAAAATTATATTTCTCTTTATATGATAGACAAAAATATAAGTATATATAGTTGTATTGTTTGTTAACTTGACTAAAGACCATTTTTTTGAAATGGACGAATCTGAAAAGCCGAAGGCGGAACAAACTGCCAATAACGGAGAACATATATTAAATAAGGCTATTATGCGGGTGTACATTTTTATGTTTTAACAAAATTATTATGTTTTCTGACATTAATACTTGGTGACCTGTGTTAAGATTTACAGGGTAAGAATTACGGATATTAAAAACATTGGTTGATGACGGGATTTTTAAAACTTTTAGGTGTGCACGTGTTTTATGTCACATCTAAAAAATGAAAAATATTATCCACAAAATTTTGCCTATATAATAAAAAAGCATTATAAAAACATAAGGGTTTGTATAAGTGTATTTTTTAACATCAAATTAGATAAAAGCTAAAAAAAAATTTTGTCCAAAAATTAAAAAAACTCTTAAAAAAAAGGAAAATGCTTAGGACGGGCGATCCAAATGACCTAGAGGTATAAAAAATAGTAACACCCTATACTCACTAGAATTTACACTTAAAATTTCGTAAGAGCCGTTTTGGAGGAGTATGGTTAAAAACCAAATTTTTATTTAACACCACAAATCTAAATTTATGTAAACATTTATCCTTGTTTTCACTCACCAAATTAAATCACAAACATATGTGCCTCTAAATGCGCGTTAAGTGTTCATTCAGTTTTTCAAAAGAAATTATTTTTTTAAAGACATTTTTATAAAAAGTTGAACTTATAGAACAATTTTACACAAATAAATAATATTTAAAATGTACCCTCTCCCTTAAAAAATTTTGTAAATTAAATTTAATATTTAAAAGTAAGGTATGTTTCTAAGCATTCATTACACAGGTCGACAAATTTTTGAGAATGTGCTAATATCAGAGAATTCTTAAATTAAATTTGTTCATTTTTTTCTATAAACACTTAGTAAGTCAGCTATAAACACTCAAATTTTTTTAAAAATGGGTAAATAATACAATTCAATAACAAAATTATATATTTTTTTTCTTGATATTTACATCAGCTTAATAATTAAAATCTAACATTATTTTAATTTTATAACCGGTAATATATCGTGTTTCATTTAAGTTATGCCGAATGAACCTAAATGTTGATGTAATAGCATGATATCCTTATACATATAACCAGGGTGGTCAAAAGGGGGCAAATGCCCCCCTTTAGATATTTTTTAGTGTATATGAGCGGTTGAATTTATATATTAAAAAAAGGGAATAGAAATCAATAGATTTGCTATTTTTGGAAAATATAAAATTTTATAAAATAATTTTGCAAATAAAACATCAATGTTAAAATTATTGTAATTCCTTTCCTTCAAAAATATTTTTTGCTCCACTTTAGAAAAGTTTCTGAATACGCTTCTGAATATAACTTTCATTATTTGAGAATTATAAGTAACGAGTGATTTTAAAATTACAAAAATTTTTTTTTTCTATGGGTGTTTTTAAATTCAATTTTTGTCAATTTAAGAAAAGTTGACCATTTTTTCAATGTACCTAAGAAAATAAAGAAACAAAGATAACCATTACATATGAAATATAACCCCTTTTTTGGTGAGGAGCATTAAAATTGCTCTGCGGCGACGTTCAAAACCCCTATTCCATAGTAGGAGTATTTTCTCCCAATTAAAATTTTTGGTAAGACATAAATTTAAGCATTCATTTTAACTTCCACGAGGTGTTTTTTATTTTATGTAAATGATACAAATAGTACTTATTCGCTAATCTTAATTATGCTTTTAATGTAAGAAAATTTTTATTTATTGAGGTTATATAAAACCAAAAATCCGAAACTATTCAAACCTTATTGTGCCTAAGACCTTAACATTGCCTAGTTTGCCACACAAAACGAAAGAAAAAAGCAAGTATCACCCATATGCAGGAACCAACAAGCCTCCCAAAAAAGTTTGTCGCCCAATATGTGTATCGCAATGAGTCATTCTTCATTAAAGCAGCTGTTTTTTTAAAGACACAAATACTAAATAAAAATGAAATTAAAAGTCACTTTACAAAATTTTTCTGAAAATATTTATTCTTGCCTAAATCACACTGAAATCATCAAAATAGACTCAAGCTGCTCATTTGAAAATCAAAAATGTTTATATGTATTATATATAGGTCAATTCCACCTCAATCCAACAAATCCGGGAAGGGTACCCCTTTTGATTTGGCTGAAATTTTGCATGGAGATAGTATCTAAGGGTATCTCATAATCTGGAAATTTTTTTTGACCGAAAGTGATTTTTGACGGAGATAGGGGCAAAAGAAAAAAAAATTGCAAGGTGAATTTTCACATTTGATGCAACTTTGGGAGGTTATAAGTCAAAAAGTATTATAGCTAGAGACTTAATTTTTTTTTTTATTTTGAAGAGGACAATAAGGGCTATCTTGCATGTGTTTATTATTTTAAAATTGTTTTTTTGAAATTTTACAATTTTGTAAAGAACATTCAATTTGATATAACTAAAAAAACGTATTTTTGAATTTCTTAAAAAATTGCTAAAATACAGTCCTTAGTATTCATTATTAATATGTGAACTCAAAAGTATGGGACCGACTAGACTTTTTAAAAAATCCGAAAAAAAAAATTTTTTTTTTGATTTTTAGACAAAAATTTGCTCCCTGTACTATATTAAATATTTAAAAGTGCCAAATTTGTTTATATATAAGAAGTTAGACATAGGGGCAAATATGTTAGGCTATAACAGTTTTATTAATTTGATTCAAACTATTGTCAATTTTGGAAAGAAAAGGGGAACTTTAGAACAAAAAAATTGGTAATTTTCAGTATTTTACTCCTATCTTCTAAGCCGACTTTCTGGGTCACTACCAAACCAATTTGAAAATTTAAAACTGCATTTTATACATAAAACATCACTATATAACATATATTTCCCCCAACATTTTTTAACGTACCCATAGCTTTTTATGAAATAAAAACCAAAGTTTGCCAGGTTTTTTGAAATTTTAAAGTGTAAAAAATAAAAACTTAAAATTTTTATGCTAATATATGTTAACTTTTACTAGTCATTTTTAGTTTGATGAACAATATTAGAATATGTACATAATTCTCAATATTTATCCTCGGCAAAATTCAAAAAATTTGTTAAATTTATTAGATAAAAAAAATTTAAGAGGATTTTAGAAAAAATAATAAGGTTAAAAAATTTGTAAAAATTAATTTTTTTCTATTAATTAATAGTTTTTAAATAAAACAGCCTCAACAACGTTAAATCTGACAAAAATAAGTAAAATAGAATATTCTTGGCCTATTTAGAATATTATGATTTAATTGATTTTCTTTTTTTATGATTATCAACAAACTTAAAATAAACGTAAAAAGTCAATTATTTTATAAAACATAGTGATATGGTTTTTTGATATTATAACTGCATAAAAGAAGTCAATTTTAGGGTTAAACAACCTTAAATGATTATAACGGGCAGAATTAGCTTCAATGATGAATTTTAAGACTAAATATTAGACCCAATTTAATATAAACAAAATATAGACATTCAGTCTTTTTTACTAATTTTTACAAATGCCAAATAAGTTTTTGAAAGGCTATTTAGAGCAAAGAACACCATATATATCTAACTGACCTTAATAAAGTTTAAAAACCAACAATTTAATTTCCAATTACATTTTATTTTTTAATATAGACGCACTAAACCTATTAAAGAAAGAGGAAATATTACTGTTACTTGATTCTATGGGCATATAGATTTGGGCATTGACCTAAAGTTTTTTATAACTAAATGTGTTCCTTACGAGTTTTAATACAAAAATGTGTTTTAATAAATACATTAAATTACTAATTTAATAAAAATAATGAAATGATTTAATAATCTCATTTTTTATAATTTACCTATCTAGTTCTTTTAAGATTTTCTACACATAACATAAATACTATTTTTTTAACACTTTAACAGGCAAAATATGACTGATTATATAGGTTCTAGATATTTTTAGATAATTTTGCCAAAATAATAAAAAAATAAGCTTGCACAGACGAATACAATCTGCGTTAGTTTTTTGACACCTGAAAATTTGCTGTTTTTTGGCAAATTTAGGTATTTTTATTGTAGAAGCGTCAAAATCGAGTGAAAAAAGGTGGGGCTATTATATGTCATTAAGCAATATTTTATCTATAAAATGAATGTTTAATATCAAAAAAATGTTAGCTGGTTAACCAGAAAGTCGATTTTGAAAACAGGCAAAATTTTCACTTTTTTCGGTTTTAAGGTTCACTTTTTCATTGTAAATTTTATAATAGTAGTAATCAATTAAATCAAACTATTATGGTCTAACATAATTGCCTATATGTCCTGCTTTTTGAATACTGTCAAATTTGACACATTGGCATATTCTAATATAGTGCAAAGGGCATAAATGTGCCCCAAAATTAGTGCAAAAAATTGATTTTTTAAAATTTTGTAAAAAGTCATGCCGGTCCCAAAATTTTTAAATCATATATTTATTAACATTATTAAGGGCCATATTATATAAATTTTTCAGAAAATTCAAAGATACGTTTTTTGAGCTATTTGTGTCTAAACTTGACTTTAATTTTTTGGTAACTTAAAAAAAAAATTTTTTAAATATTTTTTGCATCTAAGGTAGCCCTTATTACGATCTTCAAAATAAAAAAAAAATTATGACTCTAGCTACAATACTTTTGATGATACATGCGCGCAAAGTTGCCTCAAATTTTTTTTTTGCAAAAAAATGAAAAATATTTTTGCTCATATCTCGGTCAAAAATCACTTCCGGTCAAAAAAAATTTAGGTTTTTATCAGCACCCTAGGACCCTACCATTGTACCAAATTTCAGCCAAAACTGAGACTTCAAGGGAAAAAGTTTGTCGATTTGAGGTGGAATTGACCATATATATATATATATGGTCAATTCCACCTCAATTCAACAAATCCGGGACCCCTTTTGATTTGGCTGAAATTTGCATGGAGATAGTATCTAAGGGTATCTCATAATCTGGAATTTTTTTTTGACCGGAAGTGATTTTTGAAGGAGATAAGGGCAAAAGAAAAAAGTCGCAAGGTGAATTTTCACATTTGATGCAACTTTGGGAGGTTATAAGTCAAAAAGTATTATAGCTAGAGACTTAATTTTTTTTTATTTTAAAGAGGACAATAAGGGCTATCTTGCATGTGTTTATTATTTTAAAATTATTTTTTTTTAATTTTACAATTTCTTAAAGAACATTTAGTTTGATATTACGAAAAAAACGTATTTTTGAATTTCTTAAAAAATTGCTGAAATACAGTCCTTAGTATTCATTATTAATATGTGAACTCAAAAGTATGGGACCGACTAGACTTTTTAAAAAATTCAAAAAAAAATTTTTTTTTTGATTTTTAGACAAAAATTTGCTCCCTGTACTATATTAAAATATTTAAAAGTGCCAAATTTGTTTATATATAAGAAGTTAGACATAGGGGCAAATATGTTAGGCTATAACAGTTTTATTAATTTGATTCAAACTATTGTCAATTTTGGAAAGTAAAGGGAAACTTCAGAACAAAAAATTTGGTATTTTCAGTATTATACTCCTATTTCTAAGCCGACTTTCTGGGTCACTACAAAACCAATTTAAAAATTATTTTATACATAAAACATCACTATATAACATAAATTTCCCCCAACATTTTTTAACGTACCCATAGCTTTTTATAGAATAAAAACCATTTGCCAGTTTTTTTTTAAATTTTAAGGTGTAAAAAATAAAAACTTAAAATTTTTATGCTTATATATGTTAACTTTTACTAGTCATTTTTAGTTTGATGAACAATATTAGAATATGTACATAATTCTCAATATTTATCCTCGGCAAAATTTAAAAAATTTGTTAAATTTATTGTATAAAAAAAATTTAAGAGGATTTTAGAAAAAATAATAAGGTTAAAAAATTTGTAAAAATTTATTTTTTTCTATTATTTAATAATGTTTAAATAAAACAGCCTCAACAACGTTAAATTTGACAAAAATAAGTAAAATAGAATATATTTGGCCTATTTAGAATATTATGATTCAACAGATTTTCTTTTTTTATGATTATCAACAAACTTAAAAAAAACATAAAAAGTCAATTATTGTATGAAACATAGTGATATGGTTTTTTGATATTATAATTACATAAAAGAAGTCAATTTTAGGGCTAAACAACCATAAATGATTATAACGGGCAGAATCAGCTTCAATGATGAATTTTAAGACTAAATATTAGACCCAGTTTTATATAAATAAAATATAGACATTCAGTCTTTTTTACTAATTTTTACAAATGCCAAATATGTTTGAAAGGCTATTAAGAGCAAGGCACACTATATATATATATAACTGACCTTAATAAAGTTTAAAAACCAACAATTTTAGTTCCAATTACATTTTAGTTTTATAATATAGACGCAATAAACCTATTAAAGAAAGAGGAAATATTACTGCTACTTGATTCTTTGGGCATATGGATATGGGCATTGACCTATAATTTTTTATAATTAAATGCGTTCCTTACTAGTTTTAACACAAGAATGTGTTTTAATAAATACATTAAATTACAAATTTAATTAAAATAATGGAATGATTTAATAATCTCATTTTTTTATAATTTACTTATCTAGTTCTTTTAAGATTTTGTATACACAACATGTATACTATTTTTTTAACACTTAAACAGGCAAAATATGACTGATTATATAGGTCCTAGATATTTTTAGATAATTATGCAAAAATAATAAAAAAAATAAGCTTGCACAGACGAATACAATCTGCGTTAGTTTATTGACACCAGAAAATTTGCTGTTTTTTGGCAAATTTAGGTATTTTTATTGTAGAAGCGTCAAAATCGAGTGAAAAAAGGTGGGACTATTTATTATATGTTATTAAGCGATATTTTATCTATAAAATAAATGTTAAATCTTAGAAAAAGGTTGGCTGGTTAACCAGAAAGTTGATTTTGAAAACAGGCAAAATTTTCACTTTTTTCGGTTTTAAGGTTCACTTTTTCATTATAAGTTTAATAATAGTAGAAATCAATTAAATCAAACTATTATGGTCTAACATTGCCCATATGTCCTGCTTTTTGAATACTGTCAAATTTGGCACATTGGCATATTCTAATATAGTGCAAAGGGCATAAATGTGTCCCAAAATTAGTGCAAAATTATTTTTTTTTAAATTTTATAAAAAGTCATGCCAGTCCCAAACTTTTTAAATCATATATTTATTAACATTATTAGGCCATATTATATAAATTTTTCAGAAAATTTAAAGATATGTTTTTTGAGTTATTTGTGTCTAAACTTGACTTTAATTTTTTAGTAACTTAAAAAAAAATCTTAAATATTTTTGCTTCTAAGGTAGCCCTTATTACGATCTTCAAAATAAAAAAAATTATGACTCTAGCTACAATACTTTTGATGATAAATGCGCGCAAAGTTGCATCAAATTTTTTTTTTGCAAAAAAATGGAAAATTATTTTGCTCATATCTCGGTCAAAAATCACTTCCGGTCAAAAATAATTTAGGTTTTTATCAGCACCGAAGGACCCTACCAGTGTGCCAATTTTCAGCCAAAACTGAGATTTCAAGGGAAAAAGTTTGTCGATTTGAGGTAAAGGACGCCCTAACGTTTGGTTATTCATATTGTGTGGTTGTGTTCATTATGTTTTTGTTCAGAGTTTTCCGGATTTTCACACCCGCCTTCTGAGGGCTGACGGTGACCCAGATTTGACTCTGGACTCCCTAGGCATCATCGTTTAAGGCCTACTGCCTTGTAGGTCATCAGTAGTCATGTGGCTACTCTCTTGCTAAAACTTTTTCCTGAAAATAAAATCGGCCTTTGCCGGGATTTGAACCCCGAACCTTCTAGGCTTATTCAGGCTACAAGCAAGCGCTCTGCCACTCCACTATAGGCCGATAGACCGAGACAGGATAGCATTGCTATAATAGATTTTATGATAATCGATGCAATTTACCAGGAAATATTTTTGAGAGCTGGAAATTAAAAATTCTATGACACGTGAATGTCAAAAGCTTCTTTCCATTTCTGAGGGGAAAAAAAATCAGTAATACAACTATTCTAATATAAATGTTCAATTAATAGAAAATCAAAAATTTAGTTTCCTAAGAAATTAATTCTAGGCTCGTTTTTTGGGGGTAAAGCTTGTATGGAATCACTTACTAACGTGTTTAACGTTAAAAGCAAAAAAAAATTAATACTGCCATATAAGCGACAAGAATATAAAATTGCCTTGAAACATTGTATTTATATTCCTTATAGAGTACGTTTTGTTAAAGAATTTATATCTAGCTAACAAAAAAATGTGCCCAAATTTTAAAACAATATCTTCCTAAAAAAAGAAATCCCCTAATGAGAGGATTCATGTTATATTCTCAGCGCCTAAGCGCAATATTCCACCGGCGGAAAATTGTCTGGACTTGACCTCAAAGTCCAAAGCTTACGCCGGAGGAAAATTTTTTGGCGTATAGTCAACGTCCAAAACGCGTTTTCGCCAGCGGAATATTGTCTGGACTTGACCTTAAAGTCCAATGCCTATATACCGCCGCCGGAATATTAAAGTCAACGTCCAAAATACATTTTCGCCGGTGGAGTATTGTTTGGGCTTGATCTCAGCGTCCAAAGTTTATATTCCGCCGGCAATTTTTGCACAATTTGAGGGAGAGTGAACTTTATATGGTAAATTCTGAAAATATGATCATTAGACGAATTTTATTTATGCTTTAAGTATAAATGTTTGATGAATAGGCATCAATATGAGCTTTTTTCTCCTATGGCCTACACTTTAAACAGCACTGATGCAAATTATAGCATTAAAAAATACTTGTTTTAAAAATAAAAAAATTTAAAAACAAAGTATATCAATATAGCGTGCCCTTTCCAATATATGAGAAACGGGCAAAAAAGATCATATCTACAACATTTTGTTCTTATGATGATAACATATTAAGTAAAAAACCAAAAAATATAAATTTGCTGACCTAACCAAAACACCCCTCCACGATAGATTTACAGGAAGTATGAGAAGAAAAGCGATATTTCTTATTCACTTTACATTGTTATTGTGAAAACAAACTTAGAGCTAGCTTGTTAGTAAAAAAGGAAAACATAAAAATATGGCAATAATATTTCCATATTACAGCTTTTATGATAATAACAAGCTTAATGGAGCAAGAAACTAACATATTAAAAATATGTAAATTTGCTGACCTAGCCTAATTACTTTTCTTTTTATATATAAGGGGAATTAGCCACCAGATGTTACCAGGGCTGGGAAAAAAACTAAATGGGCTTTTTTTTAACAAGTTTTTGAGTTTTTTTCCCAAATGCCCACAAACTCGTGGGTATGGCAAAAAAAAGCCCCTTTTCTTCAAAAAAAACTCCTAGGAGCTTTACACCCATCATTATTATTATTATATAGTAAAAATCAAAAATTTTTAAAATTATTATAAAGAAAACATAAAATAGGCTTTTTGGGGCTCTTTTTAAGAGCCACTTTTTGTGGGGCTTTTTTTTGCCCCTTTTCTTAAGGGCTTTTTTTGAATTCTTATTTTGGCCATTTATTTTAAGCCCCTTTTCCTTTTTTATGTTTTACGTAAAAAAATGAGCCAAAAATTTTTGGCTCATTGGTTTCCCAGCCCTGGATTTTACTACGTTATGAAAAATGAAAAGATAGTTTTTTTAATCAAAAAAAATGTGGGAAAAGTATAGTTTTTTGATTTTTTTTTGTATTAAATATATTATAACAATTTGATAAACTTTGTAAATTTTAAGATCTGGAAAATTTTGGTTTTTAACAGTGCTCATCAATACATTTTTCAATTTCAAGTCTGCTAAAATGATGTCATTAAACGTTGCAAACAAATTACTATTTAATTAATATAATTTGATTTTTTGGTTAGGGTGGTCGTGTGTTAGTAATCCTTTTATAAAGATTCTCAATTAGGCTATATTAATAATTTTGATTTTGTCATTATTAAGCCTGCTGAGCAGATGTCATCTAACTCTCGCAAATGTCTAAAATTTTAATTAAATTAATTTTTCAATTATTTTTGTTTAGGGTGCCATGTGACATCACCGATTTGTAGCAAAAATATTTAAATATTGGAAAAACTTTTTCGATTTTTTTTTGTTTTTAACCTAAATCAATAAATTTTGTTGCCTTTTGTCACCTAACTGTCGCAAATGTTTATAATTTAATATCAAATAATTTTTTTGTTTTTTAACATTGTTTTTGTTTGGGCTGCCAATATTAGTTATTTATGTGAAATTTTTTTTAATTTTAAGCAAAGTGACATTGTAACCAAATAGCAAATGCAATTATTTATGCAAAAACTTTAGTAATAACAGTTTTGTTTGTAACGTTACTCAAAATAGAATTTGGTAAATTTTGCCAATCTTAAGTATGCCAAGCTGCATCTACCTGTCCCAAATGTTAATAATTTAATATCAAATTAATACAAAATTTTGGGCGGGGCGGACAAAAATTAAAATTCAAAATTTTGGCTGAAACGAATAGCAAATTCGGGGGGGGGGGGGGAGGGGGTTGAGAGGTCGAGCAAATAAATTATTAAGTAATCAGGTAAGCTAGAAAAACAAAAAAAAGGTTTATTAATGGACTCTTTGCACTCTGATAATTTGGTGACATTAACACAAAAAGCTAAATGAATAAATTTTACATATAGATAACTAATATATTATCGCTCGAACAAAAATATAAAAAAAAAATTAGTGCAAAAATTGCATTCGCGACAATTTTGTGACATTTTGCGGATCTAATATCCAAGAGAAAATTAATGGTGGAAGCACTTGCGACAACTAAGTGACATTACCACAAAAAAATAAAATGAATAAATAATTGCACGAACAAAAATATTTAATTATATGTTTTTAGATATTTTAAAATTTGAGTCTTGTCATTTAAAAAGATTCACAAGTTTCAGGGCCTACAATTACATTTTACAAGATTAAATAATTTTTTAAGATTTTGGCAATAAATAACGGATTACATAACACAGGTCAACAAATATTTATGCCAAAAAGTGAATTTAAAAAACATTAAAGAATGCATTCCCATGATGGCCTAATCTCATAAGAGTTTATCATTTATCTTGGTTTCCATCTTTGGCTCCTTAGATCCGTCTATAACGAAAAATGGCCTTTTTTGACCAAATTGACAGATCTAAATATATCCCAAAAAGAAAAAATTAAAAAAATCTTTTTTTGCAAAAAATCCCTTGTAACTTATATTTTTTTCCACAAATAATGAAAAATAAATTTTATTTATATATTAAGCTCTTACATCGGCATTTACATAATACAAAATTTTTATCGTCCAAACACGACACGATATATTACACTGGACAACAAAATTTGGATGACCCTAAGCATCATTTATGGCAATTATGGTTTTTGGTCAAGTTTTTAACGCTGATCACGAATGAAATCAGAATTTTAGCCAATGCCTCAGATTTTTAGTTATTCGGTGTCAAAGTTGAGATTTTTTGTTTGAGGTATTTTGGGCTTCTATATCATACTATGGGTAGTAACAAAAGTTTAAAAATATATTTAGATAACAAAAACATTCAATATTAATTTAAGGTGTTTAAATTTTTTATAATATTTATTTTTTTTTTATTTTTTCATTTTTATAAAATTAATGGTTTTCGTCATAAAATCCGTTTTAATCCCAAATAACTTGAAATTAAATTGCTAATAAATTTAGGTAATAACCTTTTTAAGATATGTTTTTTATAAGGAATCTGAATATGGCAATAGTAATTTTGGAAAATTAATAGTTAAGAAAATTTGGAATTTTTTTGAACTTTGGACACGGTTTAAAAAAATTGGAAGCATCGGAAAAAAAACTAAACCCGGGATCATTATCGCAAGAAAATTCTTTACAAAACCCTCAAAAAATCGTTTATGTTGTTTTTTTTGTTGTCCAGTGTTATCGGCCATTAATGAAAATATTATTTGAACTTTAAATTTAACAGTTTAAATATTGTAAATATGCAAAAATAATATTTTAATTTACTTTTGTTTTTGAATCTTTTTTGGTTTTTTAACCTTTTTTTCTAAAATTTCAATGTTTATACCTCACTAACTAAGTTTGATTAGAAACGATAACGTATTTGATATTCCCTAAGATGGCAATTTTAATCTCTGTAGTTTACTCATAACTCCCAAAAAATTGTTGACCTGTGTTATTATTCGGACTTGAAAAAAATTACAAATAGATTCTAAAAGAAGGCCAGGCTTGCAAAATTGTTCAAATAATATCATTATCACCAAAATTTGAATTTTTCAATGTTTAATATATATGAAATGTTATACAAAAGTGTATTAAAACTAATTTTTAATTTAAAATAAAAGAAATGTTCAATAATCTATTTTATACTTTTACATACATTTCTCGCCATACACAGCCCTTTGCAACTAGCCCAAATCCTTTTTTAGCCATAACTTTCTACAATTTTATACCTGACAGCTTTTACAAAAAGTTCATGGTAACAATTGTAACTCCAAAATGTAATAAAATAATAAATTAAATTTGCACTGATTAAAAATGCGTATATTGAATTTGTTAGATTTATCAAAATCACCTTATATGCAAGGCTCTCTATAATTTAATTTTTTACAATTGAAAATATATAAATACAATCAGGATAGAATGTGCAAATAAATAGTAAATAGTGGACATAGGTAATGTCCAACCTAACCACTTAGAATATTTTCTAATTTCTTGTTAAGTTATTTTTAATTTGCAGCAAGATTGATTAAATACAGCTAAATTTTATTTTTTTATAGCCTTTATTTTTAAGTTTGGTCCATTCATGGGTGCTACATTCAATATTTATTACATCAAAATTAATGACCGGCAAAAAAATAAATTTTTTTTTTGTAAACAGTTAATTACATCGACCATATAACGGGTGGGTCAAATTCAATAAATTAAGTAGCTTGGGTTTAAAAAACTGCAATTATATTTAAAATTGTTAGTAGCAATAAATTTTATAATTATAATAGAACAAAACAAATTTATATATTGTGAAATTTAAAAATCAAAAATGTTACATATTAATGTATTGTAGATATATTGAAAAAGCAAATGCTTATAAATTTTGAAAAAAAAATTCAAGAGATTTTTAATTCGAGATTTTATTATATATGATGATAAAAACTTTCAAATATTATAAATAAACCCTTAAAATATCAGAAAACATTTAATTTTTAAGAAAACAGTTAAATCGGTTAAAACTAAAAAGTTTCCTTATTCTTCTTTCTTATAAAGGTAAATGAAATATTCTATTCAGGAATGTAAAAAAAAAATTTTGTCAAGACCTGATATAAGGTAAAAATCTATATTTTACATACATGGATTGGGTTTAAATATTAATATAAATTCAAACAAAACTTTTCTTCTTTTTAAAGCAAAAAAAAAATGTGCAAAATATAGAAAAGTTTATATTTAATCAACTCATTTTTAATATGGTGTGCAAAATTAACCGGTTTATGTACTGGTGCATGAGAAGTTGTAAAATGCATCAGCAAGGCAATCAGCGAAATAAAATATAAAACCGCCGGCCCGTTAGTTAATTCATATCTTTACCAACAAATCCATAAATCACCGTCTTTAGCTATTTAAATCATAATTTATATAAAATATTATACAATTTTATAGGTTAAACCCTTGATCAGAATAATAAAATCGTTTTAACCTATAATTAAGCGGGGGAGGGTACGAAGGGAAGGGGGTAAATTAAAAAGATTACCGCTTATAAATGCAAGTCGAATTTTGCCGTTTTTTATTGTAAAATAAAATTTATGTAAAATGAGGTCAAGACTACGTGCAAAGTGAGTTTTTGTTTTCGTAAAATTTTAAAAATTCTGAAAATTTTACAAAATTTAATTTTTTTTGCAAAACTTTTTAAAAAATTTTTATTTTAGAAAAAGCATTTTATGTGCATAAACAAATTTGCATCTTTTTAAAATATTGCGTCAATTTTTAAATTTTACGAAAATAAACTCACTTTGCACGTGCCCTAAAACACAAAAATTGCATTTGAAAATAAAAGGCGCCGAATATAAGGGACACAGCTCTGCACATGACATGTAAAGGTATTTGTGTTAATAATATACTCATTGAGGCTAATCTCTTTGCTTAATCAAAAAAAAAATCTTTTTGAATTAATTTTGTTCGAAAATATTTAAGACACACAACACTGGACATAAAAAAAACAATAAGCGATTATTTTTCTAGGATTTTGTAAAAAAAAATCGCAAAAATCCCGCGTAATTTTTCTCCCAATGCCTCCAATATGATTTTACTGCGTTCAAAGTTCAAAAAAATATCAAAGAATTTCTTAAACTGTTTTTCCAGAAAAATCTATAGGCATAATTGCTCTGTAGTCTAAAAAAGGTTGTTAGTTAAAAATTTTAGCAATTCATTTTCAAGTTAAAATCAAAAAAACGGATTTTATGACAAAAACATTAATTAGCAAAAACATATAATTAAAATGAAAATTTGTTTCTACCCATAGGTTGTATAAGATAAGAGCCTATACTTAAACAAATCTTAAAGTCTAAATCAATAGCTAAAATGTTGAGTTTGTAATCTGCATCAAAAACTTGACCAAAAACGATAATTGCCATAATTGATGCTTAAAGTTGTCCTAATTTTGTTGTCTAATGTAATTAATTGATATGAAAGGCAAGTTCAAAATCAAATTTTGATAGCGATGAAATTTTATTTGTAAGTTACATGAGAAGTCGTATCTTGGGTATGCCTATAATAATGAACTTGTTTAATAAATTTTAAAATTTAATATGCAAAAAAAATATTGAGATCTAAATATTAAACTTATTTTATAAACTCTCCCCCAAAATAAAATGAAATCAGTAATTAATTTAACTAAATAAAATAAGTGGTTATAATTTTTTTTCTAATTAATAAAATTTAAAAAAATTGTATACAAACCTTCCAAGAGGTTTTTTTATATTAAATCTATTATACATAACTAAATTTGGAAAAAAAATTCAAGTATATTCATGTTTTTAGAAATGATTGGTTCCAAAACTTTTATTTCAAAAAGGACAAATGCCAATTTTTTTTATCAATAGCTAAATTTTTGTTTGAATTTAATCAACTATGAAAAGCCTAAATGTAGCAAAAATAATAATGATAGTTTGATATGTTACACTTGTTTGTTGTGAGATTTAATGTTCATATTTTTGTGCTAAATAGTTATCAATTAATGGTACTGCTATTCAATTAAAGATTAACAAAAATGACAAGGGCCAAAGTGAATAAAGAATTAGGCTAATGCGTAATAAGTTGCTTAATCTATAAAAATACAACTTCTTAATTTAAAAAAAAGCCTTAAAAAAAGTCTAACTTTCTAAACCAATGTATTTTAATAAAGGGCACGTGCAAAGTGAGTTTTTATTTTCGTGAAATTTTTAAAATTTTGAAAAAAAAAATTTTTAAAATAAAACGCAAATTTTTAAAAAGTTGCCAAATTTAGTATATATGCATAAAATGCTTTTTCTGAAATAAAACTTTTTTTAAAAAAATTTAAAAAAAATAAAATTTTTAAAATTTTTAGAATTTTCAAAATTTCAAGAAAATAAAAACCCACTTTGCACGTGCCCAAAATAAAATATATCCTTATTAGTATGATAACAGTATAAAAAACTTGTAAAAAAATTTCTTGGCCCAGAAGTGCCTGCACCAGGCTCATGTTTTTAGGCCCCAACTTTGACTACAATACATGTGCCTCAGCCACTAATTAAATGTTAATATTAAGATTTGTTTTTTGAGGCACCCTAAATTTAAATTCAGTTCATATAATTTTTTTTACATATTTAAAAAATTGTTTTAATACTGTTAATTAATCAAACTTATAATTTAAGAACTTATATTATGTTAGTTTAAAGGCAAACAACCCATCAATTATAAAAAAATTAGTTTATCATTTAAACCTTGTAATAAACATTAATTAATTGCTGTTTCAAAAAAATCAGATGAATGTAACTATATAAGAGTGAAAGTTGCAAGCAATACAAAATTTTATTTGCTAACAAGCCTAAAATGCAAAAATTTTACTATTTATTTTGATATATAGTACTGCAAAATGAAACAAAATATCTAACAAAAAATAAAACTATAAAAAAATTTCAAATTTTCACAAAATATAAAAATAATAAAAAGTTGAGCAAACTTTTTTGGGTAATTAAAAAATAATTGAAGTTGTAAAGGTCTAAAACCCCTTTTTATAGTTGATTTAATTTGTGTGATAAATCTTCAGCGAATTTCTTTCTGTACAATGGACTTATTTTGTCCAAGAGTGAGCCAAAAGTTTCGTAACAGACTGAATGCAAATTTGAATCAATTGTGTCAAAATCATGACCCACAACTTCGAAGCCAGAAGTCGAAATTTGAATAGTGTATCTAATTCCTTCTAGCGTCTGAAGATTTAAATAGTGAAGACCCTCTTCAGAATTTAATTTAGAAGACTTATTTATTTTTTGTGTTAAGTTACTAAATTCATGACAAGCTGTTTCTGCCTCGATTTGGATAGACTTTAAGTGCTTTTCGGAGGAGAGTTCACAACAATCTGCATTTGAACACATGGCCTATGATAGATTTAAACAGTTGTTTATCCAGCATGCTCAAAGATAACATATAGCACAAAATCGTAAGGACACGTGCAAAGTGAGTTTTTATCTTCGTAAAATTTTTAAAATATAGAAAAATTTTATTTTAAAATATAACACAAATTTTAAAGGATTGGAGTAACTCTGCTATAAAAAGCAAAATGGCGCATAAAATATATCTTCATAATACAGCAATTATATCCTTAACCAAATCTATTAAAATACATATTTCATATATATTATGATGGTATATAATATTAAAATAATTTTAGAGGGTGATTGTTTTTGAAACAAAAAAAAAGCACAGATATTGTACAGCACAGATATTGTACAAATGACGTCATTTTTATAAGAGAGTTCCGAGTACCATTTTAAAGAAGTTGCCAAATTCATTATATGTACATAAAATGCTTTTTCTGAAACAAAATATTTTTGAAATAAATTAAAAAAATTTTTTTTTTAATTTTTAGAATTTTTAAAATTTTACGAAAATAAAAAATAACTTTGCACGTGCCCTAAAATAAGCAATCAATTGCCAACGATAAATTTATTGAAAAATAGTTAGGTGAGTGAAACACCAGCTTTTTTTATATGTATTTTTATAGCAAATAAACTAACTTCATAACTTTTATATTAAAATTTTAAACAAAATAAATTTTGAATAATTTTTTTTCATATTAGTTTAATTATATCACTTACAAAATGTAAGCTTTATTTTTTGCCTTTTTAAATCCAAGCGGTATAATAGCTGTTTTAGAGTTTTACAATTGTCCTAATACATCGAAAATCTATAAAACAAAGAAAATAAAATATGCTAACATTGACATGTTAGGTTATGGCAAAGTTGGATTAGGGTTAGTTTAACGTTTGGTTGAGGTAAAATTTTGATTAGGATAAGCTTAGTATGAAGTTTACTTAAGATTTTGGTGAGGTTTAGTTAGGATTAAGTTAAGTTAGTCTTAAGATTAGGGTGAGGTTAGCTTTGTGTTAGGATGAAAATAGAGTAGATAAAAATATAGTTAGCTTAAGGTTAGAGTAAAATTAGCATAACGGTAACGTAATTTAGGGTTATTTTTATGTTTAAATATCTAATTAATTTTTGATTGGTTTACCAATCAAAGTATTTTCGTACATGTTTGGTGTCACCATAATTTGCTCTATTTAAAATTATCAGAAGATTATTTATTAAAGTTAAAATTTTTTTTTAGATTTAACCTTAAAAAACTTTTAATATATTATTTATTTTATGAAGCAGCTTACAATTCTTGGGGACCATTATTTAGCCAATTATAAATTTGGAACATGTGTTGCAAAATTCTCCATAAAATAATTCCCCTAAAAATTTTACTTTTTAGAGAATTTGTTTTTAACAACTCTCATTTTTGAAATTTAAACCGAACAATAAATTATGTTAAAACGGGGCTTAATTAAGTAATTTAATAATTAGAAATTTTATTTAAAAAATAGATTTATATATTAATAACATTTGGCATTTTATACTTATTGTAAATATAATGTCAATAAATTAAAAAAAAAATTGCAGCCTATAGCCAATTACCATAAATCTTTATTAAATGCTTGAATAAACGTTATATAAAATAAATGTGGAAGAATTAGATTTGCCTTAAGTTATAAAATTTTTCTATTTGCGCCTATAATTTGGTCGCAAATTTTTACCCAAATGTCATTAAAATTTGATATATAACAATTAATTAATATACTACAATTAATTTATAAATTTCGCTCATAATTAATTTTGAGGTCGCATAAATTTACTTTTGTTAATAAAGATTTTTTTTAGATTAAGTAGACAAATCTGCATTGAAATTAAGAAATGCAAAGAAACAATGGTGGTAAGGCAAGCGTTGAAGTTTCATAACAAAACAGTATAATTTTTGCAAACCTTTAATATTATATCCAATTCATTTGGCAAAGAAAAGTCAAAAACTTTTAATGTCTTAAAATTTTGTTGCCAAATAATTCGTAAATTAAAATATTTAAGTTTTTACTTAGAAAATTTATTGCTCTCATAATATTTTTTGCACCCGGCAAAGTGGTTAGGCTTGTTATAAAATTAAATTAAATTTGATTCAAATCTATATTAACATAGCTAATAACTTCAACATGACTATCAATAGTATAGTAGGGTGGGAAATTTGCAACGTGATAGCGATGGTGCGGTCCATACGAACCTAATTTTAATGTTATAGCCTTTATTTTTTTATTATTCTAAGAGAAGTACGCACTTTTATTATAAACAAATAGTCCATATTGCTAATGACACCAAGTGAAAAAAAAATAGAAATTGTTCATTTTTCTATACATTAATAAGTTATGTCAATTAATTAATTTAACCATATCATTAATAATTAGTTTTTTTTGAGGTAAAACATTATATAAAAGGTTTAGGAAAAAATATCATGAAATAAAAAATTATTTTTGGCAATCATGCACCTTGAAAACTAGATATTCCAAAAAACAAAATTAAGATAATTCTTATCATTATTATTCAACATATTGTATATACTTAAAATTTAACTGTTATGAAAAAATACTTAAAAAATAAGTGACAATTTTTTTAATTTAAATTTGAGGCAATATTATAACTATTAACATTAAATTCTAGTGTGAGTGGCTATGTAGACCTCATAAAAATTTCTAATTTTTAAACAAATTATGATAAAATTTGATCAAATTTTAATTACTAGTTGTTTATAATATATTTGAGAAAATAACAATATTTGGCCCACAATAAATATTGAAGGTATTCAAAATTTAAGATGTGCTGGGGTTCATATCGACCCAACAGTGCTAATCGCCGGTTATAAAAATTCTACCCGATTTAGGCTTTTTAGCATTGCAATATATTTAAAATTCTTTTAGAATTGAATGAACTTTGAACGCGTATCACTCTTAAAAGTACAAGAGGTCAACGCCGGATGGCGAAATCCAGCCAAGCCTATAACCAAAAATAATATTTTAAAATTAAACTATGGCCACATTTAATATTCAAGCTCTAAATTCTATCTGATTTTATATAATGAACATACAAGATGTATGTCGTACTTTTCGTTACAAATAGCTTGGATAACTTTTTTAAACACATTATGTTCCTTTAATCAATTCTTTTGAATAAACAAATTAGGCTGTGTTTTATATTATTTAACTTAATTATTCCATTAAAAACAATAAAATTTGTAATTGTCAAGTTTTTAACCCGCGAGCACTGTTGGGTCCATAGGGACCCCATGACAGCTTATATAATGATTATTTTAAAAAGTATGATATATTTTAGGTCAAAATTTTGTGACTTAATCTCAAGTATATAAAGAAAACAAGTAATTATATTCTAATCGAAGTCTAATAACAAATATTTTTATAATGAAGGAATTTTTTGGGGTCCGAATGGACCCCGCCATGTCGATTTCAATGTTGAAAACCTTGGTATTCCTCGTTTTGAATTTAAATGTAATTGCAGTATTCTCTAGTTATTATATTAAATATTTTACATAATGAGTATAAAAATGTTTAAGTTGTATAATGATATGGATTACTTTTATTTTCTCTTAAAAATATCTAGTATTTAAGGTAAACAATAGCCAAAAATAATTTTTTATTTTAAAATATTTTTTTTTCATAGATTTTTTTGAAAATATTCTATAGAACCAAAAAACAAAATTTAATCGATGAAATAATATTTTATGTTTATTGACAATTTCAACGTAATATATAAAAATAAAAAATTACTATTTTTAAATTTTCTCCTGCTTTGTATTAATTGAATTTTACATAACACATTTTAAAGGACACGTATTTTTCTTTAAAGTAATACAAATATATTAGTTAGCTTTAAAACTCTCGAATTTATAAAATAAATTTACGGTCTATATGGACTCCAGTGTAACATTCGCGTTACAAATTTCTCACACTTGCATTCGTAGGTTAATGCGTATTTAAGACATCGAAATGGTATTATACACAATACAGTTTACTATAAACCATGTGTTTTTAAACATATTTTGCAGTAACGAACGAAAGGAAACACGGCCATAGCGAAATTGATTTATAATTCCTGTGCAATGCATGAATCTCGTGTTCTAAAAACCAGTAATAAGTTTAACATTTTCTTTATTTCATCCACAGTAATGATTTATCCTCGACAATTCCATCCAATAAAATAGCAATATTACAATATGTATTAAACCAGCGATTTATGGTAGTTAAATGCCAAAGGGTACAAGAACGTCGCAAACTGAACCTCGTGTATTTAGCAGTTTTGACATTTGTGGAAATATTTTCGAGCACAATTGTGGCGGTAAAATCTCTAAGATGCGAAGATATACTTAATAAAACACCCATTAATATGCGCCCAATAACTTACAAACTTTTCATTCTTCCGCCGAACCACTTTACGAACATAATAGACTTAGATCAGAGGAATAGGTTTTATGGGATGTCACAAATAAACCTTAAGGTCGCTGGAGCCACGAATTACATAATTTTGCATTCAAAAGATTTGAAATGGAGCATATGTTACATTAAAATACAAAATTTTGCTCAAAACGTTTTTGAAACCAAAATACTAAATTGGTACCTGTGTCCTATACTCGAAATGGCAGTAGTTAATTTGCCCTTTGAAATACAAGTCGGAGATTTGGTTACACTTACGGTAGTTTATAACGGCTTTCTATCAAACGAGCTTAAAGGTTTTTACCAAAGCACGTTTGTTAGACCGCAATCTATTAATCGGAGGGATCATCAATTAAATTCTACCAACATATCTCCCAAAACTTCCATAATTTATTCGACACATTTTGAACCGACCTACGCTCGTATGGTATTCCCCTGTATGGACGAACCTGAGTATAAATCCACTTTTAGCATAGCCATTGGCAGACCCCAGGATATGATAGCAATTTCAAATGCGCCACTGATATATATGGTCTCAAAATTAACAGACTTTGATTTGATAAATTTTTTTAGTTTAAACACCACCTTACTCCAAAATAATTTTTCCTGGAACGCGAATGACAACTATTCAGTTGATGTTTTTGCCGATACACCCATCATGAGTACCTACTTAGTGGCAATTGTCATTGGGAATTTTGAATCTATATCTAGATCTGTGCCACGCTTCAGCAATAAAACCCTAATATCACCGTCGGGAGATTTTATTAATATTACGGTTTACGCACCGGTAAATATGATCGAACAAACGGCATTTGCTCTTAGCATCGCATGCAGCGTGCTGCCATATTATCAAACCTATTACGAAATTGCTTACCCACTGAAAAAACTAGATTTAGTTGCTATCCCTAATTTCGCTGCCGGGGCAATGGAAAATTGGGGTGCTAAAACATAAATTTGCTTTAGTTAAAGAGCCAAGTGTTCTTTCTCTAATATTTCTCACTTGCAGAATTATTCAGTTAGGCCCTTTAAAAATTTTGGCAAAAGTCCCCCTTAACAGATATTTTGATTTTAGCCATACCCGTCATTTCATTTAAAATATTTGTCAAGCTCGGTTTAGCTTTTTTAATAAACGAATTAGGAGAATTTTATAAAACCAACCTTAATAAAATGACTTTTATAAAGAAGAAAAGACGGTAAATGTGGTATATTAAGTCTGTTTAATGGGGGAAAAAGTTTTTTAAATATTAATTACGGCTCGACGAATCTATCTAAAATTTAAACCCCACCTCATCCAAGCTGCAATTAGGCAAAAAGGTCATTTAGATCTGACAACACTAAACTTACAACCTTTATTAGTTTTTATATGTCAAAGTTTAATCAATTCTGCCCGCGTATTGTTTAACCTTGATTTTAAAGTCCAAAAATATGTAGGCTTTAAGCGTCGAGTTTAACAATATTTTGCCGGAAAAATATATTCTGACGTTGATATTTATATTTATAAAATTTTATATATATATCGATTCACCAGGTATAATAACCTTTCGCATGAGTGAAATTCTATATTTTTCGGAGTACAGCCCGGAAAGCGTAAAACAACGCGTCGCACTCACAATTGCCCACGAGGTATCACACCAGTGGTTCGGCAACTTAGTTACCATGCATTGGTGGAATGATCTATGGCTAAATGAGGGCTTTGCGACTTACATGGAATACAAAGCGGTCGATCACCTGTTCCCCGAATGGCGCATGGGCGTTCAGATTGCGCTTGAGCAGATGGGGGCCGCTTTCGCCGTCGATTCGTTGTCTATGTCACATCCGTTAAGCAATCCAGAGATTGGTAAATTTTGTTAATTATTTGCTTCTTTATTTGGTAATTAGGCCATAAAACGTAGCTTAATTCGTTATTGGTAGACATAATTATAGAGTTTTTTGCTTGGGTTTTAACCATATAAACGTCTAATACGGTGAGAAATTTTTAAAGTTTTTGGAAAATAAGTGAATAAAATTTATAAAAAAGGTCGATATTTACTTTAGGATTATAATTCTGTAAAAGTTATTTTTTTTTAAATTATTTAATAAGACGGCATAATTCCTTTTATATTTTTCTATGAACAAAAATTTAGTAACAACTAGGGCATGTCAAAACTCCGTCATAAAAAAGAAGTTCATAAACTCCGGAGTTCCGGAGTATTTGTTTGTTTGCTAATAATAGCTTATTGGAAATATTGGAATTTGTATTTTTGAAGTCCAATCATTTTGTTTAATGAAATTTACAACCAATGAAAAAAATTAAATGTATTAACTAAAAAATTCAAGAAAATTATTCTGGAGTTCATATCTTTCCAGATTCCGAAGTTCTGATATGCCCTTATGGCAACTCTCGGCCTGAATATGATTAAAAATATTATATGTGACCAGTTTTATAACAATCTTACTGAACAATATGTATTTGCAAATAGAAAATGGTTACAGAATTTATACTTTTACAAGATGACCTCTGTGGTGCCAATAAAATCACTCAATCTGCCAATCAGCAAAGATCCATTGAAGCATCGTTCGATAATGTCGAATACGAAAAGGGTTCCTTGTTATTACGAATGATTGAACATGTTTGGCTTTCGCCCAAAACATTTCGGACCGGAATTCAGGAATATTTATCAACGTTTGAATACAAGACTACTACGTACAAAGATTTACTGAAACATTTGCACCAAGCCTCAAGTGATTTTGACTTACAAACGTCAGTTGATGGGTGGTTGCACCAAGTAAGGGCTTTAAAAGTATAGAAAATTTAAGGCTGGTATCAATTAAACCTCTCTTATCCCAAACTTTCTGACAAGTTTTTCAGGAGGGTCCGTTTTTAATTAAAATGAAATATTATACATGAATATCCTACAATGATGCAAAATTCAAAGTTTTTTATTTTTTTTTGTTCTGTGCCAGGCACGATTCTAGATCCCTTTTGGGGGGGGGGGGGGGGGGGGGCAGTGCCCCCCAAAAGTTTTTGTTTGCCCCCACAAATATATTTGAATTTGCCCCCCCCCCCCCCCCCCCCAAAAAAAAATACATCGTAATTTTATTTCTTACATACAATAATTAAATTTGCTCCGTCTAAAATATCTAAAAAATATTATCTTAAAAATATTTACTTTTTTTAAAAGTGTTTTTATTCATTAATACTTCTTATCCGCATGAGAGATCAAACAAACAGAAATATATAGAAAATTTTGATTTTACAGAAAGCTTTATATTTGTGAAAGCATTTCATAAATCTGATGCCTAAGAAATTTTCTCAGTTAACAACAATCTTTTATTAGAATATAATCTAGAACCAAAGAACCTGATCGCACAATGCTACAATGGGGCGAAAGTAATGTCTGGGGAAAAAGGTGGTGTTTAAGTATTTCTGAGCAAAATGGTTGGACACCATGTCCCGTATATTCCCTGCATACCACCGATTGCATCTTGTTGCAAAAGATGTTCTTAAAATTTTAAGTGATGGGAAAGTTTTTTTTGATATTTTTTCTTCCCTTCATAAATTTTTTCAACATGATGCAATCAAGGTATTTAGTGAATGCCGGACCATACCCCGGCTGTTGCCCAATTGGTAGTGTGGTCACTACCTTCCCATTGTTTTTTTTAAAAATTACACAAAAATATTTAATACTCCTTAAAAATTAAAAATAAAAAAAATTTAATATCTTCAGGTCACAGGGCCAAATCGGGGTTTCTTGACCATATATATAATCATCTATTTATTTTTTTGTATTTAATAGAAAAATTATTTTATTTATTAAAAATAATTATAGATCAATTTCAATGCAGAACGATTTATATTTCTAAAACTTCTGATATAATACACCATTGTGTGTTAGAAATTAAACAATTACGAAATAAAATACATTCAAAGATTTATTCAAAAATTGTTTTTATATTAATATTTTTTAAATGACAATAATTTATCTATGGATAAAAGAAAAACTAAACCTAAAGATTTTTCTGATTTTTATTTATTTTCTACTCATAAGTTTGAAAATATTTTTAATATTAATGATGAAGTAAAAAGTATTTATTTTTTTATTATTGATTTATTTATATTTTGATAAATTTTTTACCGATAATAGTTGTTTAAAATCTTTAGATTCCCTTTATAAATTTGATTATCCTTTTTTTTGGATACATATAAATTAGAGCCTCTTTAAAAAATAAGTAATATTGATAAAGATTCATTATCTAAAAAATTGACGTAGCCAACAATTTTTTAATAAGAAACTTAATAATTACCAAGAATGTGTTACTATAGATTTAGTTAAATTTTTATATGATTACAATGATGCGTTTTCTAATCTATTTAACATTTTTCCTATAAATTTGTTAATTGGCTCTTTAACGTCGAGTTGTGAGGCCACATTTACTTCTTTAAGAAAGATAATAACGGCTGACAAATAGTGACCTGCTTAAAGATGATTTGGTTCTTTTAAACACGAAAAATCATTAACTAGGGGAATTTTGATGAATATTGTAATTTAATTAAAATCTTCTAAGATAAAATAGTTTGATCAATACACTGCTCATAATCAGTTGGTTGCAAACTGCGCATTCAACGTTTATGTTCATGTTTTATTTAATACCCTAATATTAATAACTAGTTATATATAACCAGTGTTTTTCTCAAATATATTCTTCCAAATTAGCATACTTATACATTTGTTTTCATCTAAAATCCAAAGTTTTATATAATTCATTTTTATCATTCATATATATCATATTTTTAATTTCATGCGCAATGATACCAAACGATAAAATTATACTTACAATTAATTCAAATCTCGTTTCTTTTTAAGCAATTGATAGTGAAAACAATTAATTCTAATTCACATATTCAATTTATAAACTCATTTTTATTTAATTTAAGAATATAATAAATTACTATTAATTCGTTAAAAAATTTTGAACATGGATTCTATTGTTGTACATGTATATTTTTTGCCGTGACCGAAGGTCACCGCCAATTTTGCCGCCGAAGGCGGCAAAAATACTTTTTCTGCCCCCCCCCCCCCAAGAGTTTTTTTTGCCCCCCTAAAATGGAAAAGCTAGAATCGGGCCTGTTCTGTGCTCATGAAAATAAGGGATCTTGTTGGCATAATCAATTCCTTTTGGTTTTTTTGGTCTCTATCTAGTTAATTAATTAGTGTATATGTCCTAAAAATTTGTTGAACAGTGAATAGCACATTAACTTTTATAAAAGAAGGAGGTTGATATCAACCTTATGGCATCTCCTATTATAATATTAATTTTTTTTGAAAGAATTAATTTCAGTAAGAAATTCAAAAAACATTTGTTTTATATTCTCAAAATATTAATTTGCAGTAGAATATGGGCAAAATGCCATGGCATAAGATTTGTCAATTGATTGATTTAAAGTCTAATAATTAAAATTGTATATTAAGTAAAATTCTAATTTTTAAGAATAATTTCTTATATGCAAGTGTTATCGAAAAGTCGACTAAATGCTGATATAAAAATGTTGTAGCCTTTATAATTATTTGTTCCGTTATAACCGCCTTTAGTAAATTATTGATAATGTGACGTTAATTCTGTGACATTTAAGAACTAGGTTCGGTAAAATGCTTAATTTTTACAAATCCTTTAAAAGTTAATAAATACTGCTTTAACATATTTTAATAAGAGTTGTGCATATAAATACTTATATTAATATTGCCGACCCATAGGCCTTTAGGCTAGGGTAAATTAAAGCTAAAGACAAAGTGTAAAGGACCGTACTAGGGAACAGCTTACGCGTCATTCTCTTTTAACTCTGCGACTGGTCATGCCGTATTAAAAAAATAACACACGCCGGTGACTTAAATTTTTGGGCCTCTTGGAAAAAAGGATAGCTTTGTAACTCATTGTCGCTAACTTATCCAACTACTACTTACTAGGCTCAACACTGCTGAAAAAGACCAGGTTTACATGAGTACGTGGACGTCCGACAGGCATGCTTAGTTTGCTTTAAGAATTAGCGGACCTTACGAGACATTGAAGGTGAGAATACTAAGTGTCCAAAATCATCATGTTTTTAACCCGAAAGTTTTAATTTTCTATTTAATTGACATTTTGTAAATATTGAAATGTTTCTCAAATATAAATTATTGAAAATCTCTACTAAACGTCTTTGCAACGAGCTAGTAGTTAGACCTATGGTTGTTTGTAACTAAACTTATAAACTTAAATAGTCATTTGCACATTTACACCATGATTTTATCAAAATACTATAATAAAAATTTGCATGTCTTAGGTAAGATGTCGCGCATGTATTATAAAATGATAGTTCACATTACAATTAATTTTATTTTTGTTTCCTTTTCTATATATTGCTATACGAGTAAAAATCAGCTGACTTATCTAATTAATGTTTATGAAGACAATGACTTTCTCTTCAACCGACTTGCTTTGTTTTATTATGTTTTATTAACCTATATTAGGTTATAAATTGAATATTTCTTAATATTTTTGTAGATAGTAGAAAAAATAAAAAAAGTTTACACACCATTGATATTTATAAAAGACCTAAGGTAAAGAAAAATACAAAAAAGTTATAATTTATTACAAATAATGTAATCTATAATTTTGTGTTTTACGATAAACATATAGCGATTTTATCACTTTTTGTGTGAGCAAAAATTTATTTATATATATCAAATTTGATTGATATTTTTACGACGTAAACGCGGTATCATTAGAGACAATATTGATTTTACAACTTAATATTTGGCAGAAAAGAAAAAATATCTGATTGGTAATATTGGGTCTGCTAAAAGTAAAGAAAAAATACAAATTTTTATTTTCACTTTTGTCCTATAGGGGATTAGTACATAAAACATTTATATAAAATCAAATTAGTTTAATGCGCCATCTAGGTAATAAATAAAAAAAAAGTGTAGAGGAATGGAATGATTAAATCTGTTTTCAAGCAAAACATTTTTCTTATAGGAAAATAATTTTTAATCTAAGTTTGCCATCTCTTATATATTACAAATCAATTTGAAAAATCAATTAATTATATAAACTTTGATAAATTCTTCAACTTTCCACAAGACAACTACATTTACAAAAATAAAATATCAAATATTGAACGTTTTTATTACAAATTTGTTTTAAAAAAGGAATAGAGAGCTCAAAAACACCACTCAATTCAATTCTGTATATGTAGAAATTGACACTTAATCAACTTGCCATGATATTTTAAAACAAAATTGCAAAAATTAAAGTTTATGTATTTAGGCGCATTTTGTATTTTTTCGTTTTAGAGTCATTTGATCTCAAATTTATTCGTATCAGTTGGGCATAGGGCATGTCAACTTTGGAATTGGTAGGGAGTTTAACTCCGGATTTCATTTGGAATTTGCTAGTTAATATAATTTTACATAAGTAGGTGCTCAGTAATTTATTTACAACTTTTATCAAACAAAAATACTTCCAAAATTTCCAATATTTATGTTAATTAGCGAATACCAAAAAATTAAAACTCCGGAATCCGGAGTTAATGGACGACTCCTTCTCTATTCCACGCGCCCTACATGGACAAAAATAAAAGAATCTACCAGTAAACAAATTAACTAAAATAAATAAAATAATTGTTTTCATCTAAACTCTATTAAAACTTGTACATATTTAGTCAATTTCAATTTAAGAAAAATGACAAGAACTGGCCTCTTAACTCTAGAAATTATTTTGCCTGGCTCAAATTATTACACTAGACAACTTTGGGGCCTGTACTGGGAAGGGCGGGCCTATGAGAACTAATGTCAACACCAAAATCACACATAAGTTAAAAAACACTTTTCATCAATTTTACAGGAATACTAGATCTCCCTTGACTTGCTATAGTATATTAAAAATCACAATAATTTTTTCTTTTGTTTCAGAAAGGGTTTCCCTTAATATCTATAGACGACCAATTGGGTATACAAGAATCTACAATTTCATATCGCATAAGCCTGTCGCAAAGACGATTTGTGCCAAATTTCCAAAGTTTGGACCTCGTGATCAACCAACTGACTGGGTACAGTTATAAGGCTCCAATATCCGGTGACAATGAAACTACGTGGGCACTTCCATTTACGTTTACGACGAATTTGCACGCAGGAAAGGAGCAAAAGATTTTTATTTCAACCGCCACAAGTATTTACCCTAAAATGTTAACATAAATTTTCTGCTGGCTAAATATTTTTTGAATTGAGAATTTTACATAAGGATATAAATATTTGCTTGTTAATTAAAAATAACATAAAAAGAATCAACAATTCTCTAAAAAAGGTTAAAAATAGTAATAAGGAAGCAAAATTGTGCTTAATATTACTTTGACGAAATATATATTTTAGATTAAAATCAGAATGTGAGAAGATTATGAGGTAAAGGTGAATTAAGGGAAGAAATATTAATAAAAGGAATTCTACAAATATTTGAGATATGTAGTTATATATATAATATCAAGCCTATAGAGATTATAAATACACGTTTAAATAAACGCAGTACAGGTCACTAAATTTTTTAGAGTTATTTTAATTACAGAGATCAAATATGCCATCTTAAAGGTTATCAAATCCGTTTAAAAATTTTTCTGTTCAAAAGTTAATCAGCTATATTTTAAAATTTTATGAAAAACGCCAAGCAAACATAAAAAATTAAAAACATATATAAATTGAAATTATTACTGCATATTAACAACCGATAAATTGTTAAATTCTTCAATAAATTTTATTTAAACCCGATAATATATTGTGCCGAAGTTTGGACGCAAAATATTTTGTATTATCTAAATGCTGATGGAAGAACTCTTTTATTAATAAATTTTATATTTTTGTGATAATAAATATAAGGTACAAATTTTATATGAAAAAAAAAGATTTTTTAGGGTATGTTACGTATTGTGGTCAAAAAGCATTTTTTGATATGGATTGATCTAATGAGCCGAAGGCGGAAGAAATTAAGAAAAACGAATTATATATGAGATAAGGTTATCATAAGGATGCATGCTTTTATGTTTTCATAAACTTTTTTTGACATTGAATTTTGTTAACCTGAAAGCCAGCCACAGACTTTAAAAATAATGAAAATATTAGAGTTATGTCAAATTTCGTATTTTTTAAAAAAATTGCTCAAACGTTTTTTAAAAATTAATCAGAGAGTATAACTAAAAAATAAACAAATTTGTAGAGGAATTCAAGGGAACGAAATGGATATTAATAATAACACAGTTTAACTTGGGTTATATAATTTAATTCACGAAATTATCGTAATGACAAATTTTTTAAAAGTTTCTGGCAATCTACAATAAACGTTAAAACACATATATTAAAAACTTGAAAAAAATTATCTATAAGATAAATGGCTAAATTTAATAAAAATTAATTTTACCGATGTTGTAATTTGAATACTTAAAAATTTAATATTTTATTATTTCTAATTAAACTTTTTAGATTTTACTCATACGTTTGCGAATTTTTAATAGGGGAGTGATTGATGACAATTGAGAAACAATGAGTTGGTATTATCATTTAGGTCAAATTTTTGTTGCATTTTTGAACCTTTTACAAATAAACTTGTTAGGAGAAGGTACGAACAAACAAACTATCCTACCCTCCCCCCCTCAATACGCTAATTAAGTATAAAAGTATCAATAAGAACCGTTAATAGAAGAGAGGCTAAGTTGTAATGCCAAATTGCATCTTAGTTTTTAATCTTTGAATCTGTTTAATTTTTAGCCTATATAACAATCAACAAATCACCCAACACAACTAATCGCAGTCCATTGGCTTGGCTAAAAGGCAATCTTGGTTGCTACGGATATTACCTTATCAATTACGGGAGTTCCATATGGGAACAGTTAAGAACTGTTATGTATGAAACACCTGATGTATTTAGCCCATCTGACCGAATCGATCTAATAAACACTGTAGTTTGGCTGACCAGGTTTTTTTTTATTTCCTCAAAGGTTAAATAAGTTTTTTATAGAATTGCAAAATTACAGGAGACATATAAAATTAAGGCAGAAGCTTAAATAATATTGATTAAGCAGTTTCAAAAACAAACGATTTAAAATTAATATAATATATAGATTTTTAACAATTGTTGTATTTAAAATCAAAAATTTTGGAGGTGATTTATACTTTACCCGCCCGTTAAAACAGGCCCAAAATATCTTACATCTCAAGCAATAAAATTTTATCAGTCCTAAATTTTTTCTCAATTAAATCCTGTATTTTTAGAAAAAGCTAATGTATTGATGAAAAATTAAACTGTTTTTCAAAAACTGCCAACTCTATGATTTATGTGCAAATTTAGGTTTGGTTATATGCCGGGCAATTTCGCGCTAGATTTCATTATGTACAGCGTGGATGGTCGAATCCAAGAACAAGATTCTCTAGTTCTCATGGTAATAGTCGATTGGATCATGTCTATGAGACATAACTTAGCTGCTATGAGGAGCCACATTAGCCTATTTAACAATCTACTTGCAAAATTTGTCGAGCCCATGGCAACCCGCTGGCGCCCTAATCTTAATTGGAGCAACAGCAAATCTAATTTAAGCCATATCGACCGGTATGTGCCACGTGTCTTATTGTCATATACGTTCGCTTAAAATTAGCTGTTAGTTTTGTTGAAAAAAAAGGTTAAAATTAAAAACAAAGTAGTACATGTAAAATTTGTTAAAGTTAAAAAGTAATTGTTAAAAAAAAATTTTAAAATAAAATTCTGCAAAAAATTCCGGTTTTTGTTAGGCATGTGGCATATTTATGCTATCGGAGGGGATAATAATAACCCATATCTGTTTGCACTTTTGTTTAACACGTTCATTGATTTCATTATAAATTTTGCAATTTTTTTGTCACATATTAATCTGATAAAATTTGTTTATTGTTACAAATATATTTTCGGATCTGTCCTAGTCGAACTCGTTTTTATAAAATTCTTTAATTATTTTTGATTTCTTGTTCAGGGGTTTATTTGATAATAATTTAAAATTATTGCAAAACATTTAAGCATCTTGCACATTTTTTACAAATAAAATTGGTTAAGAAAATGGTTAAGTTTTATAAATTCCAATAGCGTAATTATTACATCTAAACCTTTAACTCAAATTATAGGAATTTAACGAGATTTAAAACGGTAAGTAATAAAATGCATAAGAGTTCATTTATTTTCGGAATTTTGAATTTTATCAAATATTGGTAATGTTGTCAATTTTTTTGGTTCGTAATTTTTTTAACTACGTTTATATGAAAATAGATTGATATTTTATAAAATTTATAACACTTAGAGCAATTGTTACGGGCGTTAATTGTAGAAAACAATTAACAATTTTTGATGTTTTCAAACATTTTAAATAAACGCGCCCTAAGTAAACAAGTAATCACGTATACTTTACTTTGTATTTTCTTTCCTTATAAAAATGTTTTTAAATCTTTGTATTTTTTATGATGTTAAAACTCTATAACATAGGTCAACAATTTTTTGAGAGTTTTGAGTACCATAGAGATCACACCTGCCATCTTAGGGGACATCAAATCATACTTTTTTCCTAATCAAACATAGTCAGTCATTTATAAACATTAAAAAAATTTAGAAAAAAAGGTCAAAAAACCAAAAAAGATTCGAAAACAAAAATAAATCAAAATTTTGTTTTTGCATTGTTAAATTCAAACCTCAAATAATATTTTTATAATAAACCGACAATATGGCATGTCTTGTTTTAGTTTGGTTGCGAAATATTTCATATTATTTAATAGTCGATGTAAGCTTGATATACAAATAAAATTTAGTTTTCATTATTTGTGATTTAAAATATGAGTTACAAAGAATATATGCAAAAAAGTCATTTAAATTTTTTTATAGATCTGTCAAATAGGTTAAAGTCCATTTTTTGTTATAGACGTATATAAGGAGACAAAGGCGAAAGAAACTAAGAAAAACGAAAAATATTTACGAAATTAGGCCATCTGGGGATGCATTCTATGTTTACATAAAATTCACGTTTCATTGCTTTTTGTTATATAACTTTAACGATATATGCTCTTATTCCATTTATATCTTATCTTGATATTTAGTGTAAAACAATTCTATATCACTTAAGGTATGAAAAAATGAAAAACTGCGAAAAAACTATATATTTATTTAGCTGCATTCAAAGTCATAGCTTTTTATAAGCTATAAAGTTGTAAAAAAAACAAGATCAAGCTTTAAATATGTATTCTTTTTTGAATTTAATAATATTAAAAAATTAATTCTATAAGTTACAAAAAATTTCTGTGAGTATTCTGTGTTGCATAATTTAACAGAATTTATCAAGGCAAGTTGCTATCGATTGCCATATTAATAGGCGATAATGCAACAATATCTCGCGCCTACGATGCCTTTAAGGCCTTGGTCGGGGATGAAAACCTAACGGTTTGTCTTTTTTTTACAACTTATAACTAATTTTTTTAATATTTTTGATCAAAATGTAAATGATTTGAGACACAAATATAGTATAACAAATGGCTGATTTTTTTATATTAATTAAGAACATGTATATTCATTTTTTGGTGAAAAAATAGCCAAATCCCAACCTAATCAACTCTATCCTCCTTTGCGCCATGATTTATGGAACTGAAGAGGACTGGAACAAGGTTTGGGAATACTATAAAAGATGTAACATAAACTCATTAAAAGAGCAACTCCTCTTTTCACTGGCCCAAACACGAAACCCTATGCTACTCGAAAAGTAATATTGAACTTTTTAAACTCTAAAAATTAAGAATGTCTATATCTTAACTTTGCCCCTATTTGTTTACATTTTTTTCTAAAAGGAGTGCATCTAATAGGAATTTAATAACAATAAAATCTTGACATGACCCCGTTTTTTGTTAATATTATTTAAAGAGTAGGTACTAAATAACATTTATAAAATTTAAGCTAATAATAATTGAAGAATCCATTATTTAGAATTTGAAAAATAATTTGTGCGAAACACATTGTCAATGTTTCTCAAGGCTATGAATCATTATAAACAAGATAAATTGAACACAATAGATTAAGGCTAGAGTCACCTGCGCTGGCAAACAGGTCCATCTAATTTTAATCCATTGTGTTGATTATCTTTTAATAGAAAATTATATCTAAAAACCGTGTTCATTTGAATCAAACTTTGACTAGCCGCAATTCTAATATAATTTCAAAAAAAAATTTATTTTAAATTAGATTGCTCGAATATGCTTTTGACGGGGAGGCAAAAGCAATTAAAACGCAAGATTTACGGTTTATCCTCTCCAAAGTTGCCAATAACCACAAAGTGGGCTTACCCATAGCCTGGAATTTCGTGACAACTAATTGGAATTCGCTCATAAAGTTGGTGGGTGATTCCGTGACGGCTAAAGACGGTATCTTTAAGGTCATTCTCAGACACGCTGACGAAAGGGATAAAATCACAGAGCTCTTGCAGTTTTATCGTGAATATATTAATAAGTAACAATTTGCTATGATTTAATTGTTTAGGGAGCGTTAAGACTACATAAATGATTACCAGCTATGTTTATGGAGATTTAGGCATAAATTTATCAAGATTTTTTTATACTTAGAGCAACTGCTCCGATTGTAACATACTGTTAATATTTTAAATTTTAATAATTTAAAATGTTCTGAATTTTTAAATTTTTTGTAAAGACAAAAAAAGTCTCTTGCCCTAACAATTTCTAGTTTATTCTAACGCATCAACGTTTAAGGCGCCTTAAGAACTGTTTTTTTGGCTTAAAATTAAAGGTGTAATGTTTTGACCAGGGCTGGGAAAACAATGAGCCAAAAAACTTTGGCTCATTTTTTAAAAACATAAAAAAAGAAATGGGGGCAAAAGTAAAGGGCCAAGATAAGAATGCAAAAAAAGCCCTTACTAAGAAAAGGGGCAAAAAAAACCCACAAAAAGTGGCTCCTAAAAAGAGCCCCAAAAAACCCATTTTATGTTTTCTTTATAATAATTTCAAAAAATTTTGGGTGGGTTATTTTTTTTAAAGCTCCTAGAAGTTTTTTTTAAGAAAAGGGGCTTTTTTTAAACATGTCCCTTTTCTTTAAGCAAGAAAAGGGGCTTTTCTTTTGCCATGCCCACGAGTTTGTGGGCATTTGGAAAAAAAAACTCAAAAACTTGTTAATAAAAAGCCCATTTAGTTTTTTTCCCATCCCTGGTTTTGACATTTCACAACCATTAATGAAGAGATTTATATGGTCTATTATTTCATATTTTCATGATATAGATATTATGCTGCTATCAATTTTAGAATGTATATTTAATATAAATAAAATTGTTAAATTATGTTATTATTTATTCGATATGAAAATAGTTAACAAATGAAATTCATTCAATAACTTTTATTTAGGGAACTATCGATGGAGGTATTTCAAGTGATCGAAAGCCTCGCAATCACTACCGAATGGAAACGGGCTAATTCCGAGCTAATCTATAACTGGCTTATTAAAAACCAAGGCATCTAATTGGGAAATGGATATTTTGGAAAAACTAGTATATGGTGAAGCTAAGGAAGAATCTTATATGCTTCCAGGATAAAATATAACGATATTACAAAAAAATGCATTCGTATATTTTTATGCCCTTAAATAAAAACCTTTACTATAGAGGAAATAAAGAGAATTAATAATTTTAAGTTATAAAAAAAAATTTACTCATATCAATTTTAATTGCTTCTTTACTTCCGTGAGTGTTGTTCATGCATTTTATATTCCGACTTGCCAAAAATAAATTGACAAAAAAATAGGAAGAGAGAACGGAAAAAATATAATCTTATCAAAAACACAAACAGATATGGGCGCAAAATAAGTTAATATTATTAAATTAATATTCTAAACTATAAATAACAACATGCTTATTTCAAAAATTTATACATTTTTATATAATTGTTTATTAATTTGAATTATTTATTGTCAAAAAAAATTAAAAACGAGCAATTTATTTTTTTGGCATGTAATGTCGCATAATCCATGCCCCCGGGAAAAAAATCGTAAACGCCATTTGCAGCATATAAAGCTTTTAAAGACCTAAGCAGGTTTTTTCAATTTGGTAAAAGTCAATTTTTTTTTGCAATATTTGCTCAAATACAATCTCACTTAAAACGCATAGTCCTTTATGCTACCCTTACAAGATTTAAAGTGTAATTTGCCATTTGTAAAAGATAAAAAGGTATATTCCTATTTTGCAAAAACTCATATATTTAGTTTATTCTAATAAATAAAACTATTACAGAACAAACACATTATTTAAATATAATATAAAGTCCATTCATGTAACTGTGTAGTCATTTGCAATCAAATGCCGAAATTAAAATATTATTTTCCAATAGTAAAATTTTGTTCCTTTAGGTTAGGTTTTTAAGTGTTTGTTTAGTAAAGTTTGCATCTCGTCATTTGGCACAGTCGATTGTATTTTAGGAGATTCAGTTGTTGTTTTGGCAAATTGCCTATTCCGTTTCTCTTTTTTCTTCTTGCTGAGGTAGTTTTTAATCCGGTCTTTTAAATAGTTGTCAACTGTTAAAAATTTAATGGAAAACAATAATTAAATACGCAAAAATATACTTTAAAATTGTTATTCGAAATGTTAAAATATGTGATTGCTTTGTAATTACTTTTCCATTTTGCCAAACGAGACGGCTTCAATAAATTATTTTAATTTTTATAAAACTTAGGCTGAATTAATCCCAGATATCAAGACCGTTAGGACGAGAGCTTTGAAAAACCCATATTTGGTCAAAACTCATTTTTTCAACTCTGGAAACTAAGAAAAAGTTAAGGTTTTAGTTATAACAAAAAAATATTTAAAAAGTTCAAAATTATCTGCTTATATTTTGTATTTATAGGCAATTTTTTTAATTTATTATTTAATTTTTAAATAAACAAATGTATGATTTTAGCGAAAAAATGGGTTTTCCAACTTTGGTTAAAGTAAAGTTAATAGTACTTCGAGAAAAAGAATAAAAAAAATGTACTATCCTGCTTCGAATTTTAGGCTAACTTTTAAATTGCCCAATATTTTAACATCTATTAGATGAGAAACCGCTTGGTTAGGTAAGTGGGTATTAACAATATTTTTAATTAATCAATTGTAGATTGGGTTATATATACTCCTTTTCTGTGAATATTAACCCAAAAGAGATCTTTTATATACAACAATGTGGGATTGTGTTTTTTCTTAGCAAAATATGATTTTGACGATATTAAGAGTCAATTATGATGATTCTCAATATTTTTTACTTCAAGGTTTCCGTTTAATTTATTATTTAGTCGTCTATTACACAGGTCAACAAATATTAATGTCACAAGTAATAAATATAAGAAGGCATCCTCATGACAGATCTCATATATATTACGTTTTTCGTAGATTCTTCCTCCTAAAGCACAATAGATTCTTCCATAACAAAAAATGGCCTTTTTGACAATATTGATATAACCTAAAGATTTAAGAATTTTTTATATATAAAAATTTCTTGTAACTTATATTATCATCACAAATTAAAAAATTAATTTTTTAAAATATAAAGCTCTTAAATCAGCATTTTCATACAAAATATTTTGCGCCCTAACTTAAATACCACACGGTATATAATCGGTTTTTAATAAAAATCTTATCTGAAGTTTGAAATTACTTTAGCTGAGGCAAAGAAAAATTTAATTTATTTTTATTTATAAATTCTTTTCAATAAACAATATTTTTTAATTTTTCAATGTTTATAGCTGCTAAGTTTGATCAGAGAAAACGGTAAGAAAACTGTAAATGGATTTAAAAATCCCTGAGATAGCAGGTCACTGTAGTTAACGCATAACTCGAAAAATGTTGACCTGTGTATAAATCTGGTAGTTTCGAAAAAAGACGAAATAAATATACCTGATTTCTGGATTTTATTATTACGTCGATATGAATAATTGAAAAATTCAAGTCCTCTTACAAAACATTTTCTTTACAGCTGTGTATACACAAAAACCTTCATTTCACATATATTTCTGTTTTTTAGTTCAGTAACGGCTACATATGACTTATACGTCGAATCAGATATTACCGGATGAGATGCAATTTGATCGGCTTTGTATTCCAACAGAATTTGCGAGCAATCTGGTTCTCGAAAAATCAGGGCAAAATCTAAAAGTTAGGGTCAATCATAAGGTTACTTTTGTCCGTGATTCGAACCAAACAACCTAATAATATTTAGATCATTCTATAATTGATTTTTGAAACAATTTTTTTGATAGTAAAACATTATATTTTTTGAATTATATAGGGGCACGTGCAAAGTGAGTTTTTATTTTCTTAGAATTTTTAAAATATTATAAAATTTTATTTTGTAATAAAACGCAAATTTTAGTAAAGTTGCCAAATTTAGTGTGTGCGCATAAAATGCTTTTTTTTTGAAATAAAATATTTTTTAAATTTAAAATTTTGAAAATTTTCAAAATTTTTAAAAGTTATACGAAAATAAAAACTAACATTGCATGTGCCCTCATATATAGTCAAACAAAACATGGTTTCTATTGCCCGGATTTTTTAAACTGTATATTTTTTTTAGTCAAATTTTGCAAGCCTGCTAAACATTAAAATTGATTAAGCATTTCTTTGTTTATATATGTTTATTGACCTTAAGATAAATATGTTTTTTGTGATATGTATCAACCGGCTTGGCTAAATTAATTTTAATTAGGATTCTTGTTCAAAGAAATATTTAGGGACGTTTGAGTCAAGACTTTGCCCGTTTAGTGTGATTTAAAACAAGCTAGTGGTTTAATTTAGGTAATGGCCTCATAAGAATGAACTACTCAGTATTTTGTAGGCGGCATTCATTAGGCTTTTTGTTGAGTATGGTATACAACATAAGCTTGCAATTAGTTCTTCGGACTTACTATTTTTGATAACGGTGACTTATATAGTATTTATATATTTTAAATTTATTTATTAGCTCTTAGGTAATAGCTAAAGTAATATCAAAGGCGACTACGCTTAATCTAAGGCGCTTATTATATAAAATTTCATTGGTTTAAGCAGTAGGTCCATTACGGTATGGCCAGCTAATGATCACCCCAAATCATTTTTAGGCCCTTGTTTGTTTTTAATATTTAAACCCACTAAATCTTCCTATAAGTTTATAAAACAAACTTTTCACAACCAAAATAATATATCTAATTGTGTTTATAAATTTAATTGTAATGATTGTAATTTCTCTTACATAGGCCAAACTAGTCGATTTTTAAATATAAGAACTAAAGAACACGAATCAGCTGTAAAAAACAACCAATTTTTTAAATCTGCTCTAGCAGAACATCACCTTTTAACCTCTCATTCATTAAATCTTACGCCACAAATCTTAAATGTCGAACCAAATAATTTTAAAAGAAAAATCTTAGAAAGTTTCGCTATACAAAATAATCCCCATTCATTAAATAGGAAAATTGATTATAATTACATCTTAAATAAGGCGACTTCACATTTTATCAATAATCATCATTTTTTATTTAATTAAATTAATTTTTTTATTTTTAAATCAGTTACCATTTTTTAATTTAATTGAATATAAACTTAATTTAATTAAAAACAAATTTACGCGCTTTGAAAATTAGTTTTATATTTTTGTACTGGCTTTATTATATTTTTTTCCTTATTTTTAATACTATCTTAAAAAACATTCTAACCATCAAATCATAATAATTGAACTTGGAATATATCGTTCGATTCTTTCCATTCTAAAATCTAATTTTAATATACTATGATTAAGAGATTCATTTTCTCGAAAATTTAGTTATATTTTAATTTTTTATTTTTTAATTTATTACATACCGGAAAATACCATTATTCAAATAAATTTACAATTCCGGATTAAATTCATATAATATTAGAATATGTACATAATTCTCAATATTTATTCTTGGCAAAATAATTTATTAAATTTGTATAAAAAAAAATTTAAGAGGATTTTAGAAAAAATAATAAGGATAAAAAATTTGTAAAAATTTATTTTTTTCTATTATTTAATACTTTTTAAATAAAACAGCCTCAACAACGTTAAATCTGACAAAAATAAGTAAAATAGAATGCATTTGGCCTATTTAGAATATTATGATTTAACAGATATTTTTTTTTATGACTATCAACAAACCTAAAATAAACGTAAAAAGTCAATTATTTTATGAAATATAGTGATATGGTTTTTTGATATTATAATTACATAAAAGAAGTGAATTTTAGGGTTAAACAACCTTAAATGATTAAAACGGGCAGAATTAGCTTCAATGATTAAAAAGATTATATATTAGACCCAATTTTATATAAACAAAATATAGACATTCAGTCTTTATTTACTAATTTTTACAAATGCCAAATATGTTTTTGAAAGGCTATTTAGAGCAAGGCACACCATACATATCTAACTGACCTTAATAAAGTTTAAAAACCAACAATTTAAGTTCCATTTACATTTTAGTTTTATAATATAGACGCACTAAACCTATTAAAGAAAGAGAAAATATTACTGATAATTGATTCTATGGGAATATGGATTTGGGCATTGACCTAAAGTTTTTTATAACTAAATGCGTTCCTTACGAGTTTTAACACAAAAATTTGTTTTAATAAATACATTAAATTACAAATTTAATAAAAATAATGGAATGATTTAATAATCTCATTTTTTTATAATTTACCTATCTAGTTCTTTTAAGATTTTCTATACATAACATATAAATTATTTTTTTAACACTTTAACAGGCAAAATAGGACTGATTATATAGGTTCTATATATTTTTAGATAATTATGCAAAAATAATAAAAAAATAAGCTTGCACAGACGAATACAATCTGCGTTAGTTTTTTGACACCTGAAAATTTGCTGTTTTTTGGCAAATTTAGGTATTTTTATTGTAGAAGCGTCAAAATCGAGTGAAAAAAGGTGGGGCTATTATATGTTATTAAGCCATATTTTATCTATAAAATAAATGTTAAATATTAAAAAAAGATTGGCTGGTTAACCAGAGTCGATTTTGAAAACAGGCAAAATTTTCACTTTTTTCGGTTTTAAGGTTCACTTTTTCATTGTAAATTTAATAATAGTAGTAATCAATTAAATCAAACTATTATGGTCTGACATAATTGCCCATATGTCCTGCTTTTTGAATACTGTCAAATTTGGCACATTAGCATATTCTAATATAGTGCCAAGGGCATAAATATGTCCGAAAATTAGGGCAAAAAATTGATTTTTTAAATTTTTAAAAAAAGTCATGCCGGTCCCAAACTAATTTATTAACAATATTAAGAGCCATATTATATAAATTTTTCAGAAAATTCAAAGATACGTTTTTTTAACTATTTGTGTCTAAACTTGACTTTAATTTTTTAATAACTTAAAAAATTTTTTTTAAAGATTTTTTGCGTCTAAGGTAGTTCTTATTACGATCTTCAAAATAAAAAAAAATTATGACTCTAGCTACAATACTTTAGATGATGCATGCGCACAAAGTTGCCTCAAATCTTTTTTTGCAAAAAAATTAAAAATATTTTTGCTCATATCTCGGTCAAAAATCACTTCCGGTCAAAAAAAATTTAATTTTTCATCAGCACTCAAGGACCCTACCAGTGTACCAATTTTCAGCCAAAACTGAGACCACAAGGGAAAAAGTTTGTCGATTTGAGGTGGAATTGACCATGTATATATTATCCCCCACGAGTTTTTTTTATCCCCCTAAAATGAAAAAGCTAGAATCGGGCCTGGTTTGGATGAATCTTGAAACCGAAGAAAACATAAACATAATCTTGTATTTAGTACTATGTACTATTAATGTTTTTTTGTTCACAAGATTTTTTAAATTGCCATTTAAAGCTTCATTAAATAAATAGGATCTGGATATTTAAAATAAAAAATTATATTTTTTTTTCTTAAGGTGTTTTCGAAGTCGCAGTCTGTCAGTTTGGTTGAAAAGGCCCATTTTTTTGATGAAGACGGATAAAAGGATTAAAGCCAAAAGAAATTAAGAAAAACAGAAAATATATATAAGATAGGGCCATTTTAAGGAAATATTCTTTTTGTTTTCATAAAATTCACTTTTGTGTCATTGATATTTGTTGACATGTATTATCTGTTTTTAATAAAAATATTATTTAGTTTTAAATAAAATTTAACTGTTATGAATACGCAAAAAAAAATTTCAATTTATTTTATGAATATTTTTTGTTAGTTTGACATTTTTTCCAAAATATACAATTTTTATAGCTGATTAATTAAGTTTGATTAGAATAAACGATAAACGGATTTGATATAGCCTAAGATGGCAGGTTTTCTTTGTTAGCTCTTGACCTGTTTAATTAAAAGCAAAAAAATTATTAATTTTTTAAAAGTGAATTTGAACGCTCTCTTAATTTTGTGCAACAAAATATTTTGAACACAGTGATATTGAATTTGGAATTAATTAAATGATGGTGGTCCTTATATAGGGCCATGACCTAATTTAGTTAATATATATTGTTATCCCAATCATATGTTTAGCTATATAATTTATTGTTAAAATACTGCTTTATTTGTAACCACTCTGAGCTTATTAAAAGGATAAACGGAGGAATAAAATATCTGGCAGCGTGCATCCATAAATACGTCAACACCATCATTAAAATCTCTATAAAAATAAATTTTTATTAAATATAAGAAAAAATATTTTGCCTAAAACGCAAAGGCTATGATGAAAAATTTTTTCTTTTGTAAGGCGATCAAGGAGGAGTGTTTAGGCTAGGTTCGTGTTGATATATATTTTTATTAATATTTTAGTTTTCTTGCTCCAATAACCTTGTTATTATCATTATAACAATATGGTAGATATGATATATTTTGGCCATATCCTACGTGATTATATTTTTTGTTAATATGTTTGTTTATTTTTCTTTAAGATGCTTGTTATTTTTATAGTAACAACGTGTATCTTCTCCTGGATAATTTTGAAGAAACGTGAAGAGCCAGAGAGAGTGAGAGAAAAATAATTTTAACAATAATTGAAGTTTTATAAGAGAAAGAACAAAAGTAAAAAAATAATTTAAAACGTGAAGATGTTAACCTCTGCACAATTCTATAACTCGCTATAAACACTCTTTTAGATTTACCCAAAAAACAATCAATAGTCAGGGCTTAGTTTGACGGTGTCATTAGGTAATTTTTTTAACACTCTTAAATAAGGTTTTGCTATTGATTAGGATTTTTTTCTAATATTCAATATAAATGGCAAAAAAGGGCACGAAAGTATAGAATTAACAAAGTTATGAAATATTCGGCGTCTAATTAAGGTGAGGTACAGCGTAATTGATTGTCGCATGTGTTCTCATTATAACGTAGGCTCCGCTAAAAAAAACAAAAAAAATTAAAAAAATTTTAAGTTTAACCTTAGACGCATCTATATATTTTGAAATTTTGGTTACTGGCAGACTCAACCCACTTCAATTTGTCAATAAAATCAATTTTTTTGAAAAAAATTTAAATTTAACTTTAGACAAATTCCCTTTAGGACACACTATACAGGATTGTCAAAATAACATAAAATTTAAAAAATTATCAAATTAGTTTAACTTTGGACGCATCGATATTTTAAAATTTGATTGAGACACCTTGGCGGAGTCATCCCACTAAAATTCAAAAAAACTAAAAATGTTTTAAAGGTTAAACCTTGAACACATATATTTTTTCGATAGTTCAGACTTCTTGGCGGATGCACGGATGAAAGGACCAAAGCAAAAAGAAATTAAGAAAAACAGAAAATATATATAAGATAAGGCTATTTTGAGATAATACTCTATTCGTTTTCATAAAATTCACTTTTGTGTCATTGATATTTGTTGACTTGTGTTATCTGTTTTTAATAAAAATATTATTTAGGTTTAAATAAAATGTAACTGGTATGAATATGCAAAAAAAATTTCAATTTATTTTTTAAATCTTGTTTGTTAGTTTGACATTTTTACCTAAATTTTCAATGTTTTTAGCTGATTAACTAAGTTCGATTAGAATAAACGATATATCCTAAGATGGCAGGTTTTCTTTGTTAGCTCATAATCTTCAAAAATTTGTTGACCTGTTAAATTAATAGCAAAAAAAAACTTTAATTTTTAAAAGTGAATTTGGCTCTTTTAATTTTGTGCACCAAAGTATTTTGAACATTGTGAAATTGAATTTGGAATTAATTAAGTAAGATGGTGGTCCTAATATAGGGCCATGACCTAAAATATTTTATTTATTGTTAAAATACTGCTTTATTTATAACCAGGGCTGGGAAAACAATGAACCAAAAAACTTTGGCTCATTTTTTTCCCCTAAAACATAAAAAAAGAAAGGGGGCTAAGGGCCAAAATAAGAATTTAAAAAAAGCCCCTTACTAAGAAAAGGGGTTGTCGGCTCAAAATCTCAGTGGCAAACCTTCCTGTCTTACAAGCATGAGTTGCGAGTTCGAATCCGTGCACAGGAAGCTTTTTTCTTCGGAAAAATAGTATACATGTGTAAACAACTTAAAGCTGCTGAGAGGCCTGCTTAGGCAGTAGGCCTTAAACGATATGCCTAAAGTAAGAGCCTAGGCTAAAAACCTAGGTCGCCGGCGTGCGAGCAAATCTTACTATTTAACCCGTGGGCAATATTAATTGCTTTCCTCTGGATAAAAGAGTCAAAGCCCTGACGGGTATGGCACCCCCTGAATGGGGAAAGGTATGAGGGAAACCTCAAAACCAAATGTTTATGTTTTTTACTAAGAAAAGGGGCAAAAAAACCCACAAAAAGTGCTTAAAAAAAGCCCCAAAAAACCCATTTTATGTTTTCTTTATAATAATCTCGAAAAATTATGATTTTTTCTTTACAATAATGGTGGGTTATTTTTTCTTAAAGCACCTAGGAGTTTTTTTTTGAAAAAAAGGGGCTTTTTTTAAACATGCCCCTTTTCTTTAAGCAAGAAAAGAGGCTTTTCTTTAGCCATGCCCACGAGTTTGTGGGCATTTGGAAAAAAACTATAAAACTTGTTAAAAAAAAGCCCATTTAGTTTTTTTCCCCAGCCCTGTTTGTAACCACTCTGAGCCTATTAAAGATTAACGGAGGAATGAAATATCTGGCAGCGTGCATCCATAATTACGTCAACTGCCTGCCATATCTTTAAAATCTCTACAAAAATAAATTTTTATAAAATATAAGAAAAAAATATTTTGCCTAAAACGCAAAGGCTCCGATAAAATTTTTTTTCTTTTGTAAGGCGATCAAGGAGGAGTGTTTAGGCTAGGTTTGTGTTGATATATATTTTTATTAATATGTTAGTTTTCTTGCTCCAATAACCTTGTTATTATCATTATAACAATATGGTAGATATGATATATTTTGGCCATATCCTACGTGATTATATTTTTTGTAAATATGTTTGTTTATTTTTCTTTAAGATGCTTGTTATTTTTATAGTAACAACGTGTATCTTCTCCTGGATAATTTTGAAGAAACGTGAGGAGCCAGAGAGAGAGAGAAATAATATTAACAATCGAATATTGAAGTTTTATAAGAGAAAGAACGAAAGTGAAAAATAATATAAAACGTGCGGATGTTAAACTCTGCACAATTCTATAACTCGCTATAAATTCTCTTTTAGATTTACCTAAAAAACAATCTCCCAAAAGTCGGGGCTTAGTTTGACGGCGTCATTAGGTAATTTTTTTAAACACTCAATAAGGTTTTGCTATTAATTAGGATAATTCTTTTTTAAATATTCAATATAAATGGCAAAAAAGGGCACGAAAGTATCGGCGTCTAATTAAGGTGAAGTACGGCGTAATTGAATGTCGCATGTGTTCTCATTATAGCGTAGGCTCAGCTAAAAAAAATTAAAAAATTTATAAATAACCTTAGACGCATCTATATATTTTGAAATTTTGATTACTGGCAGACTCAACCCACTTTAATATGTCAATAAAATCATTTTTTTTTTAAAATTTAAATTCAAACTTAGACAAATTCACTTTGGGACACACTATACAGGATTGTCAAAAAAACATAAAATTAAAAAAAGAATTATTAAATTAGTTTAACTTTTGACGCATCGATATTTTAAAATTTGGTTGAGACACCTTGGCGGAGTCATCGTACTAAAATTTGTCAAAAAAACTAAAAATGTTTTAAAAAAAGTTTAAACCTTGGGCACATATATTTTTTGATAGTTTAGACTTCTTAGCGGATGCACGGATGAAAGGACCAAAGCCAAAAGAAATTAAGAAAAACAGAAAATATATATAAGATAGGGCCATTTTGAGGTAATATTCTTTTTGTTTTCATAATATTCACTTTTGTGTCATTAATATTTGTTGACTTGTGTTATCTGTTTCTAATAAAAATATTTTTTAGGTTTAAATAGAATGTAACTGTTATGAATATGCAAAAAAAATTTCAATTTATTTTATAAATCTTTTTTGTTAGTTTGACATTTTTACCTAAATTTTCAATGTTTTTAGCTGATTAACTAAGTTTGATTAGAATAAACGATATATCCTAAGATGGCAAGTTTTCTTTGTTAGCTCATAATCTTCAAAAATCTGTTGACCTGTTTAATTAAAAGCAAAAAAAAACTTTAATTTTTTAAAAGTGAATTTAAACGCTCTCTTAATTTTGTGCACCAAAGTATTTTGAACATTGTGAAATTGAATTTGGAATTAATTAATTAAGATGGTGGTCATATAGGGCCATGACCTAAAATAGTTTTATTTATTGTTAAAATACTGCTTTATTTGTAACCAGGGCTGGGAAAACAATTAGCCAAAAAATTTTAGCTCATTTTTTCCCCTAAAACATAAAAAAAAAAGAAAGGGGGAAAAGCCAAAATAAGAATTTAAAAAAAGCCCCTAACTAAGAAAAGGGCCAAAAAAACCCACAAAAAGTGCTTAAAAAAAGCCCCAAAAAACCCATTTTATGTTTTCTTTATAATAATTTCAAAAAATTTTGATTTTTTCTTTACAATAATGGTGGGTTGGTTATTTTTTCTTAAAGCTCCTAGGAGTTTTTTTTTGAAGAAAAGGGGCTTTTCTTATAACATGCACTTTTTCTTTAAGCAAGAAAAGAGGCCTTTCTTTAGCCATGCCCACGAGTTTGTGGGCATTTGGAAAAAAACTCAAAAACTTGTTAAAAAAAAGCCCATTTAGTTTTTTTCCCTTCCCTGTTTGTAACCACCCTGAGCTTATTTAAAGGATTAACGGAGGAATGAAATATCTGGCAGCGTGCATCCATAATTACGTCAACTGCCTGCCATATCTTTAAAATCTCTACAAAAATAAATTTTTATAAAATATAAGAAAAAAATATTTTGCCTAAAACGCAAAGGCTCCGATAAAATTTTTTTTCTTTTGTAAGGCGATCAAGGAGGAGTGTTTAGGCTAGGTTTGTGTTGATATATATTTTTATTAATATGTTAGTTTTCTTGCTCCAATAACCTTGTTATTATCATTATAACAATATGGTAGATATGATATATTTTGGCCATATCCTACGTGATTATATTTTTTGTAAATATGTTTGTTTATTTTTCTTTAAGATGCTTGTTATTTTTATAGTAACAACGTGTATCTTCTCCTGGATAATTTTGAAGAAACGTGAGGAGCCAGAGAGAGAGAGAAATAATATTAACAATCGAATATTGAAGTTTTATAAGAGATAGAACGAAAGTGAAAAATAATATAAAACGTGCGGATGTTAAACTCTGCACAATTCTATAACTCGCTATAAATTCTCTTTTAGATTTACCTAAAAAACAATCTCCCAAAAGTCGGGGCTTAGTTTGACGGCGTCATTAGGTAATTTTTTTAAACACTCAATAAGGTTTTGCTATTAATTAGGATAATTCTTTTTTAAATATTCAATATAAATGGCAAAAAAGGGCACGAAAGTATCGGCGTCTAATTAAGGTGAAGTACGGCGTAATTGAATGTCGCATGTGTTCTCATTATAGCGTAGGCTCAGCTAAAAAAAAATTAAAAAATTTATAAATAACCTTAGACGCATCTATATATTTTGAAATTTTGGTTACTGGCAGACTCAACCCACTTTAATATGTCAATAAAATCATTTTTTTTTTTAAAATTTAAATTCAAACTTAGACAAATTCACTTTGGGACACACTATACAGGATTGTCAAAAAAACATAAAATTAAAAAAAGAATTATTAAATTAGTTTAACTTTTGACGCATCGATATTTTAAAATTTGGTTGAGACACCTTGGCGGAGTCATCGTACTAAAATTTGTCAAAAAAACTAAAAATGTTTTAAAAAAAGTTTAAACCTTGGGCACATATATTTTTTGATAGATGAGACTTCTTAGCGGATGCACGGATGAAAGCACCAAAGCCAAAAGAAATTAAGAAAAACAGAAAATATATATAAGATAGGGCCATTTTGAGGTAATATTCTTTTTGTTTTCATAATATTCACTTTTGTGTCATTAATATTTGTTGACTTGTGTTATCTGTTTCTAATAAAAATATTTTTTAGGTTTAAATAGAATGTAACTGTTATGAATATGCAAAAAAAATTTCAATTTATTTTATAAATCTTTTTTGTTAGTTTGACATTTTTACCTAAATTTTCAATGTTTTTAGCTGATTAACTAAGTTTGATTAGAATAAACGATATATCCTAAGATGGCAGGTTTTCTTTGTTAGCTCATAATCTTCAAAAATCTGTTGACCTGTTTAATTAAAAGCAAAAAAAACTTTAATTTTTTAAAAGTGAATTTAAACGCTCTCTTAATTTTGTGCACCAAAGTATTTTGAACATTGTGAAATTGAATTTGGAATTAATTAAGTAAGATGGTGGTCATATAGGGCCATGACCTAAAATAGTTTTATTTATTGTTAAAATACTGCTTTATTTGTAACCAGGGCTGGGAAAACAATTAGCCAAAAAATTTTAGCTCATTTTTTCCCCTATAACATAAAAAAAAGAAAGGGGGAAAAGCCAAAATAAGAATTTAAAAAAAGCCCCTAACTAAAAAAAGGGCCAAAAAAAACCCACAAAAAGTGCTTAAAAAAAGCCCCAAAAAACCCATTTTATGTTTTCTTTATAATAATTTCAAAAAATTTTGATTTTTTCTTTACAATAATGGTGGGTTGGTTATTTTTTCTTAAAGCTCCTAGGAGTTTTTTTTTGAAGAAAAGGGGCTTTTCTTATAACATGCACTTTTTCTTTAAGCAAGAAAAGAGGCCTTTCTTTAGCCATGCCCACGAGTTTGTGGGCATTTGGAAAAAAACTCAAAAACTTGTTAAAAAAAAGCCCATTTAGTTTTTTTCCCTTCCCAGTTTGTAACCACTCTGGGCTTATTTAAAGGATTAACGGAGGAATGAAATATCTGGCAGCGTGCATCCATAATTAAGTCAACTGCCTGCCATATCTTTAAAATCTCTACAAAAATAAATTTTTATAAAATATAAGAAAAAAATATTTTGCCTAAAACGCAAAGGCTTTGATAAAATTTTTTTTCTTTTGTAAGGCGATCAAGGAGGAGTGTTTAGGCTAGGTTCGTGTTGATATATATTTTTATTAATATGTTAGTTTTCTTGCTCCAATAACCTATATTATCATTATAACAATATGGTAGATATGATATATTTGGGCCATATCCTACGTGATTACATTTTTTGTTAATATGTTTGTTTATTTTTCTTTAAGATGCTTGTTATTTTTATAGTAACAACGTGTATCTTCTCCTGGATAATTTTGAAGAAACGTGAGGAGCCAGAGAGAGAGAGAAATAATATTAACAATCGAATATTGAAGTTTTATAAGAGAAAGAACGAAAGTGAAAAATAATTTAAAACGTGCGGATGTTAAACTCTGCACAATTCTATAACTCGCTATAAATTCTCTTTTAGATTTACCTAAAAAACAATCTCCCAAAAGTCGGGGCTTAGTTTGACGGCGTCATTAGGTAATTTTTTTAAACACTCAATAAGGTTTTGCTATTAATTAGGATAATTTTTTAAATATTCAATATAAATGGCAAAAAAGGGCACGAAAGTATCGGCGTCTAATTAAGGTGAAGTACGGCGTAATTGAATGTCGCATGTGTTCTCATTATAGCGTAGGCTCAGCTAAAAAAAAATTAAAAAATTTATAAATAACCTTAGACGCATCTATATATTTTGAAATTTTGATTACTGGCAGACTCAACCCACTTTAATATGTCAATAAAATCATTTTTTTTTTTAAAATTTAAATTCAAACTTAGACAAATTCACTTTGGGACACACTATACAGGATTGTCAAAAAAACATAAAATTAAAAAAAGAATTATTAAATTAGTTTAACTTTTGACGCATCGATATTTTAAAATTTGGTTGAGACACCTTGGCGGAGTCATCGTACTAAAATTTGTCAAAAAAACTAAAAATGTTTTAAAAAAAGTTTAAACCTTGGGCACATATATTTTTTGATAGTTTAGACTTCTTAGCGGATGCACGGATGAAAGGACCAAAGCCAAAAGAAATTAAGAAAAACAGAAAATATATATAAGATAGGGCCATTTTGAGGTAATATTCTTTTTGTTTTCATAATATTCACTTTTGTGTCATTAATATTTGTTGACTTGTGTTATCTGTTTCTAATAAAAATATTTTTTAGGTTTAAATAGAATGTAACTGTTATGAATATGCAAAAAAAATTTCAATTTATTTTATAAATCTTTTTTGTTAGTTTGACATTTTTACCTAAATTTTCAATGTTTTTAGCTGATTAACTAAGTTTGATTAGAATAAACGATATATCCTAAGATGGCAGGTTTTCTTTGTTAGCTCATAATCTTCAAAAATCTGTTGACCTGTTTAATTAAAAGCAAAAAAAACTTTAATTTTTTAAAAGTGAATTTAAACGCTCTCTTAATTTTGTGCACCAAAGTATTTTGAACATTGTGAAATTGAATTTGGAATTAATTAAGTAAGATGGTGGTCATATAGGGCCATGACCTAAAATAGTTTTATTTATTGTTAAAATACTGCTTTATTTGTAACCAGGGCTGGGAAAACAATTAGCCAAAAAATTTTAGCTCATTTTTTCCCCTAAAACATAAAAAAAAGAAAGGGGGAAAAGCCAAAATAAGAATTTAAAAAAAGCCCCTAACTAAGAAAAGGGCCAAAAAAACCCACAAAAAGTGCTTAAAAAAAGCCCCAAAAAACCCATTTTATGTTTTCTTTATAATAATTTCAAAAAATTTTGATTTTTTCTTTACAATAATGGTGGGTTGGTTATTTTTTTCTTAAAGCTCCTAGGAGTTTTTTTTTGAAGAAAAGGGGCTTTTCTTATAACATGCACTTTTTCTTTAAGCAAGAAAAGAGGCTTTTCTTTAGCCATGCCCACGAGTTTGTGGGCATTTGGAAAAAAACTCAAAAACTTGTTAAAAAAAAGCCCATTTAGTTTTTTTCCCTTCCCTGTTTGTAACCACTCTGAGCTTATTTAAAGGATTAACGGAGGAATGAAATATCTGGCAGCGTGCATCCATAATCGTCAACTGCCTGTCATATCTTTAAAATCTCTACAAAAATAAATTTTTATAAAATATAAGAAAAAAATATTTTGCCTAAAACGCAAAGGCTCCGATAAAATTTTTTTTCTTTTGTAAGGCGATCAAGGAGGAGTGTTTAGGCTAGGTTCGTGTTGATATATATTTTTATTAATATGTTAGTTTTCTTGCTCCAATAACCTTGTTATTATCATTATAACAATATGGTAGATATGATATATTTTGGCCATATCCTACGTGATTATATTTTTTGTTAATATGTTTATTTATTTTTCTTTAAGATGCTTGTTATTTTTATAGTAACAATGTATCTTCTCCTGGATAATTTTGAAGAAACGTGAGGAGCCAGAGAGAGAGAGAGAAAAAAATAATATTAACAATCGAATATTGAAGTTTTATAAGAGAAAGAACGAAAGTGAAAAATAATTTAAAACGTGCAGATGTTAACCTCTGCACAATTCTATAACTCGCTATAAACACCAGAGATGTAAAAAAGCCCCGAGTGTTTTTTCTCATAGCACCGGTGCTAAAAGCACAGGGCAATTATAACTTTTTGCCCATTTGGTGCTAATAGCACAGGGCATTTATTACTTTTTGCCCCTTCGGTGCTATAACCGGGGCATCTATTACTTTTGCCCTTTAACCAAAAGCACCAAGGCACTTTGCTCCTTTGGTGCTAAAAGCCCTAGGGCATTATTACTTTTTATTTTTTTGGGGCTTAAAGCACCGGTGCAATATAATTTTATAAATTTTGGGGCTTAATGCACCGGGGCATTTATTATATAGTGTGTTTTTTTCCCTTCGTGCTTTTTAATGATTGGCTGGGTAACGGCGAAAATCTATATTTTGTTTAATAAATAGCTTGATTTATTATTAAAATGCTCACTGCTTATATACCAAAACTATTTTATGCATGATATTTTTATCTTATTCAATTGATAATAGAATTAAAAAATCCGCCATCTATAATTTATAATTATGTTACGATTAATTTTGGTTATTTAAGCATATATACCTTGGGGCAGCGGAGTTGGGGCTGTGCTTATAAGTTAAGAGCCCAGAATTTTTTTTTCTTTTTGTTAAAAAGTTACTTAATACCAGATTTTATGTTTGGAAAATGCAAAAAACTTGTTTTTTCACATTTGTTTGCCCCGGGGCAAATCAACCTTGGGGCAAAATAACCTCGGGCAATAGAAAATTTTAACCCAAATTTTTTTTCTTAAAATTGTCTAAAAACATACTTAAAACCCAATTTTAAACTCTAAAAGTGCAAAGTGCTACTTTTAAAATTTGTTTGCCCCGGGGCAGCACCGGGGCAATTTAGCTTTGGGGCAAAATTGAAAAATTTTGAACCCCAAATTTTTTTTTTAAAAATGTCTACAAGTTACTTAAAACCCGATTTTAGGTTTCAAATGTGCAAAATACCTGCTATTTCTAAAATTTGTTTGCCCCGGGGAAGCACCGGGGCAATTTAGCTCTGGGGCAAAATTGAAAAATTTTAGGCCCCAAATATTTTTTTCCTAAAAATGTCTAAAAGTTACTTAAAACCAGATTTTAGGTTTCAAAAGTGCATAGAGCCCGCTATTTTTTATGCGTGTGCTTGGGGCAAAATTGAACAACACTGATAAACACTCTTTTAGATTTACCCAAAAAACAGTCTCCCAAAAGTCGGGGCTTAGTTTGACGTTTCATTTTTTAAACACTCTTAAATAAGGTTTTACTATTGATTAGTATATTTTTTTTTAAATGTTCAATAAAAATGGCAAAAAAGGGCACGAAAGTACAGAATTAACAAAATTATAAAATATTCGGCGTCTAATTAATTTGAAGTACGGCGTAATTGATTGTCTCATGTGTTCTCATCATAGCGTAGGCTCAGCTAACAAAACAAAAACGCATAAAATAACTAAACTAAAAATAATCTGTGCTCAGTTTTACTAATTGTATTTTAAATTACCAAAATTTAGGAGTAAAAATATTCCTACAAAATATACAGCATTCAAATGGAAAATTGCGCTTCATCCGAACAATTACATTGCAATGTGTTGATCTTTGCTATAACCTTAAGTCGTCAAACGGGTTCTACACTCAAATTAACTAGCATTGAGTCTGATTAGTAGTTGCATGGGTTACCGCAAAGAATATCAAAGAAACCCATTTTTTCTCATGGCACTGAAGTAAAACGTACGTTAATCAGAGCTGGAAAAATGCCCATTTTTGGGTCAAACTCATTTTTTTATTTTTCGAAATTTAGAAAAAATAAAGGGTTTTAGCTTTAATCAAGAAAATATTTATAAAATTTAAGATTTTCTGCTTATATTCTGTATTTATTAATAATTAATTTTTTTAATCTGTCATAAAATTTTTAAAAAACAAAAATTTGAGTTTAGTCGAAAAATGGGTTTTTCCCAGCTCTGACGTTAATAGCGGGGGTGTTATATCTTATTTAACTCTGCAAGACATAGTTGCTGACCTAAAAACAGCAAAATCCTGATGAATAAGCCACTCCTTGGGTTGCGGCTAGTGAAAAAAAAAGTTTTCGAGAAAAAGAATTGAGCACATCTGATTAACATTAAGTTGTGTAAAAAGAATTTAAGGTTTAAAATTTTTTTATTGGGCATATTCTAAAACCCTTTAAATCCCAAAGCCTTTAAAACTTTTTTATTTATAAAGTTTTTTTTTTAAATTTTGAAAATAGTATTAGCAGCAGCCTTAATAAGGGAAATTTGCTTTTGAACCAGATGTAGAAATATTTTCACTCATCTTTTAAAGCAATGCACATGTTTGAGTTAGCTATAATCGTCTAACGCCATTATATTAGAAACTTCGCATTTTTTTAAAAATTATTTTTCATTATTCCTAATTATTTTATCGCTAGTAGTATTATGAGAAAAAAATATGTAGAACAAAATAACGCTAATATTTTTAAAGATTAAAAAAAATTAATTTTTGTTAGGGCACGTGCAAAGTGAGTTTATATTTTCGCAAAATTTTAAAAATCCGGAAAATTTTGAAAATTAATTTTTTTTTTAATTTTTTAAAAATTTTATTTCAAAAAAGCGTTTTATGAGCATACACTAAATTTGGCAACTTTTTGAAAATTTGCCTTTTATAACAAAATAAAATTTTTTAAAAATTTTTTACGAAAATAAAAGCTCACTTTGCACGTGCCCTTAGGTATAAAACGTCTGCTATAACATTTATATTTCTTGCCATAAAGCAGGTGGTAAGAACATAAACTAACGGTGATTCCTTGAAGGCTTCTATTAAAAATAACCCATACTCAATGGCAAGAAAAATAATGTACATTTTTTTTAAAAGGACTTCAAAATGGCTTTTTTTATATGAGAAGGAGAGGCTTGGGCTATAATAGGTAAAAATCATTTTTTTAATAAAAAAAAAATACATAAAGTTTTTAGCGTGAATTAAGAAAATATTTATAATATGTAAAATATTCTGCTTAAGTTTTGTTTGTTTTTTTTTTACAAAATTTTAATCCTCTACATTACATTTTCTTGAGCAAGACTGATCCTTTTAAATGCACGTTAAGTGTGATCAGCGTTTTCTCATTTTAAAAAAAGGTTTAAAGTTAGTAAAGAATTTTAAGTCATTTTGAAATGATAATGAATTATTATTTTTGGATTCAGATCGCAATTTAAAAAATTTTGTAAAATAGTGGTTACTTTCCGATGATGTAAAAACGAAATATTTTTAAGAAATTTTAATTATCGACGGATATTGAACACTGCGTCCTAACAAAAAAAAACAATGTCAAACTTAGGCTAGCTTGTTGTTTTATAAATTATTATTTGAAAGGCGTTAATAAACACATACCCCGGCTTTAATTTTGAATACCTTTTTAAAACGCCAGCTTACTGTTAAGGCTTGAATTAAATCAATATTTGATTTTCCCCATTGTAATCAATATACAAGTACCAAAAAATGTTCAGAATTTCATTATTTTTTTTTCTTTAAACTAAAGTTAAAAATTATATATCAAAAACGTTAAATATGTATTCCCAGCTCATTTTTTTTACAATCATTTCCTTCTTTCCAGTTGATGCCAAATCACCAAATTCCAAATATCTAGGTATAAATATAAAAATGAGCCCAACTTTTAAAAAGCTTATTAAAATTAGTCTTTTTACAATGGCTAACACGAATATAATTATACAAATCGTAAGGTCTTAGTTTGCCCCTATCTAAATGAGACAAACAATTTTTTGGCAATGTTTGAAGGCCCTAAATAAAAATTAGTTAAGTGTTGAGAAGTTTTGCAATAATATTTTTAAAAAAATTTTGGACCTTGTGACCGATGGCAATTTTTCTTATCTCAAACTGTGCAGCTACATTGACCTCGCGGTGCCGCTTTACCACAATTTCATCCAAATGCCTTGAAATGTCGCTACCTGCATTTTATCAGTAGAACGGCTGTAATTGGGGCTCGGAAAAACTATGTTCGATAATGATAAAAACTTGAAAAGTTTTTTCGTAATAATAAAGCGCTTCTCTAGTTTTCAGATGCACGTGTGAGGCTATTAGAATTTAAGAGATTGATAAGTTCATAAAAAAGAACTTTTTTTAAGATATTGTATTTATAATTTTTTAAATTTTTTTTTGAAACAGTTCTAAAAAAAAGTATTTATTTGAAATTCTTATATTAGGTCAATCTGGTTACCTCAAGGATATACTTAAGAGCAACCTGGCAAAGAGCTCCTACCTCAATCAAAAAGTGCCAATCCATGAATTGAAAAGCAGTCATATTGATCAAGGTAAATTCTACCATATTTTTTAACTCATTGAATTTTATTGGCTATTAACTAATTATAGAGACAGTGGGTATGAAACGTTAATTATTACAAAACAAAATTTATAATCAAATTTCTAGGTTCGTGTCATCCAGTCTCTTAAATTTATTTGTATTTTTCCCGGCTATACCAGCCTGCCATAAGATTTCGCTCTCTCTATGCTATGGATCTGTGGAATAATATTAATAAAGAAAAACCAAGTTAAAAAATAGAGAGAATAAGGAATTTAAGCTATTCATAAATGTTTGGATCAAAACTAAACGTAAATAACTTTAGATTTGGTAAAGTCTGTATTAAAGTATCATATCCCCTCGTCTTCCAATGGTTTAGACCTAACCCTGTTTAATTGGTACTGGGTGAGGGACGGTTCTATGAGATTTTTCGCATAATATGTCAATTGAAAAACTAAATAATCTTTTTTACAGGTCATTTTCACTTGTTTATGGAGGCTAACATGCCCTTAAAGATTGAATTGATTGAGCTTATAGTTCCAGCAATTTATAAAAGCTTTCAACTGCAAATAAAATCAAATAAATGTGCCAGTGCCAATGTGAATATTGATCCGGTATATGACGGTAATATTTCTAACAGCTACGAAGTGCATAACATTACTAATACTGTGGTGACCTCAATACGACATTGTCTTCAACAAAATGGAAAAATTATTATAGACATTTCATTAACGTTAGACAAAGAAATCACGGATTTGACGGATAATCAGCAACTACTGTTGGTTTACCTCCGAAATGAGGCCTTACCCAAGTAATGTCTAATTTCTTACTTGGGATTTTAAACATCTAAGGCTGATATGAATGTGAGTGCCAGCTTATATGCAATTTATGACACAGACAAATATCTATGTCACAAAAAAATAAGTTAAAAAAACATAAAAGCATTCATCCCCATTATAGCCTTATCTCACATATATACTCCGATATTCTTAGTTTCTTCAGCCTTCGGCTCCTTAGATTCGTCCTTATTAAAAAATGGCCTGCTACCCTTCAAAAACTTAAATATCTTTTTTTTCTAAATCCCTTATAACTTATATTTATCATCAAAAATAATATGAAATAAAATATATCTAGCTCTTAGAATTCAGATTAGTGGGCAAAATTAGCTTCCAAACTTAAATAGGAAACGGTATATTATAGGTTTTTAATAATAATATTGCCTGAGGTTTGAATTTAACAGTTTAGCTGTTGTGAATATGCAAAAAAATCAATTTATTGTTTTTGATTTTTTTTTGTATTTTTGATTCTTTTTTGTGTTTTTGACATTCTTGCTTTTTTAAAGTTTATAGCTGACTATCTTAGTTTGATTAGAAAAAAATAACTTTATAAGACCCTAGCAGGTTTTTACCCTGTAGTTAGCTCATAACTCTCAAAAATTTGTTGACCTGTGTAAAAAGAAATGTTGAAATTTTTTTTTACAATTCCGGGAACTTCCTTGCTTCATAAGGATAAACGTCACGGTAGGTTATGGAGGCTGATTTGAGTTTATTGCAAGTTGCAAGCATGAGCACAGATACTATCGAATTAACTAAAATTAAAGTTTGACTTTTTAATTATCAACAAAGGGTTTATAAACGTCGCCGCATAGCAATAATGCTCGTCATCCAAAAAAATTGTCGATAACATAAGGGGTCAACTATCAGATTTTTAAATTAACTATGAAAATATTAATTTTAAAGGATGCGCTAAATATATCGATGGTTTTTTATGACTTTTTGGCCTTTAATATAATAAGCTTCTTAGTACTCAGGTTTTTATCGGAATTTTTTGAAATCAAATGATACTATTAGGTGTACGTTTAAAGGCAAAGTTAACAATAATTAAATATAAAATAACACTGGACAACAAATTTTGGTCGACCCTAAGCAACATTTATGACAACTATGGTTTTTGGTCAAGTTTTTGGCGCTGATCACGAATATGAAATCAGAATTTTAGCCAAGGCCTTAGATTTTTAGTTATTTGGTATCAAAGTTGAGATTTTTTAATTTTGGGGGTATTTTGGGCTTCTATATCATAAAACCTATGGGTAGTAACAAAAGTTTAAAAATATATTTAGATAACGAAAACATTCATTATTAACGTAAGGGGTTTAAATTTTTTTTTAATATTTAATTTTTTTTTATTTTTACATTTTTGTAAAATTAGTGGTTTTTGTCATAAACTCCGTTTTTTGATCTTAAATAACTTGAAAGTAATTTGCTAAAAATTTATGTAATAACCTTTTTAAGATATGTTTTTTTATAAGGAATCTGAATATGCCAATAGATTTTTTGTAGAATTAATAGTAAAAAAAATTTTTTAAATTTTTTTCTGAACTTTGGACGCGGTTTAATAAAATTTGCAGGCCTTAGAAAAAAAACTAAACCCGGGATCGTTATCGCAAGAAATCTCTACATAACCCTCAAAAAATCGTGGATGTAGTTTTTTTTTGTTGTCCAGTGTAATTGAGCTTGTATTGCGTGCGAATTGTATATGATTGTCACTTAACCCATGGTAGCTGTATTTTTCCCTTTCCCTTGAAAAATTGACTTCAATCAACCTCTTTTAACTCTACCGTAGGCCCCTGAACGTTTTTAAGTTTGATACGCGCTGGTAAATTTTGCATCTAGTTCTAGGCTATTAGAAACAATAGACGGCTATGGGATTTATTGGTGGTCACTTATTTATTTACTTACAGGTTTAACGTTGTTTAATTAGGTTGCAAAACACAGTAAAGTTTAGAGGCCCTCAAGGACAATTTTGGCTATAATTATAAATAGTATGCCCAATAAAAAATTTTAATTATTTACAACGAGTATTTTTACCTTAAACATGTCGTTCATTAGATCTCAAGCCTTAAATTTTGTTCGAAAAGAAGAAACAGACGAACTTGCACCGAAGCCTGTTAATTCCAAACAAGCGCGTCGAAATGTTTTGAAACCCACAAAGGGGTGCCACCTACAACCCTTTACGTTTGAGCCGTCGGACTGGTCCGATATCCTCATATGGGAATCAAATTCTATAACTGTCAACTATTGTACAGGTAAGGCTTTAATAACTTTAGTTAGTGTCTACTCATGAATCAGACCTACCTGCCTTAGAATTATGCTGAGCAATGTGGGCCTAAGCTAATTTAATTTTTTTTTCTAAAATATATTTTAACTAATATATCCAAATTATTCGAAAATTTTATTTTGCAAGTTATAAATTTTTTCTTATGATGAAATACTCTTAATATGCGTTCAGGCTTCATTTTTTTAGATCTCTTAAAAACTTTTTTTCCCATGAATTCGTTTAAAATTGTTGTTATAAAGATCAGAGACTTTTTTTAAAAAGCGTACAATGTCTGAATCTTTTAAGATGATTTAAAAAACTTATTTAAGTCTTAACGCGCCCCTTTCTGACAATCAATAAAAGGATTTCAAATTCATTACCGCTTCTAATCTTACTTAGCAAGTCAGCATAAATATTAAATATTTTAAGATGTAAAATAACAAAAACAACAAAATAATGAAAAAAAAATATAATTGTACAAAAACAATTAAATAAAATTGACCTCAGAAAATATTTTATTGGGTCATTATAGAGTGGTATGACGAATATTGTACAATCTAAATGTTGATTTAGGAGCCTATTTTATATATAAATTTATTTAATTACAAGTGATTTTTACATACAAAAAAATTCTTAAAATTTTTCTTTAAGGTATTACCCAGGTAGCAAAATCTGTCACTTTGGTCAATACGAGCGTAAAAAGCCTTAGGTAAGGAAATTACATAAAACAGAAAATATAAAAAAGTTAAGGTCTTAGTAGGAAAGTATGCTTTGAAGTTTTGATAAACTTTTCTGACATTCATTTTTGTTAAATTAATTTTTTTATTAACTATAATTTAATTATAATACATTGATTTGAAATCGGCCAATCTCTTTTAACATTTTCTAATTAATGCCCGGCGCAATCGGCCTCTCAATAGTTCAGCCAAACCCAGCCATTACGGCCGGTTTTATGATTCAAATAAGAATCAAAAATTTGATAGGATCAAAAAAGTTTCATAAATAGTGTAGTAGGTCGTCAATAAAAAGTTATAAAAACATGATTATGTGTTGTTCTAAGAAATGTCTTAGCTATACATAATTATGAATTAACGTAATTTAACAACAAGACTGTATTACATGGCATTAATCGATTGTCATTTTTGCGTGTTTTATGTAAGAGCAGGCTAACTGAGGAGGAATATGAGTAAGTGTGAAAAATTTTGCAAAATGATAACATGTAATTCATTTAAACTTGCATTTTTTTTTAAAAAGGCAATTGCTCAACAACGTCCCTTGGAGCTTACTTGTCGCAAATTCCAAATAAGTTTACAACCTTAGGGAAATATCTTATGGTATATAATAATGGCACAGCAAGTTGCCAAATTGAAACTTACCAGGCAAGAGATTTCATCAGAATCCTAGAAGGAAACAATGCGACAACTTATATGAAAATCACAATAAAAAACTTTTCTGCAAATACTTGTTGGTGTACATAAATTTCTCCATTTATAACTATTAAATAAATCTAATAAATATGTATAACCAATCATTTTAACGTTCAAACTCATTATATTTTTAAAATTTCAATAATTAAAAGTTTTGTAAAATTAAATTTTTTTGATTAAAAAACTTAAAATCTTTTTTTTAGAAAAACTATTATAAGGAAAATAATTAAAATTGTCAATTTTTGTAAAAATGCGTTCAGTGTCAAAAAGTATTAAATTTTTTAAAAAAAATAAAAAGAGTCTGAACGCGCCCTCAAGAATTAATATCATTAGGATATGGATGGAATAAAATACGAGGGATGGCCTAATTAAAGGTTGGTCGGCTAAAGGTTTAGCAGACCAGTGCTGGGAAAACAATGAGCCAAACATGCCCCTTTTCTTTAAGCAAGAGAAGGGGCTTTTCTTTTGCCATGCCCACGAGTTTGTGGGCATTTGGGGGAAAAAACTCAAAAACTTGTTAATAAAGCCCAATTAGTTTTTTTTTCCAGCCCTGTATCAGACATTGTTATTTAATAAGATATTATTGTATAAAGTTGAATATTTTTTAGCTCATGGCCAAATCTATTTCCTTTACAATTAAGCTATGACAGTGTTAGAAAGATTTGTGATAAAAGAGTTTCTCAAAACTTTTCTACCTTTTAGGGATACCCAGTAATGCTGTAAAAACTACCATTTAATCTAATCACTACAATATCCCTCTACAGTTACCCCTTTTTCAACTGGTATGGCCATTTATAATTTAGCAAAATAGTTTCATAAATTAAATGTAATTTTTATATATAAAATAACTATAACCTTCTTTTTACAATAATAAGAATAATAATACTGTATTCTTCAAAATATTAAAAAAATAAAAATCCTAGCTTCAAAATTCTTAATGTTATAGAGATATAAAATTGGGGTTTGAATGGACCCCACACATTCGCGTTACAAATTTTTCTCCTACTATTCGCGGGGTAAGTTAAAAGATTTTTCTCATATAAACGCCGTTAATTTGGTCCCAAATTTTTCTACCCCAAATGTAAGCATTAAAGTTTGATATTTAAAATTTAATACAAATAGATTGCAATTAATTTATAAAATTTTTGTTTTTATTTAATCTTGATGTCGCAAAAATTTACTTTTGTTAATATTTGAATTTTGGATTTTTTTAGATTTATAAGACTAATCTGCATTTAAATTAAAAAAGCAAAAAACAATGGTAGTAAGGCACTTGAGCAAAGTAGTTGAAGTTTCATTAAAAACAACATAATTTTTGCATACCCCTAACTCAATATCGTATTAATTTTGCAAAGACTTAAAGTCACAAATTTATAATGATCTGACTGAAATTTTGTTACCAAAAATTTTAGATATTTATAGTTATATTTAAGTTTTTACGTAGAAAATCAATAACTATTGTTTTTATAATATTTTCTTACACACAGCACAAGTGGTTGTTATAAAATCTAATTTAATTTAAATTTATTTGAACATACGCTAGTAATAATTTCAACATGGCTATCAACTTGCAAATGGTAAAGTAGGGTGGGAAATTTGTAACGCGAATACTATAATGCGGTCCATACGGACCCTTAACTTTTATAACTTCAAAAGTAAGTTATCGCCATAAAGAGAAACACGTGTTTAATTATAAACTTATAGTTGAATATTGCAAATTGACACCAAGTATAAAAAAATCTGAAAAATTATATATTTTTGTTTTATACTAATTACATTAATAAATCATGTCAATTAATTATTTTAACAATATCATTAATTAAATCGTTTTCTCGAAACATTTTATGAAAAATTTATAAAAAAATTATCATGAAATAAAAATTATTTTTGACAATCATTCACCTTAAAAATTATATAAAAAAAAGATAATTCTTATCATTATTATACAATACAAACATTATATATACTTAATATTTAAAACTGCTATAAAAGAATACTTGAAAAATAAGTGTTTTTTAATTTAAATTCGAGGCAATATTATGGCTTTCAACATTAAAATTGAGAAAGAGGGGCTATAGGGACCTCATAAAAATTTCTAATTCCTAAACGAATTTTGTTATTAAACTTAAAATTTTATTTTAACTACTAATTTTTTTTATTATATATTTAAGAAAAAAAGCAAAAATTTTGCCCATAATATATAATATTTTTAAAGATATTCAAAATTTAAGATGTGCTGTGATTTTTATGGATCCCACAGTGCTAATCGCCTGTTAGATATTTTACCTGATTTAAGTTTTTTAACGACATTACCAATAAACTAGTAATTATAATCTGGTCGAAGTCAAATAACAAAATATGTTTAGAAATGAGAAATTCTATTTGGGTCCGAATGGACCCTATACTGTCTATTTAAATGTTGAAAACCATGATAATGCCTTGTAAATTTAAATAATTGCAGCTTATTTTCTAATTTTTCTATCAAATATTTTTACACAATAAGTGTAAAAAAATTTGTATTGTATAATGAATAATATGAATTATTTTTTTCCTCTTAAAAATGTCTAGTATATAAGGCGAACAATAGCCAAAATTAACTTTACTTCATAATATTTTATTTCATTAATTTTTCTAAAAATGTTCGACCTAAAAACATGATTTAATCAATAATAATGATATTTTAAGTTTATTGCCAAAGTTTTTTCAATGTAAGACATAAAAATATAAAATTCCTATTTTCAGATTTTTTTTCCTACCATGTGTTAATTAATATTTACATTTCACATTAAAAACTACGGAGATTAAACATGCCATCTAAGAAATCTTTTCTAAGCAAACTTAGTTAGTCAGCTATAAACATTGAAAATTTAAAAAAAAATGCCAAAGAAACAAAAAAAGATTTAAAAACAAAAATAAACTAAAATTTTTTATTTGCTTGTTTACAAGAGCTAAACGGTTAAATTCAAATTTCACCTAAAATATTATAAAGGCTGTATATTAAAATTTTTTATTTCTCATTGTTTGATATGATAATTATAAGTAAAAGAAATTTTTGAAAATAAAAGATTCTTAAATTTTTTCTTTTTTATTCTCGATCTGTCAATTTGGTCATAAAGGTCATTTTTTTGGATATGGACGGATATAAGGATCCCAAGCCGGAAGAAATTAAGACAAAATTTATATGATAAGGCCATCATGGGGATAAATTCTTTTATGTTTTCATAAAATTCACGGTTGTGCCATTGATTGTTGACCTGTGTAATTAAAGAATACGTATTTTTTTCTAAATTATTATAAATATAAAAAGTTTATAGCTTTAAATTCTTGAGTTTTTAGAGGTTTAAATTTTGGGTTTGTATGTACCCAACTGTAGCATTCTCGTTAGAAATTTCTCACCCTTGCATTCGCGGGTTAATGCGTTCTCCCAAAGTCAATGAAATGATAATATACAAAACACATTTCAATTGTTAAAAACCAAAAGTTGTAAATCGATAAGTTTTTATTTGTAATAAAAATTTTAACGTAAAATGTAAAAAGTAAAATTGTAAGTTGTGTGTTAAATGTCAGAAACTAATTGTTTATATAATGTGTCAGTTAGGTTAAAAATCATGCGCTATCTTCTTTTAATTCCTGTAATAAATCAAGTAATTAATCATTTTACTATTACAAATTTGCAAGAAAACATTTTCCACGTTAATATAAATTTTATTGGCTTGTAAGAACTTGAATAACAATGTCTGAATCATGGCCATGTAATAACTCAATTAACTAAAACTCATATTATTGATCACATTTGGCAGAGTCAAGTAAATATAAGATGGATTGATCGTAAATCAACAAATATGAAATAATTGACTAAGACTCAATTTTATTTCTGGAAATGTAATAAAAGAAAAATGAGTAGTGCCAGATCCAATATTAGGAAAATGATGGTTTTGTACAAGGGTAAAAAAAGTAGTGGGAATAAAATTAGATCAAAAATATATTATAGCGCCTAGGCCGTTACTTGTGATACATTAAATTTAATTAAGAAACATTATAACGTAAATCAATCAGTCACTAAGACTATTATTAACCATGCGTTTTTACACATATTTTGCAGCAAAGAACGAATTAAAACAAGGCCATGGCAAAATGGATTTATTCATAATTCCAAC
>CM060243.1:5366613-5447041 GCA_030555515.1 Acutogordius australiensis | reverse complement strand
CAATTTATGAATCTCACGTTCTAAAAGCCAGTAATAAATTTCATTTTCTTTATTTCATCCGTAATGATTTATCCTCGACAATATCCAATAAATTAACAATCTTACAAAATGTATTAAACCAGCGATTTATGGTAGTTGAGGGCGAAAGAGTACTAGATTGTCGCCGCAAACTAAACCTTGTGTATTTAGCAGTTTTGACATTGGTGGAAATCTTTTCGGGCACAATTGTATCGGTAAAATCGCTAAGTTGAGAAGATATCCTTAAAAAACCCGATTGCCCACTACTATACGCCCGATAACTTACAAACTTTTCATTTTTCCCCCGAAAATGTTTCGAATAAAGTAAAATCCGACGAGAGAAGTAGGTTTTATGGAATATCACAAATAAACCTTAAGGTCGCTGGAGCCACGAATTACATATTTTGCATTCAAAAGATTTAAAATGGAGCATATGTTACATTAAAATACAAAATTTTGCTCAAAACGTTTTTGAAACCAAAATACTAAATTGGTACCTGTGTCCGATACTCGAAATGGCCGTAGTTAATTTGCCCTTTGAAATACAAGTCGGGGATTTGGTTACAATTAACGTAGTTTATAACGGTTATCTATCAAACGAGCTCAAAGGTTTCTACCAAAGCACGTTTGTCAGACCGCAATTAATCGGATCATCAATTAAACTCTACCAACATATCTCCCACTTCCATAATTTATTCGACACATTTTGAACCGACCTACGCTCGTATGGTATCCCCTGTATGGACGAACCTGAGTATAAATCCACTTTTAGCATAGCCATTGGCAGACCCCAGGATATGATAGCAATCTCAAATGCGCCACTGTTATATATGGTCTCAAAATTAACAGACTTTGATTTGATAAATTTTTTTAGTTTAAACATCACCTTACCCCAAAATAATTTTTCCTGGAACGCGAATGACAACTATTTAGTCGATGTTTTTGCCGATACACCCATCATGAGCACCTACTTAGTGGCAATTGTCATTGGGAATTTTGAATCTGTATCTAGATCTGTGCCACGCTTCAGCAATAAAACCCTGATATCACCGCCGGGAGAATTTATTAATATTACGGTTTACGCGCCGGTAAATATGATTGAACAAACGGCATTTGCTCTTAGCATCGCGTGCAGCGTGTTGCCATATTATCAAACCAATTACGAAATCGCTTACCCACTGAAAAAAGACTTAGTTACCATTCCTAATTTTGCTGCTGGGGCAATGGAAAATTGGGGTGCTAAAAACATAAATTTGCTTTACTTAAAGAGCCACGTGTTCTTTCTCTAATATTTCTCACTTGCAGAATTATTCAGTTAGGCCCTTTAAAAATTTTGGCCAAAGTCCCTTTTAACAGAAATTTTGATTTTAGCCATACCCGTCATTTCTTTTGAAATTTTTGTTAAGCTCGGTTTAGTTTTTATTAATTAACGAATTAGAAGAATTTTATAAAACCAACATTAATTAATAAAAAAATACTTTAATAAAGGACAAAATATGCGAAATGTGGTATTTCAAGTCTGTTCAATGGGGAAAAAGATTTTTTAAATATTAATTGCGGCTCGACTGATCTATTTAAATTTTAAATCCCACCTCATCCAGGCTGCCATTAGGCAATACGGTCATTTAGATCTGGCAACACTAAACTTACAACTTTTATTAGTTTTTATATGTCAATAGCTGTCCGCGTATTGTTTAACCTTGACTTTAAAGTCAAATATTCCGATATATGTTTTGAGCGTCGAGTTAAAGAATATTTTGCCGGCAAAACATATTCTTACGCTGATATTTATATTTATTAAATTTTAAATATATATCGATCCACCAGGTATAATAACCTTTCGCATGAGTGAAATTCTATATATTCCGGAGTACAGCCGAAAGCGTAAAATAACGCGTCGCACTCACAATTGCCCACGAGGTATCACACCAATAGTTCGGCAACTTAGTTACCATGCATTGGTGGAATGATCTGTGGCTAAATGAGGGATTTGCGACTTACATGGAATACAAAGCGGTCGATCACCTGTTCCCCGAATGGCGCATGGGCGTTCAGATTGCGCTTGAGCAGATGGGGGCCGCTTTCGCCGTTGATTCGTTGTCCATGTTAAATCCATTAAGCAATCCAGAGATTGGTAAATAGTGTTGGGGAATTATATGCTCTTTAAAGTTTTGGTAATGAGGCCAAAAAGAGCTCATCGTTATTAGTAGACATAATTATAAAGTTTTTTGCTTGGTTTTTAATCATATAAACGTCAAATACGGTGAGAATTTTTTAAAATTATTACCAAATAATATTTTAAAGGTTGTTTTCTATTTGTTTTTCATAGAATAAATATAAAAATTTATATAAAAGAACGATATCTACTTCTATGATTTTAATTCTGTAAGTTAGTTTTTTTTAATCATTTAATAAGACGGCATAATTTTTTTTTTAATATTTTCTATGAAAAAATATTTAGTAACAATTAGGGCATGTCAAAATTATGGTATAAAAAAAGATTTCATACACTTCGGACTTCCGAAGTATTTGTTTGAAATTTGCTAATAGACATTAGCTTATTGGAAATATTGGAATTTGTATTTTTGAAGGCCAAACTCATATTGTTTAATGAAAGTTATAAATGAAAATAGTTATATGTATCTAAAAATTCAAAAAAAATTATGGAATTTATGTAATCTTTCCCGATTCCGGAGTTTTGATATGCCCTAATAACAACTCGTAGCCTGAATATGATAAAAAAATTAAATGTCAGCAGTTTTATAACAATCTTACTAGACAATATGTATTTGCAAACAGATAATGGTTATATACTTTTACAAGATGACCTCTCTGGTGCCAGTAAAATCACTCAATCTGCCAATCAGCAAAGATCCATTGAAGCATCGTTCGATAATGTCGAATACGAAAAGGGTTCCTTGTTATTACGAATGATTGAACATGTTTGGCTTTCGCCCAAAACATTTCGGACCGGAATTCAGGAATATTTATCAACGTTTGAATATAAGACTACTACGTACAAAGATTTACTGAAACATTTGCACCAAGCCTCAAGTGATTTTGACTTACAAACGTCAGTTGATGGGTGGTTACACCAAGTAAGTGCTCAAAATTTATAGGAAATATAAGGCTGGTATCAATAAAACCTCTCTTATCCAGAGCTGTTTTTTGAAGGAATGTCCATTTTTAATTTAAAAAAAAAATATTATACATGAATATCCTACATTGGTATAAATTTTACATAAAATTTTTAATTTTGTCTGTTTTGTGCTCAATAAAAAACGGTGATCTTGCTATGAATGACATAATTAATTTTTTTTTGGTTTTCTTGGTCTTTATTTAATTAATTTGTGTATATGTCCTAAAAATTTGTTGAGCAGTGAATAGCACATCATTTATTATTAAAGAAGATCGATACCAGCCTTTCATCTCCTATTGCAATATTGTGTTTTTTCGCATTAAAAAATTTCAGTGAAAAATCAAAAAGATTTATTGTTTAATATTCTCCGAAAAATATTATGCAAGGATATGGCCAAAATGCCATGGGAAGACAAGATTTGTCAATTCATTGATTTACAGTCTAATATATAATATCGTATACTATGATTTTACACATTTTTAATAATAATTTTTTATATTCAAGAGTTATAAGTCGAGTAAATTATACAACAATTTTTTGAGAGTTATGATTTAACTTCAAATCTGTCATCTTAGGAATAATTAAATCCTTTTACCGTTTGTCCAAATCAAACTTAATTAGATAAATATAAACCTTCAAAATTTAGAAAACAAGTTCAAAAAAAAACCAAAAAAGATTCAAAAACAAAAATAAATTGAAGTCTCATTTTTAGATATTCGCAATAGTTAAACTGTTAAAAAACTTCAAATTATATTTTTATTAAAAACCAATAATATATCGTGTCGTATTTAAGTTTGAACGCAAAATATTTTGATTTATTTAAATGTCGATGTAAGAGCTTGAAATATTAAACAAATTTACTTCTCATTATTTGTGATTATAAATATAAGTTACAAGGAATTTTTCTATGCAAAAAAGATTTTTTTATAATTATTTTTTTCGTTATAACCGCCTATAATAAAATATTGAGAATGTGGCGTTAAATAATACGAAAATTTTAAACTCATAATTTATAACATATTTTTCTGTGACATTTAAGAACAAAACTAGGTTGGGGAGAATGCTTAATCTATACAAGTCCTTTAAAAGTTAATAATACAGCCTTAACATTTTATGATAAGAGTTGTCATAAATTATTATAAAAATATTGCCGGCATTTACAGATGATAGGTTTTTAGGCTAGGGTTAATCAAAGCTAAAGACAAAGTTGTTAAGGACCGTACTAGGGAACAGCTTACGCTTCATTCTTCTTTTAAATTTGTGGTCCTGCTTGCCGTGTTAAAAAAATAATACGCGCCGGTGACCTAGATTTTTGGTAGATTCTTAGAAAAAAGAATAGCTTGGGGACTTTGTCGCTGACTTATCCAACTACTACTTACCAGGCTCAACACTGCTGAAAAAGACCAGGTTTACATGCGCTCACGTCGGACTTAAAGACATGCATTAGTTTGCCTAAGAAGTAGCTGACCTTACCCGACATTGAGGGTTATAATACTAAGCGTCCGAAATCATTTAATTTTAAATTAATTTTAATTTTCAATATAATTTACATTTTGTAAATATATGAAATTTATCTACTCGGCGAAATATATAAAATTGTTAAAAATCTCTACTATATTACAACTAGCTAGTATGACCTATGGTTGTTTATAACTAAACTTATAAAATATATAGAGTCATTTGCACATTTACACCACAAATTTATCAAAATACTTTAATAAAAATTTACATGTCATGCCAAAAATATTCGTTAGGTAAAATGTTGCCCATATATTTTAAACTTATTGTTTTTCATAACAATTATTTTTATATTTGTTTCCTTTTCTATATATTCCTGTCCGAGTAAAAATTAGCTGACTTATCTTTTAGTATTTATGAAGACGATGACCTTTTCCGCAACCGACTTGCTTTTTTTGTTTTATTATGTTTAATTAACTTATATTAGGTTATTAATTGAATATTTCTTAATATTCTTGTAGATAGTAGGAAAAAAATAAAAAAGTTTACATACCATTGATATTTATAAAAGACCTAAGGTAAAGATAAATACAAAAAAGTTATATTTTATTACAAATAATGTAATCTATAATTTTGTATTTTACGATAAACATATAGCGATTTTATCACTTTTTGTGTGAGCAAAAATTTGTTTATATATATCAAATTTGATTGATATTTTCACGACGTAAACGCGGTATCATTAGAGCCAATATTGATTTTACAACTTAATATTTGGCAGAAAAGAAAAAATATCTGATGGGTAATATTGGGCCTGCTAAAAGTAAAGAAAAAATACAAATTTTTATTTTCACTTTTGTCCTATAGGGGATTAGTACATAAAACATTTATATAAAATCAAATTAGTATAATGCGCCATCTAGGTAATAAATGAAAGTTAATAAAAAGTGTAGATTTGGAATGGAACGATTAAATCTGTTTTCAAGCAAAACATTTTTTTTTATAGGAAAATAATTTTTAAAATAATCTAAGTTTGCCATCTCTAATATAGCAAATCAACTTGAAAAATCAATTAATTATATAAACTTTGATAAATTCCTAATTCCACAAGACAACTACATTTACAAAAATAAAATATCAAATATTGAACGTTTTTATAACAAATTTGTTATAAAAAAAGGAATATAGAGCTCAAAAACACCACTCAAATCAATTCTGTATATGTAGAAATTGACACTTAATCAACTTGCCATGATATTTTAAAACAAAATTGCAAAAATTAAAGTTTATGTTTTAGGCGCATTTTGTATTTTTTCGTTTTAGAGTCATTTGATCTCAAATTTATTCGTATCAGTTGGGTATAGGGCATGTCAACTCCAGAATTGGTAGAGAGTCCATAAACTCCGGAGTTTTTTTTTAAATTTGCTAGTTAATACATATAATTTTACATAAGTAGCTGCTCATTAATTTATTTATAACTTTTATCAAACAAAAATACAATTTCCGAAATTTATAATTTAATGTTAATTAGCGAATACCAAAAAATTAAAAGGAACTCCGGAGTTTATGGACGACTCCTTCCCTATTCCACGCGCCCTACATGGACAAAAATAAAAAACTCAATCTACCAAAAAGTCAAGAATAATCCGACTCAGCCCTTCAGCAAATCTAATTTTGCAATTTTAAACACACCACACGGCGTACATGGTTGATCGCTATAATTATAACAAATTAACTAAAATAAATAAAATAATGTGTTTTCATCTAATATTAAAACTTGTACATAATTAATCAACATCAATTGGAGAAAAATGACAAGACCTGGCTTCTTAACTCTAGAAATTATTTTGCCTGGCTCAAATTCTTACACTGGACAACTCTGGGGCCTGTACAAGGTAGCGCGGGCCTATGAGAACTAATGTCAACACCAAAATCACACATAAGTTAAAAAACAAATTTCATCAATTTTATAGGAATACTAGATTTCCCTTGACTTGCTATAGTATATTCAAAATCACAATAATTTTTTTTTTGTTTCAGAAAGGGTCTCCCCTAATATCTATAGACGACCAATTGGGTATACAAGAATCTACAAATTCATATCGCATAAGCCTGTCTCAAAGACGATTTGTGCCAAATTTCCAAAGTTTGGACCTCGTGATCAACCAATTGACTGGGTACAGTTATAAGGCTCCAACATCCGGTGACAATGAAACTACGTGGGCATTTCCATTTACGTTTACGACGAATTTGCACGCAGGAAAGGAGCAAAAGATTTTTATTTCAACCGCCACAAGTATTTACCCGTAAAATGTTAAACATAAATTTTCTGCTGCCTAAATATTTTTTGAATTGAGAATTTTACATAAGGATATAAATATTTGCTTGTTAATTAAAAATAAAATAAAAAGAATCAACAATTCTCTAAAAAAGGCTATAGTAATAAGGAAGCAAAATTGTGCTTAATATTACTTTGACGAAATATATATTTTAGATTAAAATCAGGATGAAGATTAAGAGGTAAAGGTGAATTAAGGGAAGAAATATTAATAAAAGGAATTCTACAAATATTTGAGATATGTAGTTATATATATAATATCAAGCCTATAGAGATTATAAATACACGTTTAAATAAACGCAGTACAGGTCACTAATTTTTTTAAAGTTATTTTAATTACAGAGATCAAATATGCCATCTTAAAGGTTATCAAATCCGTTTAATAATTTTTCTGTTCAAAAGTTAATCAGCTATATTTAAAAATTTTATGAAAAACGTCAAGCAAACAAAAAAAAATTAAAAACATATATAAATTGAAATTATTACTGCATATTAACAGCCGATAAATTGTTAAATTCTTCATTTTTATTTAAACCCGATAATATATTGTGCCGAAGTTTGGACGCAAAATATTTTGTATTATCTAAATGCTGATGGAAGAGCTCTTTTATTAATAAATTTTATATTTTTGTGATAATAAATATAAGGTACAAATTTTATATGAAAAAAAAAGATTTTTTAGGGTATGTTACGTATTGTGGTCAAAAAGCATTTTTTGATATGGATTGATCTAATGAGCCGAAGGCGGAAGAAATTAAGAAAAACGAGTTATATATGAGATAAGGTTATCATAAGGATGCATGCTTTTATGTTTTCATAAACTTTTTTTGACATTGAATTTTGTTAACCTGAAAGCCAGCCACAGACTTTAAAAATAATGAAAATATTAGAGTTATGTCAAATTTCGTATTTTTCAAAAAAATTGCTCAAACGATTTTTTAAAAATTAATCAGAGAGTATAACTAAAAAATAAACAAATTTGTAGAGGAATTCAAGGGAACGAAATGGATATTTTCAATAATAACACAGTTTAACTTGAGTTATATAATTTAATTCACGAAATTATCGTAATGACAAATTTGTTAAAAGTTTCTGGCCAAACTTGATAAAATTTTATAATAAAAATCTACAATAAACGTTAAAACACATTTATTAAAAATTATCTATATAGATAAATGGCTAAATTTAATAAAAATAATTAATTTTACCGATGTTGTAATTTGAATACTTAAAAATTTAATATTTTATTATTTTTAATTAAACTTTTTAAATTTTACTCATACGTTTGCGAATTTTTAATAGGGGACTGATTGATGACAATTTTTGAGAAACAATGAGTTGGTATTATTTTTTAGGTCAAATTTTTGTTGCATTTTTGAACCTTTTACAAATAAACTTGTTAGGAGAAGGTACGAACAAACAAACTATCCTACCCCCCCCCCCCCATTCACCCCCTCAATACGCTAATTAAGTATAAAAGTATCAATAAGAACCGTTAATTAAAGAGAGGCTAAGTTGTAATGCCAAATTGCATCTTAGTTTTTAATCTTTGAATCTGTTTAATTTTTAGCCTATATAACAATCAACAAATCACCCAACACAACTAATCGCAGTCCATTGGCTTGGCTTAAAGGCAATCTTGGTTGCTACGGATATTACCTTATCAATTACGGGAGTTCCATATGGGAACAGTTAAGAACTGTTATGTATGAAACACCTGATGTATTTAGCCCATCTGACCGAATCGATCTAATAAACACTGTAGTTTGGCTGACCAGGTTTTTTTTTATTTCCTCAAAGGTTAAATAAGTTTTTTATAGAATTGCAAAATTACAGGAGACATATAAAATTAAGGCAGAAGCTTAAATAATATTGATTAAGCAGTTTCAAAAACAAACGATTTAAAATTAATATAATATATAGATTTTTAACAATTGTTGTATTTAAAATCAAAAATTTTGGAGGTGATTTATACTTTACCCGCCCGTTAAAACAGGCCCAAAATATCTTACATCTCAAACAATAAAATTTTATCAGTCTTAATTTTTTTCTCAATTAAATCCTGTATTTTTAGAAAAAGCTAATGTGTATTGATGAAAATAAACTGTTTTTCAAAAACTGCCAACTCTATGATTTATGTGCAAATTTAGGTTCGGTTATATGCCGGGCAATTTCGCGCTAGATTTCATTATGTACAGCGTGGATGGTCGAATCCAAGAACAAGATTCTCTAGTTCTCATGGTAATAGTCGATTGGATCATGTCGATGAGACATAACTTAGCTGCTATGAGGAGCCACATTAGCCTATTTAACAATCTACTTGCGAAATTTGTCGGGCCCATAGCCGCCCGTTGGCACCCTAATCTTAATTGGAGCAACAGCAAATCTAATTTAAGCCATATCGACCGGTATATGCCACGTTTCTCATTGTCATATACGTTCGATAAAAATAAGCTATTAGTTTTGTAAAAAAAAGTTTATAATTAAAAACAAATTCATAGAAACTCCAATAGCGCAATATTACATCTAAACCTTTTACTCGAATTATAGGGGTTTAACGAGATTTTTAAAAACGGTAAATAATAAAATGCATAAGAGTTCATTCATTTTAGGAATTTCGAATTTTATCAAAAAAATTATTGGTTTAACGTTGTCAAATTTTTGATTTCGTAATTTTTTTAGCTACGTTTATATGAAAATAGATTGATATTATATAAAATATATAACACTTAGAGCAATTGTTACGGGCGTAAAATGTAGAAAACAATTAACCATTTTTGATGTTTTCAAAAAATTTACATAAACGCGCCCTAAGTAAAAGAGTAATCACGTATACTTTACTTTGTATTTGTTTTTAACCCTTTTAATTTTTTAGGATTTTTTAAATTCTATAACATGGTCTACAATTTTAAGAGAGTTTTGAGTTAACCATAGAGATTAAACAAGCCATCTTAGGGAATATTAAACCCTATTTTTTTCCTATTGAAACAAAGTCCAATTATAAACATTGAAAATTTTAGAAAAAAAGGTCAAAAAACCAAAAAATTTAAGTTTGGTCTCGAAGTATTTCATATCATCTAAATGTCGATGTAAGAGCTTGATATATAAATAAAATTTAATTTTCATTATTTTTGATTTAAAATTTAAGATACATTTCATATGCAAAAAAGTCATTTAAATTTTTTTATAGATCTCAATTAGGTCAAAAAAGTCCATTTATTGTTATAGACGTATCTAAAGAGACAAAGGCGGAAGAAACTAAGAAAAACGACAAATATATATGAGATTAGGCCATCTGGGGATGCATTCTTTTATGTTTACATAAAATTCACGTTTCATTGCTATTTGTAATATAACTTTAACGATATGTGCCCTTATTCCTTTTATATCTTCTCTTGATATTTAGTGTAAAATAGTTCTATATCACTTAAGGTATGAAAAAATGTAAAACTGCGAAAAAACAATATATTTATTTAGCTGCATTCATAGTCATAGCTTTTATCAGAATTGTGAAAAAAACAAGAAGTCAGCTTAAAAAATGTATTTTTTTTTTGAATTTAATAATATAAAAAAAATTTTACAAAAAATTTCTGTGAAATTACTTCTGTGTTGCATAATTAAACAGAATTTATCAAGGCAAGTTGCTATCGATTGCCATATTAATAGGCGATAATGCAACAATATCTCGCGCCTACGATGCGTTTAAGGCCCTAGTCGGGGATGAAAACCTAACGGTTTGTCTTTTTTTATTTATAACCTATATAAATAACTAAATTTTTAATATTTTTGATCAAAATGTAAATGATTTTAGACACAAATATAGTATAACAAATGGCTGATTTTTTATATTTAAAATTAAGAAATATACATGTATATACATTGGTAAAAAAATAGCCAAATCCCAACCTAATCAACTCTATCCTCCTTTGCGCCATGATTTATGGAACTGAAGAGGACTGGAACAAGGTTTGGGAATACTATGAAAGATGTAACATAAACTCATTAAAAGAGCAACTCCTCTTTTCACTGGCCCAAACACGAAACCCTAAATTACTCGAAAAGTAATATTGAAATTTTCAAATTAAAAAAATTAAGGATCTATATATTTTAACTTTATTCCTATTTGTTTGTAATATTAAAAAGATGGTTTGCTTTTGATTAATAGATACTTAATATCAATATCATTTTGGCATGACACCGTTTTCGGTTAATATAAGTGTGCGTGTCAAAGGGTGCTAAATATTATTTTTAAAATTTAAGCTATTAATGATTGAAGAATCCATTATTTAGAATTTGAAAAATAATTTGTAAAAAGATTAATTGAACACAATAAATTAACGCTAGAGTCACCTGCACTGGCAAACATGACCCTCATATTTTAATCCATTGTGTTGATTACACTGGACAACAAAATTTGGACCACTTTAAGCATCATTTATGTCAACTATAGTTTTTTGTCAAGTTTTTGGCGCTAATCACGAATATGAAATCAGAATTTTAGCCAACGCCTCAGATTTTTAGTTATTCGGTGTCAAAGTTGAGATTTATTGATTTTGGGGATTTTGGGATTCAATATCATCCTATGGGTATTAACAAAAGTTAAAAATATATTTAGGTAACGAAAACATCCATTATTAACGTTAGAGGTTTAAATTTTTTTTATTTTTTTATTTTTATAAAATTAGTGGGTTTTATCACAAAATCCGTTTTTTAATCCTAAATAACTTGAAAGTAAATTGCTAATAATTTTAAATAACCCTTTTTAGATATGTTTTTCATAAGGAATCTGATGCCAATAGATTTTTTCTAGAATTAAGAGTAAAAAAATTTTGTGATTTTTTTTAAACTTTGTGGTTAAAAAAAAGCCATTGGAAAAAAAAAAACTAAACACGGGATCGTTATCGCAAGTAAATTCTCTACAAAACCCTCAAAAAATTGTGTATGTTGTTTTTTTTGTTGTCCAGTGTAATCTTTTATAGAAAATTATATCTAAAAACCGTATTTCCTATATATGAGCATAATACACAAACACTTTTTAGGACCATAAAAGTAATATTCGAATTTTAACTAGTCGCACGTCTAATATAATTTCAAAAAAAAATTAATTTTAAATTAGATTGCTCGAATATGCTTTTGACGGGAAGGCAAATGCAATTAAAACGCAAGATTTACGGTTTATCCTTTCCAAAGTTGCCAATAATCACAAAGTGGGCCTACCCATAGCCTGGAATTTCGTGACAACTAATTGGAATTCGCTCATAAAGTTGGTGGGTGATTCCGTGACGGCTAAAGACGGTATCTTTAAGGTCATTCTCAGACACGCTGACGAGAGGGATAAAATCACAGAACTCTTGCAATTTTATCGTGAATATATTAACAAGTAACAATTTTCTATGATTTAAGTTCGTTGTTGAGGGAGCGTTAAAACTACATAAATTTTTTTAAAAAAAAAATGGTCTAATTGTTAAAATACTTTTTAAGGGTTGAAATTTTTTAGAATTGTTGAAATACCAGCTATATTTATGTAGATTTAGGTATAAATTTATCAAGATTCCTAAATATACTTAAAGCAACTGCTACGATTGTTAAACATACTGTTAATCGATGTATTTTAAATTTTAATAATTTAAAATGTTTAGAATTTTTAAATTTTTTTGGAAAGACGAATAAAGTCTCTTGCCCTAACAATTACTAGTTTATTCTAACGCATCAACGTTTAAGGCGCCTTACGAAAACTGTTTTTTTGGCCTAAAATTAAAGGTGTAAATTGTTTTGACATTTCACAACCTGTAATGAAGCCTGATATATTTGGTCTATTATTTGATATTTTCATGATATAGATTTATTATTTTTATCAATTTTAGAATGTATATTTAATATAAATAAAATTGTTAAATTATGTTATTATTTTTCGATATGAAAGTAGTTAACAAATGAAATTCATTAAATAACTTTTATTTAGGGAACTATCGATGGAGGTATTTCAAGTGATCGAAAGCCTCGCAATCACTACCGAATGGAAACGGGCTAATTCCGAGCTAATCTATAACTGGCTTATTAAAAACCAAGGCATCTAATTGGGAAATGGATATTTTGGAATAACTATTTTATGGTGAAGCTAAGAAAGAATCTTATATTTTTCTAGGATAAAAAAATACGATATTACAAAAAAATGCATTTGTATCCTTTTATGCCCTTAAATAAAAACCTTTAAAATAGAGGAAATAAAGAGAATTAATAATTTTTAGCAAATTATAAAAAAAAAATTACTCATATTAATTTTTATTGCTTCTTTGTTTCCGTGCGTGAGTGTTGTTCATGCATTTTATACCTCCACTTGCCAAAAATTAAATGACAAAAAAATAAACAAATTTTAATTAAGGAAGAGAGAAAGGAAAAAATATAATTATATCAAAGACAACACAGACAAATATGCGCGCAAAATAACTTAATATAAATAAATTAATATAACTATAAATACATTTTAAACAACATGTTTATTTTAAAAAATCTACATTTTTATATAATTATTTATATGTTTGAATTATTTATTGAATTATTTATTGTCAAAAAAAGATAAAAACGAGCGATTTTTTTTAAATGTAATGTCGCATAATCCATGCCCCCGGAAAAAAAATCGTAAACGCCACTTTCAGCATATAAAGCTTTTAAAGACCTGAGCAGTATTTTTTCAACTCAGTGAAAGTCAATTTTTTACAATATTTGCTCAAATACAATCTCAATAAAATGCAGAGTCCTTAATGCTACTCTTACAAGATTTAAAGTGTAATTCGCCATTTGTAAGGTATATAATAATAAGAAGATATATTCCTTTTTTGCAAAAAAACTCATTTATTAGTTTATTCTAATAAATAAAACTATTACAATACAAACACATTATTTAAATATAAAAAGTCCATTCTTGTAACTGTGTAGTTGCAATTAAATGCCGAAATTAAAATATTATTTTTCAATTATTTTGTTTATTTGGGTTAGGTTTTTAAGTGTTTGTTTAGTAAAGTTTGCGTCTCGTCATTTGGCACAGTCGATTGTACTTTAGGAGATTCAGTTGTTGTTCTGGCGAATTGCCTATTCCGTTTCTCGTTTTCCTTCTTGCTGAGGTAGTTTTTAATCCGGTCCTTTAAATAGTTGTTAACTGTAAAAAATGACGAATGCAAAAAAATTATTAAAGATGCAAAAATATACTTTAAAATTGTTATTTTGTTAAAATATGTGATTGCTTTACACTTACTTTTCCATTTTGAACGAGGCGGCTTTAAGAATATATTTTAAGTTTTATAATTTCCTGAATTAATTCTAGCACAAGGCCGTTTGGACGAGAGCTGTGAAAAACCCATATTTGGTCAAAACCCATTTTTTCATTTCTGGAAATTAAAAAAAGTTAATGTTTTAGTTATGACCAAAAAAATATTTAAAAAGTTCAAAATTTTCTGCTTATATTTTGTATTTATAGTCGTTTTTTTTAATCTATTATTTAATTTTTAGAAAACAAATGTATGATTTTAGCGAAAAAATGGGTTTTTCAACTTTGGTTTAAGTGAAGCTAATAGTACTTCGAGAAAAAGAATTAAAAAATGTACTATCATGCTTCAAATTTTAGGCTAACTTTTAAATTGTCCAACAGCTTAACATCTATTAGATGAGAAACCACTTTATTAGGTACATAATAACTATTTTAATTAAATAATTAATCGTAGATTGGATTTTAAAAATTCTTCACACTCATATTCTGTGAATAAGCCCAAAAGAAATCTTTTATTTACAACAATGTAGGATTATTTTTTCTTAGCAAAATATGATATTCAATATTTTAAGAGTCAATCATGATGATTTTAAAAATTTTTTTACTTCAAGGTTTTCGTTTGACTAATTATTTAGTCGTCTATTACACAGGTCAACAAATATTTAATGTCACAAAAATTAAATAAAAAAACGCACCCTCATAATAGATCTTATATATATATTCCGTTTTTCTTACTTGGGCTCCTTAGATCCTTCCATAACAAAAAATGGCCTTTTTGATAATATTGATATAACATAAAAAAAATTTAAGATTTTTTTATATAAAAATCCCTTATATCTAATATTTATCATCACAAATTGAAAAATTAATTGTTTAAGTATATTAAGCTCTTGAATCAGCATTTAAATAGTACAAAATATTTCGCGCCCTAACTTAAATACGACACAATATATTAACGGTTTTTAATGAAAATATTATCTGAGGTTTGAAATTAACACTTTAGCTTAGGCAAAAAAAATTTAATTTATTTTTGTTTTAGAATTCTTTTCAGTAAAATGTTTTTTTAAATTTTTAATGTTTATAGCTGACTGGCTTAGTTTGATTAGAAAATATGGTAAGAAAACTGTGAATGGATTTAAAAATTCCTTAGATGCCAGGTTTAATCTCTGTATTTAACGCATAAATCTCAAAAATTTGTTAACCTGTGTTATTCGGTTAGTTTGGTAAAAAACCGAAATACATCTTTTTTTCTAGATTTTATTATGATCGCGTCGATATGAATATTTAAAAAAATCGAGTCCTCTCACAAATAATTTTATCGCTTACAACCCTGTACACTCAAATACTTCATTTCACATATATCAATAACGGCTACAGATAACTTACACGCAGAATCAGATATTTCCGGATGGGATGCAATTTGATTGGCTTTGTATTCCAACAAAATTTGCATGCAATCTGGTTCTCGAAAAAGCAGGGCGAAATCTAAAAGTTAGGGGCAAACATAATATGGTTACCTTCGTCCGTGATTCGAACCAAATAACCTAAAAATATTTACATCTGATATAAAAAATAATTAAGTAAATAAAATATATTATACGGCTCAAAACATTTTTCAAATTTTGCAAACCTGCTATAAACGTTAAAGCATTAATTTGTTTATTGACCTTAAGATTTGTGAGATGTGTCAACCGGCTACTTTACATTAATTAATTTTAATTAGGGATTCGTGTTCAATAAATATTAGAAAAAAACGAGTCAAGATTTTGCCTCTTTTATGCCCGTTTAATGAGATTTAAAATAAACTAGCGATTAATTTTAGGAAGCTGACTCGTAAACTTAGACTACGCTGCTATTTGTTAGCGGCATTCGGAATTTAGGCTTTTTGATGAGTATGGTATACAACGTAAGCTTGCAATTAGGTTTTCCGACTTACTGTTTGGTTACGGTTATATACTATTTATATATTTTAAATCTCTTTATGTTATTGTTTCTAACCCGTGCGCTTAAAAAATAATGAGGGAGGCTCTGAAGTGTGAGCGAGTTTGGGGTGTCCATAGATCTAGGGGATATATGGAGGTCCCACGTGAGGGGCACGATAGCCAATGTAGAAGATTCTCAGTTTAAATCTATTTATAAGGCTCTTAGATAATAGCTTCTGTAATTTAAAAGGCGATTACACTTAATCTAGAACGTTTATTAGAATTTCATTTTAATCAAAAGATCCAATACGATATTGCCGGCTAATGATCACCCCAGATAATATTTTTATGCGCTTGTTTTTAATATTTATATAAATTCATACATTAAACGTACAAAATTAACTTTTTATTTGCAAAAAACTTTATTTTTTTTATATATAAAGATAAATAAATCTAGATATATTTTACAATTTTTTCTAAATAGAACGTGAATATTAATTATTATAGTTGCAAAATTATCACAATTAATTTAGTCCAATTATTTGTTTTAAATTACAAGCAGAATAATATCTGCAAATGTTATTAGAGATAAATGTTAATTTTGAATCTAACTAGTGCATTTTTTATTTGTTTAGTAATATAAATTTTGTTAGGCAAAAGCCAGTCTCCTAATAGGTCCTATTAATAAAAACCTCTTTCATTTCAGGTCAAAAAATATTCGCCACATTCAAAAGTAATTAGATCATAGGCGAACCAGGAAAATTGTAACCAAAGATATTTCTTTTTATATGATATTAAAACAACAACGAAAGCTGATGGGGTCTGTGCTTAATCACAATATCCAGCCGCAGCTTGTTGGTATAGGGTTAGGTTAGCTTTAGGGCGTAATGTTTAGGGCTAGGGTTGGTGTTAGGGTTAAATTAAGGTTAAGGTTGATGTTAGGTTTAAGTTTCAATCAGGTCTAGGCGCCTACACAATTGCCTTATTGAAGCTATAAAAACACATACTTGTGATTCGAATATGATCCAAATGAATTTTTTCACAATTCGTAAAATCAGCCGTCTTATTATAGGGAACTCCCCCTATATTACACTATAACAGTGTATATAAGGGTTCCCGAGTATAAAAATTTTGATTTGCGACATTTAATATGTAATGATCAAAGACCACATATTGAACGTTTCACTTAGTGAGCTCCTCTCATAATGCTTATACTGGTAAAGGGAACTAAATCCTTTAAGATTTTAGTCAAGTGACACCGAATGTCGATTGATCGCGTTCATTATTTTGAACATATTTCTAATTACAAAGAGATATATTGTTATGTAAAGTGTATTTACATGTTCCGGTGTGCACGGAAGAAGAGTACATTGTTATGTAATTAAGTTTTGGAGTGATTGAATGAGTTTCAAAGAGAATGTTGTTTTTTAAATTGATCAATGATCCGGTATTATTTTCCGGAGTTGGATTTTTGCAATACTTGAGGTGATAATTGTTTTAAGTTCTGTTAGGGCTTCAATTGTAAATATCCGGAAAAACTTGATTATATAAGGGGTAAAAATGATAATGTATAAATTGTTAATTTTAACAATAATTAAACGACAATAATGAAAAAAATTTAGTGATATTATAGAATTATTATTGTGGGTTAGCTTTCAAAATCAAAATTTTTCCAAATATGAATATAATAAATTTTGATAAAATTTGTAGGTTCATTGTACATTCAAACTTAAAATGTTTTCAATAAGTTTTTTGAATCGATTATATTTACAATAAATAATGTTGATTAGGAAAAACGCATTTAAAATGTGCTTTTTCCTCATATATTCTTTTTATTGCAATATTTATCTAAAAGTTAGCAACAATCTTAGCATTGGAAAATAAAGAATTCAAGAATATTGAATTAACTAAACATTTGCCGTTTAAAATTAAAAGGAAGAATTTATCTGTGTTAAATAATTGCAGGAATATAAAAATATTTTTTTTAAATTTCCTATTTGGTCAAAATTTTTTAATTAACAGGGGATGGACGCTGACTTCTTTTGATCGGGCTTGTCATCAAGCGACAAAAAGGGTTTTAAATTTTCTGAAATCTTATAATCTTTTAAATTTTTATGATCATATGAAGACAACTTTACAGCATTGTCTTCGCCGAATTCCATTACATTAAAATTTTAATATATGATTTTTATATATATATATTACTATATATATATGCAATAAATATAAATTATTAAATTAATAGAAATAGCCTTAATAGGAAACATACTTAAAATTATCGCTCAAAGATATCTATTTGTAATTAGAAATATATTCAACATAATGAACGCGATCAATTAACATTCGGTGTCACTTGACTAAAATCTTAAAGAACTTAGTCTCTTATATCTACCAGTATAAGTATTATGAGAGGAGCTCACTAAGTGAAACGTTCAATATGTGGTCTTTGATCATTACATATTAAATGTCGCAAATCAAAATTTCTATACTCGGGAACCCTTATATACACTGTTATAGTGTAATAGAGGGGGAGTTCCCTATAAGCATTAAACAGCCATTTTTTTAAATTTCGATGTAAAATGTTCTCAAAACTAAAAACGACCGATAAATTTGAAAAACAGATTCGTAATCAGCGTCTCAAATATGACATATATACAAAGATTTATAAAAAACAGAGCTGCGGCCATATAAAAGAATTCTGTAAAAAAAATGAAAATATGACATATACGTTTTTGCCTTTTGAGAATATTTTGAATATGTCTGTTCCGGTTCTCGGTTTTCCACATTTCTAAAATTGAAAAAACCATGTTACTTGAAGTAAATTCCAATAATTGACTCTTGCATTCCCTATTGATATCGGACTCTGAAGAACCTTTGACTAATATTAACATAAGGATACAATATATTTTGAACGATTTTACAGATAGGCTCATAGCGCATTAGTATCAAAACTTAATTGTAAATAGAACATCGTTAACATTTAGTATATACTAGTATATGTTTCCTTACTAATCTATGTTCGATGGCGCAAATAATATAGGGTTTTTAAGGTTTCTCCTAAAGGAAGAGGCTACATTAACGAGTCAAAAAATTAATTGAATGCTCGTTAAATCTAGGAAAAGCGGTCCAAATATTTTAAGATTCGTTAATTTTCTTTGTAAATAGCCTGGATTGGCGAAAATTTTAGTAGGTTGACGCATGAAATACCATGGGAAGAATTTTTTGGGATTTGCGGATACTTCAAATAACGAAAAAATATGGGAATTTTGCTAGAGCACGTGCAAAGTGAGTTTTTATTTTCGAAATTTTCAAAATTAAAAAATTTATTTTGAATTAAAACTCAAATTTTTAAAAAGTTGCCAAATTTAGTATGTGCGCATAAAATGCTTTTTCTAAAATAAATTTTTTTTTTTTAAATTTGAAAAAAATAAAATTTTCAAAATTTCACGAAAATAAAAATTCACCTTGCACTTGCCCTAATGAGATTTAATAATTATAAAATAATTAAATTATTGCACTACTTGACATAGCCTTTTTTAATTCCAAGTTTTTTTTTAAATATCGAGTGTAATTGTTTGAAGGTGGCATATTGGTATTACCGAAAACATTTCTAATTTTTTAAGGCTCAGTTGAATTCCCTCATTCATCTTTAGATAAATATTCCACGGTGACAGAAATGTAGGATTATACGATCAAAATATCGGTCCGATCAAGTTTGGCCGAGTTGAAATGTTTGCTGTTTTTTTTCTTTGGGTTATGGGGCGTATAATCTAAAAAATGTATTGAAATCAAAGTATCAACTGGGTTTATTCTTGCTTAAACATTCCATTTTCTTGAAAAATATAAATGAGAATTTCAAACCTATGAAATATCAGATCACTTTAACATATGTGCCAGTACACGGTGTAAACAAAGCAAAAAAACTTATTGTATTTTTAAGGGCATATTTATAGAGCAGGCCCGCTTTATCCCTGATTAATAATTGAATAGCTCTAGAACGGCTCTTTGAAATTAAATTATTGGAGGTCGCACTGTAGACATCGTAAATTTGATACTTAGTAAATATGATTTAGATTAAAGTGCGCTTTTTAAAAAAAGTAAGTTGTGACTAAACACGGCTTGTTTATAGACCAAAAAAAGATCTAGTGTACAGCAGCCTTCTTTTTCATCTGCAATTTTAACTCACCGACAAAAACTTTAATTTAATTTCTAATGTTTGAAATAAACATTATTTTAACATAACTCTACTAATTTTCATCCAAACATCAGACAATTTCAATCCCAAATTAATTAGTTTGTACAACATGTTTCGGATAACACTATTTTAAAAACCAAACAAGATTTAATTTATCATGTTTTCAGATCCATCTAATTGGTAACTCATATCATGCCACATGCATATTCTATACATTTTTACTTATTTGTTTATCTATTCGAATTGTATTAGATATATGTTAATTTGAGATTAAGTTAGAGTTAGTAAAATATAATTTTAAAATCTGGGTTACATTTTATTAATTTCGGGATTAAAGTTAATATTAGACTAAATTATAATTTTGCGCTTGAGAGTTAATCATTACATATCTAAAAGAAAGAGCAATTATAGAATTGCCAATGCTACGCAAATTTGACTGGTCAGTAGCAAATTTGTAAGATTTGCTTTATTTTTAAAATAGTGAATATTTAGAGAAAGGTACTGTTTTTAATAACATTTTTATTTTAATATATTACCATTTAAATTTTTTATGAATCAAATTAAAAATATAGTATTAAAATATTATTTAATTTATAAATTTTAATTAATTTATTTTGAATTAAAAGTATAAGAGTATTTTTTGAGTTGGCTTATAGGAATACATTATAATTATTATCTAAGTTTAGATTGTATATGTAGCTGAAAATAGAAGACTGTAAAATATCCTTCATTCGTGTAATTATATTAATATTTTATTAATGTTTTTTGGTTTTAACATTAGTTTAATATAAATCAAAGCTTAATCAAAAGACATGACTGCAACTGGCTGATTTATGAAAGTTCGCTTAATTTAACTTTTGCACGGTGAAAATGGTTCGTACATTTGAAGATGAAAAAAAGTTTATGGAGAAGCTGGACCCCAATACTTGGAAAATTAAAAAAGGATTTGTTCCAAATATGAATGTAATCACTATTATTAGCTAAATCATTTCATAGGTTGAGGGTATTTTTTATATTAATGATTATTTGGAAAAACTTATGTTTGATGAGCTAAGACAGCATTGTAAATTTGGTGGAACTGGCGGATTTTTGCCAGCAGTCAAACAAATTGCTAATGTTGCTGCACTTCCTGGTATTGTTGGGGTATTAATTATTATAATTGATATTTTTGGAAATTTTTTTAATAAATAATTTAATATATTGATAGCATTCAATTGGACTCCCTGACATTCATTCTGGCTATGGGTTTGCTATTGGTAATATTTGAATTTATTTTTTATTTAACTGAATATATTTTTAATGTGATTTATAGGCAATATGGCAGCTTTTGATATTAGTGATCCAAATTCCATTGTTTCCCCAGGTAACTTAAGTTTTTTTTAACATTTTCCCTTAAATGGAATTATAAATGGATATAGCAATTATTTTGATTATGTTTGTTTTAATATTTGTTACTCTTATGCAAACTTATTTGAAAAATTATTTATTGTTAACCTTAATTAATTTTGTTCTTTCAACTAATTCTTTTTTATATAAATTAAAAGGTGGAGTGGGATTTGACATAAATTGTGGGGTTAGGCTAATCAGGACAAATCTTATGTTAAAAGATGTAATGCCAGTTAAGGAAAGATTGGCACAAAGTCTTTTTGATCACATACCTGTGGGAGTAGGCTCCAAAGGCATTATACCAATGAATGCAAGGTTTTTTTAACTATATATTTTGATTGACAAGGTTGTATTTTGATTTAAACATGCAATTTAAAACCAATAATTTTAAGAAATTTATATTTACTTTGATGTCACAATATTTTATTATAATTTACTTAATGAAGTTTTTTATCCTTCTACCAAATCAACTTTCAAAAAAATAAGATGTGTGTGATAGAAATTTAGAATTTTTTTTTATCCGTCAGTCAATTTCACTTTTGTATACAACTTATTTTAAACAAACTCAAAAAATCCTTAACTTAGCATCAAAATTTTTTAAATTATTATTCTACACAATATAGGCTGTTTAAAAGTAAGTTTACATATATAGATATATCCAAACCCATTTGTGATTTTTATTTAAAATTACTGCCAAACTGTTTACTTTTTTAATATCAGCAAAATAATTAAATTGCTTGAATCATTATTGCATTTTCGGTAAAAGAAAATTAAAATTTCATTTTACCAATGTTAAAAATAGATTGAATTGCAAAGTATATTTTTTGTCCAATTAATAGTCATTTTAACTATAGACAATAGGGTATAATGCAAAATTATTATAAAGTCCCCCTGTTTTATGATTTTTGCCTATCGTGTCACAAAACATTTGTCTTATTTTATTAAATTTTAAATTTTTTTAATTTGTTTTATGTCCATAATTTTTATAATATTCAGTTATTTATTTATTCACTTTTTTTTAGAGATTTGGAGGAAGCACTCGAGATGGGAATTGATTGGTCACTGCGAGAAGGTTAAAAAATTGCACTGAAATATCTAAACTATCAATAACAACTTAAAAATTTTTTCTTGTTTTTTATATTGTAAAATTAAATATAATCTACTTAGCTAATAAAAGAATTATGCTCTGCATCAATGAATTAAAACCTACAGCCTCTATTTAAATTTTACTAAAATTCTGTTTTTGCTTATAAAGTATTAAATTTTTCATTTTGCCACACATGTAAAAAACAATTTCGATATTACGCTCAACAATATTAAAATTTATTTGTATATTTTCAATTATCTTTGTCTATGATGAACCAAAAATATGGGCAAACACTGGCTCAAGCTTACCAATATATCGTCCAAAGTTTTTGGTTATATGTAAACTGTGAATTTTTTTATATGTTTTCTACCTTTCAGGTTACGCTTGGGCAGAAGACAAAGAGCATTGCGAGGAATATGGGCGTATGCTACAAGCTGACCCTTCTGTCGTAAGCAGTCGAGCGAAAAAGAGAGGACTTCCCCAAGTTAATATAATTTTTTTGGGATTTTATTTTTAAATTGTGTATATTTTTTTCATCTTCTTTGACTTTTTTAGTTTAGTTGATTTAAACAGGATTATTTTGTATAAAATGGATTTAAATATACAAGTATGGTTATACAAATATATATTTTATTCCTTTATGTTTAGTTGGGAACCTTGGGAGCAGGAAATCATTATGCCGAAGTTCAGGTGGTTGAAGAGATTTTTGATAAGCAATCTGCCAGCAAAATGGGTATCGAAAGCCTAAATCAAGTTTGCCTCATGATTCATAGCGGAAGCCGTGGGTTTGGACATCAAGTTGCAACAGGTTTTCTATGCTACAATTATATCTTGAATATTTATATTGCTAGTAAACGTTACAATTTATTTTAATAAATTAGTTTATAACAAATCTATTTCGCGTGTTTTGGTGCTACCATTTTTTAAAAATTAATAATAAATTAATCACATGATTTATCATATATTCATTAATACTCTGATTTTGATAAATATAAAAATGAAGGCCTTAGAACAATTTGTTTATATACATATATTATATGTTATGTATTATTTAGGTATTACCATTTTATTTGGTTAAAATATAAATTACTAATTTCTTAGTTGTAAAATAGCTTGTGTTAGAGATTTTCCACATCTATTACGCACTGATCCATCTGTTCTTCTTAAAAATTATTGGTGTATTTGAAAATTGCCCTATCCCAGTTATTTTATAGGCTAGCTTTGGAAGCAAATTTTTTCACCCCCTTACCAAATATACAAAGGCGCCCTATTCATATTAAAATTGACTTTTTCAACCCATAACAAGGCAATTTATTTTTATGATGAGTTCTATACTAAGATACATGTCACCTAGATTTTACTCGGGCTTTCATTTTAGACATGCCCTGTAGATCCAACCGCCTCAAGCGAAAATCGTTGTACGCCGGTCAAAATTAAATTAGTTAAATGACATTTAGGTAATGTACTAAAAATATCTAGACGCCTTGGTCGAAATGGAGAAAGCCATGAAACGAGATAGGATCGAAGTCAACGATCGACAACTCGCCTGTGCACGTATCCATTCCACCGAAGGCGCTAATTACCTCAAAGCCATGTCCGCTGCCGCAAACTTTGCTTGGGTCAACCGGGCCACTATGACTTTCCTTTCTCGACAAGTTTATATCACTTGAGCTCTGTTTTTAATAATTTTTTTTGGAGTTTCGGTGTTTTAAACATTTTCATATATCATCACGTTACTTAACAATTTCCATATTAATATTATTTTTTGATTTGAAATTAGTTTTAATTGCGCTATTACATATATTTCATGAAAGAATGTATGATGATTATAGAATTTTAGAAGAATTTATATTTTAGCTAATCTTTAGCATGAGATAATATAATTTATTAGATTATTTTTTTTGTTTTGATATTATATTTATATAGGCCTTTGCCAAAGTATTTACCTGTACACCAGATGACTTGGATATGCAGGTCATTTACGACGTTAGCCATAACATTGCCAAAATCGAGGAACATTTTGTAGATGGAAAAATTAAAACACTTCTTGTGCATCGAAAAGGCTCCACCCGGGCCTTCCCGCCCCATCATCCTCTCATACCAATTGATTATCAGGTTTAATTTGTAAAATTAATTACAAATGTTTTCTATTCATTTTCCTTATCTATTTTTTATATAGAGCATCCACAATAGGCATTCAATTTTTATATAAAGATGCAATGAGGAACCCTAAGGGATCCCATCATTTTTATCTGAATATTTTATTTTTTTCGAGCCATTATTGCCGTTTTATCTTTAGTTAGGTGAGTTTGATTTTGCAGATATTCAAAACAAAAAATATGTTAAACGAAATATTTTTATTCTGCCTAAGGCTGTGTCTTGAAAATAGGTTTATTAAAATTAAAAGAAAAAAATTTCTTATCCATCAAAGTGCGGTTCAACGCGGCGTCGAGGCAATAATGCAGATAGCTTTTTCTACATACCTTGCGTTTTTACACTCAACACTCATTTTTCTGGAAATTAAAATGTGAAAACATGGCTTATTGTAGCAAAATACCTATAATATATTTTCTCATAAACACTCTTATATGAGCTAACAAGTTAGCCATTTAAAATAAATTTTAAATTAAGCCCACACTATTTTTTAAAAATTTTTGCCAATTAATTTTTTTCCTATGTTTTAGCTTACAGGGCAACCAGTTCTTATTGGGGGAACAATGGGAACTTGTAGTTATGTACTAACGGGTACGGAAAAAGGAATGCAAACTACTTTTGGGACAACTTGCCATGGCGCAGTATTTTTAATTCTATATTCGCAATTATTAATTTTTTAAAAACGAATAAAGTACGAAAAAATGTAAAATGAGATGTTTGCGGTAAAGATCTAATTTATTTTAACTTAATAGAATATTATTTTTTTATACGGAATAATATTTTTTTTTGTATATTACGTTATGCATAAATGTTTTTTGTTTTTTAAATTATTGCTTTTTTTTGCCAATATGGCCAATAATTTTCATTGTACAGTATAATAAATTAATGATTTCAACTTTTTTTGTCATATCTATAAATAAAATAAAAATAAACAAAAATAACATTATTGATAATATTTTATTTTTTGAATATATTGGCCTTAAATGAGATCAAACTTTAATTACATGCTAGTTTTGCGTTTTCCTTTAGTCGCTGAAAAGGCTAACTAGGGAGAAGACACTATTAATATTTTATATATTTAAGTTTATTTTAAAATTTAATACATTATTATGATGGGCCTTCAATTAATTTTTATAAACCGTGCCAAATGAACGAAAAAATTAACAAAAAATTTTTTTTTCCACATGATTTTGGTCTGATTTTAAACGATAAAACCCTAAACCAGATTGTATTAGTTAAGAAGTACATTATTGAACGTGTGGCTTAAATGCAAAACAAAGAAAAACATATGTATTATTTAAAATCTTAAATATGTTTAGGGAAGGGCTTTGTCACGTGCCAAATCACGTAGGAATTTGGATTACCAAGCCGTGCTTGACAAACTTGAGAAAATGGGTATATCTATCCGAGTCGCTTCGCCCAAGCTAGTTATGGAAGAAGTAATTTTTTACATATTCTCTCAATTTGGGGCAAATAGCAAATTGCTTTAGAGTTTTCTCCGACGTTTATTAATTTTTAATGAATAAGTTTTAGGGCACCATAAACTTTATTTCTAGAGAGAGGAAAACTGTTGGTTTAAGTCATTTTGTATTTTTGATAAAATGTTATACTTTATAAATAATTATTACACAGGTCTATTTTCCAATTACAAATTTATTAAAATTTTTCTTACTTTTTGTTACTTTAATCATTTTTTCGTTTTTTTATTACGATTTTTTTTACGATCAAAAACTGAATGCTTTGCTATAATCAACTTAGGTATAAAGGGTCTTAGTTTGCTGGCACCTCTTAGCATCTATACCAAGCGTATACCTTTTTTTTAATATATTAACTTATATACCCAGTATTTATTAAAAATCGCCTCGCGGCGTCCCAAACATTGTTTGGATATCCCTTGTGAAAGAACCGACAAACATTTAAATATTAAATCTAATAAAATTAGGTTAAAATTAATTGTTATTAAATAAATATAGGGCTTAAACTATCAGTATTTTCTTAATCAAAACTCCAAATAAATAAAATTTTAATTAAACAGTATAATATAATTCGCCCTGGATTGTTAGAAACAAATTATGTCATCTAGTAATCTGATTTTTTTTAACTATTATAGGCACCCGAATCATACAAAAATGTCACCGATGTCGTCGACACATGTAATAAATATATAATTAATTTTATATACTCCTTAATAATATTTACAGACTGGAATACAGGTTGATCAGCTCACCAGCAGATTTTAAAATTCGCCTTTTTTTGTCACATATGGATTTAAAAGAAGAATATCTTTTTGAAGAATTTTAAATAAAAATAAGGACTAGCTGTGAAAAATGAAGTTATTAACAAATTATCAACAAATGCTTTGTTTTACAAGAAAAATAAGGATAAATTTGGGTATTTTCCGGCTTTGAATTCTCTTAAAATATCTAGCTCTTTTTAATTGTAAAACCTCTTTTCCTCTCGTTCAAGTGATATATTCTCGGCTTACGACCAGGTGTAATGGATTTATTATATTTTTACGTTTGGAAAAAGCTTATTTTTTAGCTAAATTATTTTTTTTAAATTTCATATGTCATACAAGGTCGTTTTTAAATTAGATACAAACCTTGTGCAAAAAAAACATATTTTGCTAAAAACCCATTTTCCTTTTTGTACAAAATATCGAGTAGCTAATTGGGCTATTTCCCAGTTTTTTTATGACTTTTATTTTATATGTAACTTACATATGTTTTTTTTGCACAGGCCACGCTGTCGGCATTAGCAAAAAATGTATAAAGCTTCGACCAATAGCAGTTATTAAAGGATAAATACAACATTATTATGTTTACATATGGTTTATGAAACAAAATACTATTGCAATATTTATTTGATTATCTTAGGCTGTTAAATAAAAAGCAATAATTTTGTCTTAAAAAAACTAATTTTAAGCATCAATATTCATTTTTATAAGAAAATACGGTACCACCAACAAACTTTAAATTTAGCTTTAATTTGTATGTATTTTTAATATTTTTGTACAAAATTGTTGAAATATTTATACAGCCTTATATATTTATTTCTTATTTGTTTAATTTTGATATTATGATTTATGTGATAGCTCATTATTAAATAAAAATATACTTCCTATACATGTTGCATTTTCGAAAATTTTTTAACCCGTTGGGGTATTTCTTGTCTGTCTTGTTAAATATATATATTATTACATAAAGCGTCTAAATACGATATTTTTGTAATGGTTCCACAGGATATTTAGGTAATCCCAATCACCCCCTAAGAAATCCAGCGGAGATTTTTGTGGTTCGCTAAACATCATATTTAGCAGTGTTTGTTTTAAACTCGTAGCTCGCTTTTTTGAGCGCGGTTTGTACAGGTTGTAATGCTCGTATATGTAACTTAGTTCGTAATAAGGGTGATATCTTCCAATTATACCAGCTGATTTACGGAAGAAGCCTGGAGGCTTTTGGGACACATGATGGCTCGAATTAAACATGTAATTATAATAAATTCCTAGTGGCAGGATGTGGTGAGGCGGTGGAGGGAAGGGCGACATACCAATTTTCCAAACCCATATGACGGATATTAAAGCGAATCCAATTAGGAAAAAGACGGCCATTGTTGCGTTCATTAATGTGAGCGAAATTTTTTTCAGCACATGTAAGTAGAGCCGTTCCTAGAATATGTGATTTAATTCGAAAGATTATACAATTCGTAATTTTATATCAAGGTATCAAATTTATGAATTAAATCAATAATGAAAAAGAAATAATTTTTAATCTTATTTGACGATGGCTATAGATACCTTGACGAAATTACAGATGACTATCTATTAATAATTTGATTATCAAACAAAAACTATATTCTTGTCAAAATTATTGTTTGCCAGAAATTTATATATTTGAGCTACAAATTAAAAGCCTGGGAAAGTGGTTTCTGTCCTAAAAACCATTTTAATCAAAACTTGAAATTAAATTTCTAATAAATTCGAGTAATTAACTCTTTTCCAATATGCTAATAGATCTTTTAATAAATAGTTTTTAAAATTTTATAGATTTTTATATATAGAACCCAGTTAAGAAATGAAGGCAGTGGTGAAAAAACTAAACTGGGGATCCTAATAACAAGAAAATTTTATACGAAAATAAAAATTGTTGATGTTGTTTTTTTGTTGTTCCAGGTTATAGAATATTAATTGTTATAATTTACAAAACAAGTTCGAACAGGTATCGAGAAAATTTGTGAAGGTTTTAAGAAATAAGTTGGTATATTATACTATTTCGTTGAAAGACACGCATTTGTGAGGTGTGACGGCGTTAGGGGTACACGGGTCTCGGCTAGAAAATTAAAAAAATATAATATAATAGGGCGCGTCCAGAGTTAGAAAAAATTTTTAAAGGCCAAAATTTATATAAATAAAAAACGATGGGTAAACAATGTTTAACGCAAATCAAAAAATTTAGAATTGTGTAAAAAAAATTTTTGAAAAAATTCTGAATGCGCCCTAAAACAATGACAAAAAGATTTAACGAAATTAAAGCTTTAATTAATGTTTTGAGACATTATGCATAAAATTGCTTATTCAACTTTTTTAATTTAATCAATACTTAAAATATTCTTATGTGTGTATATTGTAATTATTATTCAAGTTAATCCTGGGCAAAATATTTAAAGGGCAAGGCGACCTAAAAACCTATGGGCCATACCAATTTTTAACATCCCTATTGTTTTTCTATTTAATGATTATATTCATAACTCACCTCTCATATCTATTTAATTAAAGGTTTTGTCACAATGAGATGTGTAGTTTAATACAAATCAATAGGAAATTTTAGTTAGGGACTTTGTTTGCAGTAGAGTATAAACCACTGATTTTAGGCACGGCCTCGATGACATAATTTAAGAATCAAGCCCCTCCTGGTTCGCTAGAAACTTAGTTTTTATTTTATGCTCGACCCGCAGCCCAAATTCACAAGAAGGGCCCAAAAATGTTACATTGTGTAAGCAATAAATCATTTGCCTTAAAATAAATACACTATATCAATATTTTTTATTTTGCCATAATTAAATTATCTTTTTTATATCTTGTAAATTAGTTAAAAGAAATTAGGACGGTCGGCTCCTGGAACTCTTAAAATCAAACTTGCCCCACTTGTTAAGATGGGCTGAACTGGGCCTGACTTTCGAGTTGAACAATTTTTTAATATGATAGCTATGGCCATTCGTTCTGCTTTTAAGATTAATTTTCACCAACCTTTTAACTTTTGGCAGTATCACATCCCCAGCAGAGCCCTCTGTCGACGTGCTTTTAACTGGAATTTTAGAAGATTCGACAAGGTTGGTGACTTTCTTGGTCGACGTTTCCCTAATTTTTGGTACAACCTTTGAGGTAGTGGGGACAAAAGACATAGGGGGCTTTGGAAATTTCTCAATATATTTGATATTTTTGTGACCCCCTCGTGTAGAATCCTCCGAGCTTTTCGACTTTTTAGGTTTATGTCTTATTTTGTGTTTCGAATTAGCTTTCCTTTTATTTTGTCTCAATGGTACGCTCTGGGCATCTACATACGTCTTTACTGCTTTTTGCATCCCAAAATTCTGTCCAGCGTGTGCCGTTAAAACGGCATAATTGGACTTCTCTGGTGGTTGATTTTTAATTTCGAATGTAGGCAACTTCACTGGTTCTAAAGGTTTTTGATAAATATTTTTAGTTTGCATAGATGGTCTCCTCGTTAGGACAGGTGTATTTTTGCGGTTTCCCAATATGTTTTCCCGCGTATTAAGATTATTTTCACACCCAGGTGGCTTACGGTAAAAATTGATTATATCATTCATTTCTTCGGTCATATCGATTTGTTTGTCCGTTTTTGCCGAACAAAAAACTGGCAAATATTCGCTATTGAGTTTAGCCAAGGCCGTACGTATATCAAAGACCAGCTTTTTGGAATATTTAATATTTGCTGGAGCCTGATTTTGGTTACCGGCGGAGGAATTGGAAGCACTCGCCTCTGAATTCAATTGATCAGCCTTTTCAGACATTGAATGGACTCGAGTAGTCGCTCCGTAAAGTAGTTTAGAGTGACAGTTTAAGTTATAGAGATCAGGGGATAAATAAATTAAAATCTTGATTATTTGCAATTAAAAAAAAATTATAGCGCATTTTAAATAATTAACCAGATAAACAACACATTTTAACTATTTATAAATTAAGGATTAATATTTTGTGATTGTTGGAGTAAGCAAAATTGCAAGCGGACATAGCTATAGATAAAAATGATACTTTTAAATAGAATATCATTAATAAAAAAATTTCAGGTTTGATTCCATCTCAGGCCCAGCCGGCTCATAATGTTAAAACAAGAACACTTGAGGCTAATTTATAGATTATATGGCTTTGTACCAAAATATTGTTTTGGGCGCGCTTAAAAGCAGTTTTTAAGGGTTTGGACCCGAACCAAGCATATTTTAGGCAAGTAGCAAGATTAAATCTTGTTAATCGAGCGTTTACAACAAAATATAAAAAAATTGCCCACACAAAAACATATGCTAAAATAAATTATGTTAAAACATCGGAAAGGCTTTATGACATATATATGACCCTAATTATAATCCCTTCGACTATTTCATTTTATTTAAATTATTTCGAAATTTTATATACCACACATAGTAGGGGAGAGCGGGGCGAGATGGTTTTCAATATTTGGTCATAATTTTTTTTAAATGAACTATTCAATCATGTTATATCTCAAAAGATAGGTATTTTAAAACTGTATTTAAATTATATACAACATTAATTTAAACTGTTATATTTTAACAGATATTTCGAGTCAAAAAAATCATTTTTTTCCGCCACTTTGCCCCAACAACGGGGTGAAGTGGTGTTTTAAGGGGGCGAGATGGTTGGTTTAAAATTTGTTCATAATATACAAGAAATAATATTCAAAGGTTATTAAATTTTTATTACATCAGGTAATTAAAATTTATTATTATAAATATTTATTTAAAAGATTTTTGAATTTTTGAGTTTCTCTTTTTTTTAGGCTTGTTAACAGTAGGTTGGAGCAATTACAAACTCATCCTTTTTAATTTTGTTCCTGGCTAATTTTTCTTGGACATTGAATTGTGGTCAGTCCAGTCTCATCAGCATTCCAGATATTTTAAGGATTAATATGTTTTCTTCTGTGATCTTAATAAGATTGTCAAAAAATTTGGCAAGCTAAGGCAAGTCTTGTGGCTTCAGGAAGCCTTAAAAAACTTCCTTGTGCCTTTTGAAAAACAGGGTAAACCAATCTTTTCCAGTTCTTTCACCCTTTATCCAATTATTACGAATTTTTTTATTTAAATGAACAAAGAGTAAGCATTAGTAAGGTAATTTACAACAGTTTATAAAATAAACATAAAAATATCTTTTGGGCTTTACATACAATCTTGCAGCTTCTAGTATATATTCAACTAAACCCTTTTCTTCTTTAGGAAAAAAATATATTTATAGTCCTTATTAGCAACAGCGTTTTCTTTTTAAAATAGATTACTTTTTATATATTAGGGCAATATTTGTGGCCAGTTTTAAAATCCTTTAAAGCGTATAGCATTTTTGTTTGGTAATCACGTTTTACTATTATTTCTCATAATAATAAATAGCTGATAAAAATAAAAAACACCTCAGCCTCGACCACATCGCCCCACACCCCCTTTGATTAAATCAATATATTACAAATAATTGTTTTTAGGAGGCTTAACATATAGAATAATTAAATAACATTTTTTTTAAAGAAAAAACCTATGTTAGTTATTTATTTTATTAATATTTTGACCAAGCGTAAAAACAAATAAAATATTTCACAATGAATTGCCCAAAAAAACAGTTTATTTACCCTATTAATAAAAGGTTTTTTAGATTTTTTTTTCTCATATTCAGGTTATGCTAATATAATTTAGAACCCAATTTCAACTAATTTAATTTTACAGTGCCCAATTTAAATCACTTTGCCCCATTCGCCACCTGGCCCCACTCTCCCCTACTTCGGGTTTTTCTAAACCAATCAATGTTTTTTACCATACCTATTCTAAATTTATAAATATACAATCTAGCATTAGTGATTTTAGACCTGGAGCCTATATCTATTGACAATGCATATTAGCCAACCTAATGAGAGCTAATATAAAAAATTATAAAAATGGTGACGGCTTACACCAATTTAAGTCTACGGTATATCTTAAACAAAACAAAAAAATGTACAAATAAAATTTAAATGGCTTATTTAACTGAAAAAAAAAATGTAAAAACAAAACTCAGATTGATTTGAATAGTTAAAAGATTGTATCCGCAGGTGTTTTTAACAATTTTTTTTGCTAATAGAGGTAACTTAGTTTAACAAAAAAGCAAATATCTAAGTAAATTGATTGCCTATCTTCTTACCATATTCCCGTAATATTTTGATAGATTGTTTTGCCATAAATTTATTCACAAAGTATTTTTAAGGGTCAAATTTTTAAAAAGTTTTTGCCATATTATTTTTAGATAGTCCAGGCATAGCGGGCACGTTATCCTAAATTATCAAAACAGACAATAAGGATAATTCCAAGGACTTGGCAATGAAGCGTTCTTCCTTAATTCCGCTCATTCTAATCTTTGTGACCGTGAGATTTTATATTTTTTCTATATATCGAATCATTCAAAAATAACTTATTACATATCGTTTTATGGCCAATAATTTTTCCGATATAGATAGTGGCGGTTACCAATGGTCAATCAGACCCTAGCGCTAATAACACATTCACCATCAAAATTAATATTGACAACATATTGAAGGAATTTTTGGAAAAAAGTAAGCCGTATGTTTTTCAAGAATTCACTAATAGTATATAATTTATTGTATAATAATTTTTTAAACCCCAAAATCACGGGTTTTAACTTTAGCTGTTTTTAAATTCAGCTCGCATCGAGTCTGACCTGCCTTCCACTTCAAATAGGCTTAGAGGGACTGAAATCATTTTAATTTATATGTTTAATCTTTCAAAATCTCTCGGTTTTTCTAGGGCTAGATTTATAGCTAAACCAATTGCTCCGCGTTTAAGCTCCAGATTAAATGTTCATTGCTTTTTTCACTACTTGACAGATTCAATAACTACAGCGCGAATAACCGTACCCACCAGTGTAGTCACCACACCGTCTCCCGACGGTCGTAATGCCGTAACAAATATCGATTTTATCACTTTTCCAGCTGATGGCAGTAGCACTCTAAATGGCTCGGCTTCTTCCCAATCAGCTGTTACAAGTGGAAATGGGTCGTCACTGACTGGTGGAATCGGCGGAGTCTCTGGGGGTGGAGCCGTCAATGGGACTACCTTGGCCGTTGATAATAATGGTTCAGCAATTCCAGTGTCGGGCGCAGTTTCGCCCGTATCAGGATCCACTGTGACTGCCACGACGACCGCTCGGGGTAGGATTGGAGATCAATTAGGTTTTGCTTTTTTTTTAATATTTTTTTTAGCACAGATATATTATTTAAGTTTGGACACGATCTCATATTTATGGCTATCTTACGCCATTTTGATAGTAGCAATTATAACTGATAAAACATTTTTTTTTCTTATCTATTTCAATATCAATGCAAATTTAACCGCACCCCTTTGCATGCTAGTTACATAATTTGTGATATTTGATACATTTTATCTAAATATCGTTTAGGTTTAGGAAACCCGACCATTGCGAGAGCTACTCATGGCAAGAGGTATAGCCGGACTGAGGGCATGCTCATAGCCATTCTCGTTCTCTTTTCCTTCATTTTGCTCATCCTCATTATTTATGGGGCCTACGTGTTTACCAATGGATGCGGGTTTGGCGCTAAATCCACTAACGCAACTTAATTTTTTCCAAAAAATTCCAAATTCAACTTTCGTAGCGCAAATTGGTGAAAGAAAAAATGGATTTGAAATTATCATTTTATCAAAAAATAAAAAACTTTTGCAATTTTTTTTTAAATTAAAAGAAAAATAAAATTATGATAACTAACAACTAGCCAAATATATTTTATATGTATAAATATGTACTTTTTTCAATATTTTATGATGCATTTTATAAACTAGTTCATTTAATCGTGATATTACATACATTTTCTTGTAAAGAAGACATTAATTCAAAACGTTTTAATCAGCATATTAATAAATTTTAATCAATTTTTATTCGCCCTATATTTTAGAAATAAAAACTAGGTTTGATTGGCTCCAAAAAAGACTAGTTGGAGCTAGGATTATGCTTATTTAAAAATTACACAATAATACCAGAGGGTTATGAAACTGTTTTTCTTATTTATTGTTGGAACAGGGCCCTTGGGAAGTCGACAGAAAATCATAATGCCGCTATTGAGTTTATTCGGGACTGAAAAAATTATTAAAATGAAATAAAAAAGATTGAAGGTGTTAAGGTCAATCATCGACATTTAAATTGAAGGTGTTAAGGTCAATCATCGACATTTAACTCATACAAAATTTTGCGTTCAATTCATATGACACAATTTTTCGGATTATAATAAAAATTTCTAAATTTGAGATTAATTAGGACATTTTTATTTTTATAATTATTTACCAAATATTATTAGTTTTTGAGTGCTTTATTTTATTTTTTTCTTATAATATTTAAATGTTTGTTGTTTAAGGCGCATTAGGAGTAGACGTTGTTACCATTTTTTACTTCAAACTATAACAAGTTTGTAAGTCATAATGGCCCTATCCACTTAAAATGCACTTTAGCCAAAGTGTTTATGATAAAATATACAAAGTTTGACCAAAAAAAATTTGATCTTGTTTTCCATGGGGCATGTGTTAAAACAGTTTTTATTTCTTGTAAAATTTTCAAAATTTTGACAAAAAAATTTGTAAAAAACGCACATTTTTAAAAAGTTGCAAATTTTGGTTCTAAAACTATTTTGAAATAAAGTTTAAACAATTTTAAAAAAATTGAATTTTAGAATTTTAATTTTTCAAATAAAAACTCACTTTGCACGTGCCCATATGTAAATCAAATGCGTAAAATTGTGATAAATTTAATTTAAAAAAACATTTTTTAACTCAATATCAGCGGGAATTCATATTGAGAAATCTCAAAATTCAACCCTTTGTGATAATTTTAATAATTTATAACAACCTTTCTTGTTTTTACCTGTTAAAAAGTTTTTATTACACGTTGACTTTTATTTCTCAATTTTCAATTTTAATTGCCAAATACTATATAATTAGTTAAATTTAGTGGGCGTCGTTGAGGCATTTGTTTTGCCAAAATGGACGGGTGATTTGGAAGACCTCGTGGCATTATTTTGTTGATCATTTCCGAACGGTGAATAATTATGCGGAAATTCAGTGTAAGGGTTTTGATGGGCAAATGCAAAATTTGTCATATCGACGGTGATTGGTTCATCGGCTTCAAAAATTTAGAAAAAAATTATCTCGTACAATATTGTTTGCTGAGATTACCAAAAAAACGAGACCCCAAATGTCTTATACTGATAATTTCCATAACGTGTAAATTTGTTGTTCGATAGAATTTACTCTAAGTTGTGTTAATTTAAGGATATTTATTAGTTGCAAGGGTGCGTTTAGACTTCATTCAAATTTACAAAGTTTTTATAAATTTTTTTTAAAAAAAAGCATTTGTCCAAGGGATAGAATTTTATTTTAAAATATTGTTAAATTATTACCTATTTTAATATAGATTTAGATATAAATTGACATTTTTAAATATACATAGAAACTGTTCGTAAATATTGTAAAACCTTGGTTAAATTATTTTACGTAAAAACTCTAATTTTAAAATTTTTATATTTTTGTAAAAACAAATAAAATCCCAATTTGCTTTAATAAAAGTTTGTTCAAATATTTTAATATAAATTTAAAGTTTTAAAAGGATCCTATGACATGTCAATAAAAAATTTACCCCTAAACCTTTCACCAAAATTATTTGTCATGGGCGTCAAACGGCTATTTGATTGATCGAGCGGAAGTTTATTTTTGAGGCGATGGACCCAAACTGAAAGCCAAAATATGAGTATGAGCCCGACCGTCATGATCCCCATAGTTGTGAGAAAGCCTAACTTCCACGAAACATTTGACAGGTGTCGACGTCGAAATCGATCAAAGACACCATTGCTCGCTCTACTAGCACTACCATCATCAAACTGCTGGTTTAGATTACTAGAAAATAGTTGACCACGACTCATCAGGGAGGCTCCGATGAGTTCTTTGGCATGGCTATTTGCAAAAATCATTTTGATGCATCTATCCGTGCTCCAGAAGGAGGGGAAGGGACAGCGGCATTTGAAGGCTTCGCAAATGAGACCGGGTGCTAGACTTTGGCATTCACGGTCCTCGAAACACGGTGTATCAATGTAATTCTTACCGTTCGACGACGCCGGCAAAGATGCCTTTTTGGACGCAACATCGTCTCGTTTAGTTTTTACAATGTTTTCTTTTTCATCAGCATCTTGCCCGGCTATCAATGGCTGAGAGTCTCCGTCGTTATCTTGATCGTTGAATACGCTTTGAACTTCGCATCTTGGACCGTTATCACTGCCAGTTTGACCATTATCACCTCCTCCTTGACATTCAAGATCAAGTGCTCGCCCGCCTATTAGGTTATTACCTTTCAGTGAGAGTGCCATCATAAGTCCCCTGAGTCGGGCACCCAAACTCCGTAAATTACGGAACCCTTTTTGGAGAACTCTCCTTGAAGGTTGTTGTTCTTTTGTAATTTGAATCACTAAAACAGTTTTATTTGACCGCTCAGGAATATCTACGATTTTTCTGATAATAGCATTTTCAGCGCCATCAGCGTTACCAGGTGATGATTCACCCTTGTGTGTAAATGCTAAATTTGAAGCGCCTGAAGGGTTGTTTGTACCATGGTTATCAAAGTTATAATCATTCGATTCGGATTGAGTTCTTAATTCATCTTGACTATTTCCGGCTCGGGCCTGGACACCATCTATATAAAATGGCGAATATGTAAAGATATAACTGAATAGAAAAACACTACAGCTGTTTAAAATAAGTTTTTGGGCAAAATATTGATGAAAAGGGAGAAGTGGTTGCTTTTTGATTAATATAGTCAATTTATTTATATTATAGGTATTTTCTCCAGAAAACAAACTTTTACAAAACTCCTTGAGATCTTGTTCATAACATCCCATCAAACACAAATATATAAAAGTTTACTTTCTGGAGGAGCTTGTGCGGACATAGAGTTATCTATGTTAGCGTCGTCATTATTACTCTTTCCTTGATTGTTATTGTCCTCATAAGTTTTGTGGATTCCTTGATTAGAGGTCTCATCCGAAGTCTCCTCTGTCGCTTCGTATTGAATTTTCAGAGCTAATATATGACTTTTAAAACGCTTCCTCGAGCTCTTCGGTTGATCTACATTCAAGGTACGTACTTGAATACCCATGCAATATAACTTGCCCTCGTATTCCGCCTTGATTTGGAGGATAAATTGTTGCTGATTTTCAACTTAAACAGATTATTTGATACAATGATAATTTAAGGTTTTTCGTCCATATTTCGTCCAAACCTATTTTAAACTATTTAAATAAGAACATATAAGGAAGTTTGAATAAGCCTTAAACTTGTTAAATAATTAAAATCAAAATAAAAAAATTTACATGCAAGGCAACAGTTACAAATCTATTTAGGTAAATTTCTAGGTTAACAAAAACTTGTTTATTTTTTACAATCCGGTTAAACCAATAAATACCCGGGGTTCAACATAAATTTAAATGTTAAATATTTACAGTTCTATTTAAATTTTACAAAGCCAGTAAAGGGTTTTGGAGTTAAGGAGATGTAATGAATTAAATATATGGCCACAACCTACCTAAGATGGCATCCTCAAAAAACCAAGAATATTTGTAATCTTCTGGGTTGCCGACGTTTGGATTACATACGAATTTTACGCGCTGCCCGGCAAAAACGATAACCTCAATAAGTGCTTTGCCATCATATTGCGCGTCTTTGTCACCATCGTCATCGTCATTCAACAGGGTCGCTAAACTCGCGTCCAAATACAAATTTATGCCAGTGGCTTCTAAATCCTCCACGAATGATTTGTGGGACAGGGTTACACTGTTTGACATCCCAGTGGCCAATGAATCAAAGTTCCAATAACAACTATTATTAAACATTATGTTATGTTGGAGGATATTAAGCGATTTAGAGAAATATTAATGACATATGGCAAAGGCTATCAAATTATTCAACGTATTAAATGCAGCTTTCAAAATTCAACTCGTTTTGCGTTAGGGCAAGTTTAGACTTAATTAATTTTTTAGAAAATATTTATAAATTTTGTATATTGAAAAAAAATTTTAAGCACTAGAATTATTGAGAGAATCGTATTGAAATGAATATTAGCTGTGTTTATATAAATTTAGAGAGAAATTTATTAAAATTTTTAAATATATACAAATTAAGTGGTCCGGCTGTTAGAAAAAATTTAAACAATGCATAATAATTTTTGACGCGAAAACCTAAGCATATGTTTCAAAATAAAAATACATTGTCTTATCAATGCTCCAAAATGTATTTAAACAAAAAAAGTGAGCCGAACGTTAAATTTGTGGCAAAATAAGACGCATGCAAAATCATCTCAAGTGTTACTTGCTGAGAAAATGTTCTTCAACTAATTTAATTTTAAACTTTTTTAGAATAAAATTTTAATCGTTCGAGGTAAGTAAAAAAACATTACAAAAATTTTTTGGCTCATCGGAAAATTTACGAGATAATTAAATTTTTACGTGTAAGTGAAATTTTTCATTTGTTCCCGGGCAATTTCGTAGGGAACGACGAATTCGTGAATCTTGGAAACGTAACGCATATCAAAAATCGTGTCCTGGTAAATGATGTCGTATGTCCCGTCATCAAATTCCACTCGGAGAGTCAATCTATACCACAGTTTAGACTATAACTCTTTGTCTTATTTAGTTTTCTTTATAGTTTATCTGCATTAGGCCACGTGCAAATTGAAGTTTTAAAAAAATCAAATTTTTTTATATATATTTTTAAATTTTTCGAACTAGATAAGAAGAAATCAAATTAGATTTTAAATAAATAATTGTCATCATTTTACTTATTTATTATTAAATTAATTAGTGACATTCATTTTATTAAATATCCTTTAGTTGTAAAACAGCCATTTGTCAAAAATATTAAACAACTTTGAACGATTTTTCTTGTAATTGAAATATATAGGATTTTCAAATTCACGTATTTTGCAAAAAAAGCTCACTTTGCAGCACGTAGCATTACTGGAAAAAAATAAAAGTGAAACAACATGAGCAACACTTGATATATATTTACTTATGAAATAAAATTATAAACATTTTATATACTTTTTCAAAGATATTTAATCATGCTGCTCTATTTACAACATTTAAATTAAAAAAAATAATGAGGTAAAGTATTATCTTATTTATCAAAAAAAACAGCATAAACAAGTTATACAGATGTTGCGATTACCATCCCGGCTTTAGTTTTTCTCCTGTTGCATTCTTTTTTAAATTGGGTCCAAAAATCAAAAAAAAAATTAAAAATTTCTAAAATTATAAAGTTTTCACAATAACTATGGGATTAAGTAAAAAGATATAAAAGCCCAAATACTGTAAAAATAAAAAACCTCATTTTTGGCATCAAATAAAAATTTGAGGCATGGGCTAAAATAATGACATCTTGTTTGTAATTAGCACCATAAACTTAATTTACCATAAATAATTTTTTGGGTCGTCCAAATTTTGTTGTTCGGTATTTCAACTTAAATCAATTTCGGCTAAAAATATTGTCAATTCTCTGCTAAATTTTGATCAAAAGTTTCGGAGAAGGAGCTATTTGAGACTTCATGACTCGGCCATTTTAACCAAATTAAAATGGGCAAAATGATCTAAATTAATTTGATAGCATTTTTGCAAAACAAAATTTTTAAAAACCCAAGGTCACAAAATTAAAATACCATCAAAAAGTAAAATGCAAATATCAAAGTTTCCTACAGTTTTAATTTGATATATGAGATAGCATAAACAAGATACACTTAGCATTTTTAAAAGATAGTATAAATAATAATATAAATATACCAGCTTAATCATATAAATAAATTTAGTGCTTTTGATGGTTCAATTACATTAATTAAAAAATACTAAGTATAATATTTATTACACAGGTCAAGTTTTTGAGAGTTATGAGCTAATTACAAATACCAAACCTGCAATCCTTTTTCAAATACGTATACAGCTTTTTGATCAAACTTTGTAAATCACAAAACATTGACAATTGTATAAAAAAATGTTAAATAAACAATAAAGATTTAAAACAAAAAAATATTAAAACAATTAATTTTGTATTTAAAACAGCTTAACTGATAAAATGAACTCTAAATAATATTTTATTAAAACCGATAATGTATGGTGCCCTATTCAGGTCGAGGTGCCAAATATGTTTTATAACACAGTTCAGCAAGTTTTTAAGATTTATGAGCTAACTACAGAGATCAAAATTGCCACCATAAGAATTTTAATTCTGTTTACCCTTTTTTTAATCAACCTAGTAAGTCAGCTATAAACATTGAAAATTTTAGAAAAAATGTCAAAAGAAAAACAAATTGAAATTCTTTATGCATTCACACTAGTTAAATTGTTAAAATCCTCCAAATAATATTTTTATTATAACCAATAATATATTGTGTCGTATTTAAGTTTCGACACGATATATTCTGTATTATCTAAATGATGATGATGAAAGAGCTTGATATATCTAAAAATGATTTCTCATTATTTGAGATAAATATAAGTCATAAGGCATTTTTATATGAAAAAAAAATTCTTAAATTTTTTCTATTTAGAGTATTTTCGGGGTAGCAAGCAAAATCGATCAGTTTGGTCAAAAAAAAACATTTTTTCGATAAATGGATCTAAGGACCCAAAGGTGGAAAGTTGGAAGATACTACGATAAACGAAAACTATATATGAAATCCATCACGGGAATGTATGCTTTTATGTTTTCATAAATATTTATGACATTGATATTTTACCCGTGTAATCTAAATGTTAAAGTAAGAGCTTGATGTCTTTAAATATTTTTTCTCATTATTAAAGATAAAAAATATATTGCATGCAATTTTAATAAGAAAATAAGAGTATTCTCAAGGTCGCAAAATCTGTTGATTGGAAAAGTCACTATAAACATCTAATAGTCGAAGGCGAAAAAAGCTTTGAAAAACAGGATATACATGTGGTCAATTCCACCTCGATACAACAAGTCCGCGAGTGGTATCCATTTAGATTTGGCTGAAATTTGGCATGGAGGTATCAAAGGGTATCTCATTATCTGGAATTTTTTTTTGACTCGAAGTGATTTTTGAAGGAGATAGGGGCAAAAGAAAAAAATATAAGGTAAATATTCACATTTGATGCAAAGGTTATATAAAAAGTAGTGTAGCTAGAGATACTAATTTTTTTAACACTTAAACAGGCAAATGATTAATTTAATAGGTTCTAAATATTATATGTTAAATATTCAAATATAATAAAAAAAATAAGCTTGCACAGAAGAAGTTTTTTGACACCTGAAAATGTTGTTATTTGGCAAATTTTGGTTTAATTTATTGTGGAAGCGTCAAACTCCAATGAAAATCGGGGCTACTATATGTTATTAATCAATGTTTTATTTATAAAATGTACTTTAAATATTAGAAAAAGTTGGTTAGTTAACCAGAAAATCGATTTAATAGGCAAAATTCACTTTTTCCGGTTTTGAGGTTCACTTTTCCGTTGTAAATTTAATAATAGTATTAATAAAATAGATTAAGCTATTATGGAACATATTGCCCCTATTCCTGGTTTTTGAATACTATAATTAGCACATTGTCATATTCTAATATAGTGCAAAGGTCATAATTATGTCTCAAAATTAAGGCAAAAAATTGATTTTTTTAAATTTTTTAAAAAGTCATGTTTGTCCCAAACTTTTAAAAACATATATTTATTACATTATTAAGGGCCATATTTTATAAATTTTTCAGAAAATTTAAAGATACGTTTGAGCTGTTTGTATCTAAACTTGACTTTAATTTTTTGGTAAACTACAAAAAAAAATTTCAAATATTTTTTGCGTCTAAAGTAGCCTTTATTACGATCTTCAAAATAAATAAAAAATATGACTTTAGGTACAATACTTTCAAATGCGCGCAAAGTTACCTCAAATTTTTTTTTTGCAAAAAAATGAAAAATATTTTTGCTTATATATCGGTCAAAAATCACTTCCGGTAAATTTAGGATTTTATCAGCACACAAGGACCCTACAGGTATACAAAGTTAAAACTAAGACTTAAAGGGGAATTTGTCGATTTGAGATGGAATTTACCATATATATATTAGATAAGGCTAATATTGGAATCATTTCATTTCAGTTATAATATACACAATTAACCGAAGGGATATAACTACACATAGTTGTGTAAATTTGGGTTTAGTAAGGCTTAGGACGCTGTTAGCTAAAATAATTTATATTAAAATATTCACGGGTCAATTCTTACCTTATAGGCGGTAAAGTTCTAGAGATTCGGCATCTAAAATTAAAGATATAAATGGGTCGAAAAGCCAGCAATTCCATTGAAGCTTGTAGGAATACGGGACTTATCAAGCGTTCATGGACTTTTAAAATTACCATCTATATATAAATATATTAATATATAGTTAAAGTACATTTCCGACTATAAATATTATATGGAGAGAATAATACAATATTACAAAAAAAATTATAATTGACAATCAAAATGTCGTAAATTTATAAAAGAATACTAGATGGCATCAAATTTTATAACATCCCGGATAGGACTATGAAATATGAATTTAAATAAAATAGATGCAATCGAATTATTCAATTTTGTGACATATCTGTTTAGATTAATAACTTACCAATTTTTATATCTAAGCAAAAAATTATTTCATGAGAAAGGTGCGTACACATATTTCATGTAGATAATTTATGTACTGTGTACAATTCTACCCATTCACCTTTGCTTTAGCTATAACCAGGGCTGGGAAAACTATGAGCCAAAAAACTTTGGCTCATTTAACATAAAATAAGAAAGGGGGCTATAAATAAAGGGTCAAAAATTCAAAAAAAGCCCTAACTAAGAAAATGGGCAAAAAAAACCCACAAAAAGTGGCTCTTAAAAAAGCCCCAAAAAATTCATTTTATGTTTTCTTTATATTCATTTCGAAAAATTTTGATTTTTTCTTGGGTAGGTATGAAACGCAAAATCTTAAAACGCAAAAAGCGGAAGTCATAAATCATTTTTAATGAGTTTTTGCGTTTCATACCTAGAGTTTTTGTGTTTCATACCATTTTGGTATGAAAAGCCTAAAATGCAAAAAGCGGATGTAAATTAATCAATTTTTTTTTACGAGTTTTTGCGTTTTAAGTTTTTGCGTTTCATACTAAAAAATTTTTTTTCGAGTTTTAGGCTTAAATGAGTTTCTAATGGTTTATAATGGGGAAATTAATAATTTTTTTCCGCGTTTTTGCGTTTTAAGATTTTGCGTTTCATACCAAAAAAATTTTTTTTTTAGATTCGACTTAAATGGGTTCCTAATGCATTATTATGGACCGAATACCCGTTTTTCCGCGTTTTTGCGTTTCATACCAAATTTTTTCCGAGTTTTTGCGTTTCATACCAAAAAAATTTTTTTTTTAGATTCGACTTAAATGGGTTCCTAATGCATTATTATGGACCGAATACCCGTTTTTTCCGCGTTTTTGCGTTTCATACCAAATTTTTTCCGAGTTTTTGCGTTTCATACCAAAAAAATTTTTTTCTTAGATTCGACTTAAATGGGTTCCTAATGCATTATTATGGACCGAATACCCGTTTTTTCAGCGTTTTTGCGTTTTTTCCGAGTTTTTGCGTTTTATACCAAAAAAAATTTTTTTTTAGATTTGACTTAAATGAGTTCCTAATGCAATATTATGGACCGAATACCCGTTTTTTCCGCGTTTTTGCGTTTCATACCAAATTTTTTACGAGTTTTTGCGTTTCATACCAAAAAAATTTTTTTTTAGATTCGACTTAAATGGGTTTATAATGCATTATTATGGACCGAATACCCGTTTTTTCCGCGTTTTTGCGTTTCATACCAAATTTTTTCCGAGTTTTTGCGTTTCATACCAAAAAAATTTTTTTTTTTAGATTCGACTTAAATGGGTTCCTAATGCATTATTATGGACCGAATACCCGTTTTTTCCGCGTTTTTGCGTTTCATACCAAATTTTTTACGAGTTTTTGCGTTTCATACCAAAAAAATTTTTTTTCGGGTTTTCGACTTAAATGAGTTCCTAATTGTTTATAATGGGAAAATTAATAATTTTTTTCCGCGTTTTTGCGTTTTAAGATTTTGCGTTTCATACCAAAAAAAATTTTTTTTTTAGATTCGACTTAAATGGGTTCCTAATGCATTATTATGGACCGAATACCCGTTTTTTCCGCGTTTTTGCGTTTCATACCAAATTTTTTCCGAGTTTTTGCGTTTCATACCAAAAAAATTTTTTTTTAGATTCGACTTAAATGGGTTCCTAATGCATTATTATGGACCGAATACCCGTTTTTTCCGCGTTTTTGCGTTTCCTACCAAATTTTTTACGAGTTTTTGCGTTTCATACCAAAAAAATTTTTTTTCGGGTTTTCGACTTAAATAAGTTCCTAATGGTTTATAATGGGAAAATTAATAATTTTTTTCCGCGTTTTTGCGTTTTAAGATTTTGCGTTTCATACCAAAAAAAAATTTTTTTTTAGATTCGACTTAAATGGGTTCCTAATGCATTATTATGGACCGAATACCCGTTTTTTCCGCGTTTTTGCGTTTCATACCAAATTTTTTCCGAGTTTTTGCGTTTCATACCAAAAAAATTTTTTTTTTAGATTTGACTTAAATGAGTTCCTAATGCATTATTATGGACCGAATACCCGTTTTTTCCGCGTTTTTGCGTTTCATACCAAATTTTTTACGAGTTTTTGCGTTTCATACCAAAAAAATTTTTTTTTAGATTCGACTTAAATGGGTTTTTAATGCATTATTATGGACCGAATACCCGTTTTTCCCGCGTTTTTGCGTTTCATACCAAATTTTTTCCGAGTTTTTGCGTTTCATACCAAAAAAATTTTTTTTTTAGATTTGACTTAAATGAGTTCCTAATGCATTATTATGGACCGAATACCCGTTTTTTCCGCGTTTTTGCGTTTCATACCAAATTTTTTACGAGTTTTTGCGTTTCATACCAAAAAAATTTTTTTTTAGATTCGACTTAAATGGGTTTTTAATGCATTATTATGGACCGAATACCCGTTTTTCCCGCGTTTTTGCGTTTCATACCAAATTTTTTCCGAGTTTTTGCGTTTCATACCAAAAAAATTTTTTTTTTAGATTTGACTTAAATGAGTTCCTAATGCATTATTATGGACTGAATACCCGTTTTTCCGCGTTTTTGCGTTTCATACCAAAAAAAATTTTTTTTAGATTCGACTTAAATGGGTTCCTAATGCATTATTATGGACTGAGTGGCCTTTTCGCGCCGAAGTTCCTAATGCAAGCTCGGTCTCCAAAAAAAATACATTGGATATACAAGGTAGTAACAATTGACCACCCCGAGCCGACGCTCTTTAAAGCTTATTTAGTAACCGTTCTTGTCCTAAGGTAAAATAGTTGGGCCGGATTGGGCAGAACCTGCCAAGCCTATGCATTTTCAAATCCGCCATTTTTAATTAATCAATGTAAATATATATACAATATTATTTATGCTTAAATAATCTGGAATATAAACATTTAAATGGTAGGAAAAAGTAATTTTACAGCCTACATTTATTTAATATAGAAATATATTCTATCAATAGATTTATGTTACAAACAATAAAATCTATTATTTTGAATCAGTAAAATTATTTATTCATTGTAATAGGTCTATTATAGGTCTAACAAATCATATTGAAAAATATTCATTAATGTTGGGTCGGGCTGCTGAGTTTAAAAAAATGAATTTAAATTATGGTTGGGCTGATTTCTATTTTTTAATTGCCTTTTTGTATCTAATTATTAACTTAAGAATTAATTTGCATATAGCGATGATCATTTTGATACCATTGAATTGCCTAGGTTTCCAACAAGGCTAATTGGGGTAACCCTAACTATATTATACCTGATTTTTGGAACCATTTTTTTTAAATATATTGAATAAGTAATCGGTTTCTAAAATAATATGGATTACGATATTTTTACGATTGTATTAATGGTTTACATCAAAATAAAATTAAGAGAACCAAATTAATACATTTTCCCTTAATTCATATTTATATTTGCCTAGGTTTAAGATATTGGAACAAATTTTTTTAATATTTTAAGTTATAGCGTATAATAATATGAGTTGCTTTATTTTAATTAAAATGAGTTTAAAAATAGTAATTTTGAAATATAATATTTTTATACCTACAAATTTTATAATGTGACAGTGCTTTCATTGCTAAGCAATTTTTTTAATATACATTGTTAGACCTATTATTAAGATAGATATATAATTATGTTAATTCAAAATAATACATTTTATACACACAATTTACATAATTTATATATTTTATATCAAATAAATGTAGACATTACACTCTAATGACGTGAATTAACGATTCCCTACGAAAAAAAAACATTTTATTAAAGCATAAATCATTTTCTATATAAATCATTGATGAATTAAAAAATGGGGAAAGTATTTGAAAATGCATAGGCTTGGCATATTCGGCCCAACCCGGCTTTTTGGGTGAGGCAACATCGAGCCGGGCGGGCCTTAGTTTTTGATTTTGATAACTTTACCTTAGGGCAAGCCACAACGACGCTTTTAATAGCGTCGGCTCGGAGTGGTGTGTTACTACATCAGATATCCAATGTAAATTTTTTTTTTGGAAAAGCGTGATATTAGGACAAGCCAGAACGGTGACCGAGCTTGCATTAGGAACGTCGGCGCGGAGTGGCCACTTGTTAATACCATGTCAGATATCCAAATTGTAAAATTTTTATTTGCATAAATGCGAAAAAAACGGGTATTCGTTAAAAAATTTTTTGGTATGAAACGCAAAAACTCGTAAAAAATTTGGTATGAAACGCAAAAACGCGGAAAAAACGGGTATTCGGTCCATAATAATGCATTAGGAACTCATTTAAGTCGAATCTAAAAAAAAAATTTTTTTTGGTATGAAACGCAAAATCTTAAAACGCAAAAACGCGGAAAAAAATTATTAATTTTCCCATTATAAACCATTAGGAACTCATTTAAGTCGAAAACCCGAAAAAAAATTTTTTTGGTATGAAACGCAAAAACTCGTAAAAATTTTGGTATGAAACGCAAAAACGCGGAAAAAACGGGTATTCGGTCCATATAAATGCATTAGGAACTCATTTAAGTCAAATCTAAAAAAAAAATTTTTTTGGTATGAAACGCAAAAACTCGGAAAAAATTTGGTATGAAACGCAAAAACGCGGAAAAACGGGTATTCGGTCCATAATAATGCATTAGGAACCCATTTAAGTCGAATCTAAATAAAAAAAAATTTTGGTATGAAACGCAAAAACTCGGAAAAAATTTGGTATGAAACGCAAAAACGCGGAAAAAACGGGTATTCGGTCCATAATAATGCATTAGGAACCCATTTAAGTCGAATCTAAAAAAAATTTTTTTTTGGTATGAAACGCAAAAACTCGGAAAAAATTTGGTATGAAACGCAAAAACGCGGAAAAAACGGGTATTCGGTCCATAATAATGCATTAGGAACTCATTTAAGTCAAATCTAAAAAAAAAATTTTTTTGGTATGAAACGCAAAAACTCGGAAAAAACGCAAAAACGCTGAAAAAACGGGTATTCGGTCCATAATAATGCATTAGGAACCCATTTAAGTCGAATCTAAAAAAAAAATTTTTTTGGTATGAAACGCAAAAACTCGGAAAAAATTTGGTATGAAACGCAAAAACGCGGAAAAAACGGGTATTCGGTCCATAATAATGCATTAGGAACTCATTTAAGTCAAATCTAAAAAAAAAATTTTTTTGGTATGAAACGCAAAAACTCGGAAAAAACGCAAAAACGCTGAAAAAACGGGTATTCGGTCCATAATAATGCATTAGGAACCCATTTAAGTCGAATCTAAAAAAAAAATTTTTTGGTATGAAACGCAAAAACTCGGAAAAAATTTGGTATGAAACGCAAAAACGCGGAAAAAACGGGTATTCGGTCCATAATAATGCATTAGGAACCCATTTAAGTCGAATCTAAATAAAAAAATTTTTTGGTATGAAACGCAAAAACTCGGAAAAAATTTGGTATGAAACGCAAAAACGCGGAAAAAACGGGTATTCGGTCCATAATAATGCATTAGGAACCCATTTAAGTCGAATCTAAAAAAAATTTTTTTTTGGTATGAAACGCAAAAACTCGGAAAAAATTTGGTATGAAACGCAAAAACGCGGAAAAAACGGGTATTCGGTCCATAATAATGCATTAGGAACCCATTTAAGTCGAATCTAAATAAAAAAAATTTTTGGTATGAAACGCAAAAATTCGGAAAAAATTTGGTATGAAACGCAAAAACGCGGAAAAAACGGGTATTCGGTCCATAATAATGCATTAGGAACCCATTTAAGTCGAATCTAAAAAAAAATTTTTTGGTATGAAACGCAAAATCTCGGAAAAAATTTGGTATGAAACGCAAAAACGCGGAAAAAACGGGTATTCGGTCCATAATAATGCATTAGGAACCCATTTAAGTCGAATCTAAATAAAAAAAATTTTTGGTATGAAACGCAAAAACTCGGAAAAAATTTGGTATGAAACGCAAAAACGCGGAAAAAACGGGAATTCGGTCCATAATAATGCATTAGGAACCCATTTAAGTCGAATCTAAAAAAAAATTTTTTTTTGGTATGAAACGCAAAAACTCGGGAAAAATTTGGTATGAAACGCAAAAACGCGGAAAAAACGGGTATTCGGTCCATAATAATGCATTATAAACCCATTTAAGTCGAATCTAAAAAAAATTTTTTTTGGTATGAAACGCAAAAACTCGTAAAAAATTTGGTATGAAACGCAAAAACGCGGAAAAAACGGGTATTCGGTCCATAATAATGCATTAGGAACTCATTTAAGTCAAATCTAAAAAAAAATTTTTTTTGGTATGAAACGCAAAAACTCGGAAAAAACGCAAAAACGCTGAAAAAACGGGTATTCGGTCCATAATAATGCATTAGGAACCCATTTAAGTCAAATCTAAAAAAAAAATTTTTTTGGTATGAAACGCAAAAACTCGGAAAAAATTTGGTATGAAACGCAAAAACGCGGAAAAAACGGGTATTCGGTCCATAATAATGCATTAGGAACCCATTTAAGTCGAATCTAAAAAAAAAAATTTTTTTGGTATGAAACGCAAAATCTTAAAACGCAAAAACGCGGAAAAAAATTATTAATTTTCCCATTATAAACCATTAGGAACTCATTTAAGTCGAAAACCCGAAAAAAAATTTTTTTGGTATGAAACGCAAAATCTTAAAACGCAAAAACGCGGAAAAAAATTATTAATTTCCCCATTATAAACCATTAGAAACTCATTTAACCCTAAAACTCGAAAAAAAATTTTTTAGTATGAAACGCAAAAACTTAAAACGCAAAAACTCGTAAAAAAAAATTGATTAATTACATCCGCTTTTTGCATTTTAGGCTTTTCATACCAAAATGGTATGAAACGCAAAAACTCTAGGTATGAAACGCAAAAACTCATTAAAAATGATTTATGACTTCCGCTTTTTGCGTTTTAAGATTTTGCGTTTCATACCTACCCTTTTTTCTTTATGATAATGATGGGTGAATTATTTTTTCTTAAAGCTCCTAGGAGTTTTTTTTGAAGAAAAGGGGCTTTTTTTAAACATGCCCTTTTTCGTTAAGGAAAAAGGGGCTTTTCTTTTGCCATACCCACGAAATTGTGAGCATTTAAAAAAAACTTAAAAACTTGTTAAAAAGCCCATTTAGTTTTTTTTCCCAGCCCTGGATATAACTAAGTCAATACTTGTCCTTAAGTTTTAAATTTCTGTACATTCTAGCAGTGGCTAATTTTTTTTGAAGAAGAGGTGATTATAATATCTCTTTTCTTTTGCTAGCCTTTTTAACAACTCAAGGTATCGGCATTATTTCATCAGGTTCATGGGATATTTTTAAAGAAGAATAAATGCTGTTTTACTTTTATTAAATGTTTTTCCTAAACTATATTTGAACAAATGATATCACATTCATTCAAAATTAAGGGGTTTGTCGTAGAGTCTTTCAGAGAAGAGTTATTTGATGTACCGTTATTTCTAATCAAACTTAGAAAGTCAGCTATAAACATTTAAAATTTAAAAAAAATGTCATAAACAAAAAAGATTTAAAAACAAGAATAAATCGAAACTTTACATATTTACAACAGCTAAACTGCTAAATTTCTTCAAATAATATATTCAATAAAAACCGGTAATATATTGTGTCGTATTTATGTTTGGGCATGAAATAATTGTATCATCTAAATGTTGATGGAAGAGCTTGATATAATAAAAAATTGTCTAAATCATTTTTACAATACAGGATCTAAGGAGCCGTACTAAGAAAAACGGTAAATATATATGAGATGAAATTATTATGAGGTTGTGGGATTTGATATTTTCATAAACTTCGTTCTGACACTGTTACTTGTTGACCTGCGATATTAAAGGAAACAAAAATAGAATATATGTAGAAAGGAAGAAGACTTGTTTCCCAAAATCTGAGCACACGCAACTTTGATTGCTTGATCGATCGGGGTATATATTGTAATAGGTGCACTCGAGAACACCGTTGTTTTCTTTGGCATTTAACGTTACTTTCCTGGAAATTTCGTCAGCCAATTGTTTACCAGGTTGACTTTTATCGCTAGCTAATATATGAAGTTTCACAGGTATTACTTAATTTTTAAAAATAAAAACATTTGGGTTTAAGATTAATACCTTTCCAATTGAATACTAATTTTATAATTATAAAATTAAAATAAAAAAAAATATATTTAAAGACTAATATCAAAAAATGAGAGTTTATGTGATTTCGGTCATTTTAGTATATGCCAAACAAATTTACTTTGGGAAAAACTTATTTCAAACAACTTTTTAAATATAACATAATCAAATGCGCTCAATTTTTATTCTCTTCAAATTTTTTTTAACTAGCAGCAGCCATACCCGTTTAGGGCTTTGACTCTTTTTTTACCGATAGTTTGTGTAGTAAGATTTGCTCGCACGTTGGTGACTTAGGCAAGCTTATGCTTTTAGGCATATCATTTAAGGCCCGTTGACAAATAAAGCCAATTGACAGCTTTGCTCTTGTGCCGTATTGTCCGGTAAAAAAGCCGCGTATTCTCGGATGTGAACCTTGCGCAAAGAGGCATGATTGCCACTGAGGTGCGGAAATTTGATAGCCCACCGGCATATTGCTTAGGCTTATTTAAGTATCTTGCAAATATTTTTTTGCCATAAATAATTATAACATATTAGATTTGATCTCTCAATCCCTAATATTTATTTATGATTTTAGTAAAATAATTATATAAAAAAAAAAATTACGCCTTGAAAAATAATTATAACTATTTATTTAAACACCAATTTGAATAAAAAATTTAAAATTATTTATTCAAACATTACTTTAAGAAATATCATATAAAAAAATGAGAATGTATTATTGTACAAAATAAAAATAAAAATTGAGTTTTATTGAATTATAGAATTTCTAGCAGCAAAAGTTTTAAAATACCCAACTTTAAATTTTAATAAAATACTCAATTGTTAATTGATATTTTAGGGCTTTCTGAGTCTTTAATTTTAAATATAATTTAATATTGTCATTATGCTGGCCGAAAATTCTTTAGCTCTTGGTTTAGGTAAAGTGATAGCCTAGTACCCGACAGGGCTAAAAGTGGCTATGCCCTCACGGGTATGCCGTCTCTTTCAAGAGATGTAGGGCAAGGGGGGCATTGTTTTAGCAGGTGAATGACTCCTTCGACTTTTGCCGGAGTTGTAAAGCCTGAATGCTATAATATTCCGGAGGTGCGTCATTTTAATGTATATTATAATATTGGCGGAGAGACGCGCTTTTAATGACCCTAGGGGTTATGAACGTCGCCGCATAGCAATTTCAATGCTCCTCACCCAAAAAAAAACTCCCTGCAAAAACAATCATAATATATAGGTGAAAAGATGAATATATTTAGCAAATGATTATATGTATATATGTGACAATGTTATTTGAGGTAAAAAAAAATTGATATTAAAAAAATGTTTACCCTATTTAAATATAATTCCAATTTGTAAAACTAAAAACACTTTTTACTACCCATAAAATCCTATTGATGAAAAATAGTTATTTCAAATTAGTTAATAATTGAATATAATTCATTGAAGCATGTACCCAGTTTTTATATCAATAATAATTCATTCTAAAATTAAGAGAAAATAAAAAAAACAATAGGTTTGAGGTTTCCCCAGGGATTTGACTCCTTCAAGCCGAACAAAGCAATTAATATTGCCGGGGTAAGATTTGCTCGCACGCCGGTGACCTAGGTTTTTAACACAGGCTCTTAATTTAGGCATATCGTTTAGGGCCTAATGTAGGCCATTCAGAAGCTTCAAAGTGGTTACACATGTATACTATTTTTCCGGAAAAAAACGCTTCCGTGCACGGATTCGAACTCGCAACCTCCTGCGCCTAAGACAGAAGGTTCGCCACTGAGCCATCAAAGCCGACGAAAGAAATTACGCCACATGGCTATAAGCTTACCCAAATTATTACGAACATATGCATTTACGGTCCCGACTGTGAGGTTAGCTAGGGAACTGTCGTAAACCAAATCGGCCGGTTGAATGTTGGATCCTGAGGCCATTTCCACTTGCTCGTACTTTTCGGTGGCACCACGGGCTTTGTACGTAAATATCAGTGCCCGCTTGAAACCACAAATGGTGGTTGGGAGGTATTCGTGATGGACTTTACAAAATCTAAAGTCAAGTATGACACAAATCGATTAATATTTTGCCATAAATATAAATTTGTGCCTTCCATTTGAAATTATTTTACACTTTTCTCCAATTTTTTTTTCGGAACTTATAATTTAAAAAAATTAGTCAATTTATTTCCAAAATATGCTACTAAGGCTAGAAGGTTTTTTAAAGTTTTACTAGATCATCCTGTAATCTCATTGAATTATTTTAGCTAATTTAATTGGCCTATAAATAACTTATGGAAATTTTTAACATCAACTTTTTTTTTACAATTTGATGTAAGCTATTTGTAAATAAGATCCATAATTTCTGCGTTTTAAACACCTGCATATGTGCGAGAGGAATATTTTAGGTCAAAATTTCTGAGGCGTTTTATTTTTTTGAACAAGTTTTAGTCGTTTGAGGACCGCTTAGATTTTAACGATCTGCTCTCACTTATGACAAAGCCTCCTAAATATTGAAACTGTCGCTACAGACTCCCTCTTAACTAACCTCACATATTAAAATGCCTTTTACATTTTCGTGACCCTATTGAATCCTATGAAAATAAAAACAGATATGGGAAAAAATTTGCAAAAAATATGACCTTTCCTTAAGATTGCCATCATGAACAATATCTTTGATCCTTTGAACGGTATCACTTAATAATGTTTCCCGACTTCCGGCAGTGTTCTCGTTGACTATATCCGTTTTCACAGATTTTAAGGAATTTTCTGTATAAATTAAATATTTAAGGTGTGTACAGTTAATTTGTAAGATAATCAAATATACATGAATATAAAACACGGCATCAAGTAATGATTTAATAAAAATGTGATTTATTTATGTCCATATAAATTCATGACTCTAATTGTAGAAAGCCCCTGCCCAGCCTGCCGGCCCGCCCGAGAAGCAGGTCGCCAGGAAAAAGAATAGCAAGTAGTTTGGGCTGTGCCGATTTCTTCTCATTTTGCCTTATTTTTTAAACTAAAAATGATATTATTATCACCCAAGGGTAGTTATCGGTCTCTTATTAATAATTTTTAAACTAAAATTTTGGGTTGTAATGTAAACTTTTGTAAATTTAAACTCGGGGCCTCGTCCCGGTTATAAACCTAATACATATGCCAAAATTAAAAATTTTTTTATATGAATATTAGTGTCTGTTTGCTATTATGATGCCTTTTTCAAAAAACCGATAACTGAATTTTTCAATAATATAAAATCAACTGCCAAATACTTTAATATATTCATATTAGTTAACGCGTTTCGAGAATTATACCTTTAGCTTTTTTCGGTTCCTTTGTATCACCTTTACGGAGAGCAAGAGACTCTGCGGCCCGTAAGTTGTTCTCCACCGACCGAAGGGCAAACTCTTTAAGTAAATTGGATAGCCGGGTATCGACATCATTAGCTGACTGAACCTAAGAAGGCGCCATAAAGTTTCAGTTGATTTTAAATAAAATTTCAATTTTTTAATTTTGACAAAATTTTAATTAAGGGCACGTGCAAAGCGTGTTTTTATTTTCGTGATATTTTTAACATTAAAAAATAAACGCAAATTTTTAAAAAGTTCTTAAATTTTGTATAAGCGCATAAAATACTTTTTCTGAAATAAAAATATTTAAAAAAAAATTTAAAAAAAAAATGAAAATTTTTAAAATTTTCATTTTTAAAATTTGACGAAAATAAAAACACACTTTGCACGTGCCTTAAGCTACATTTTAAACTTCCTATATACTAATTTGGCAATTTTATGTGTCTCATGATAAATTTATTAGATAAATTTTAAATATAAAGCGCAATTAAACTAGTTGCCAATGTACCGTAAGTACCATATGTTAAAAAATTATAAATTTGAAATAAGAATTGGTAAGAAAATGTAGACAAAATGATGGTGGGAGGGGGGGGTTTAAAGTTAATTTATTTTTTCCAAAAATTTGTTAAAAAAGGTTCAAATTTCTTTTGATGTAAAATAATTTATAGGAGTTCCAATCAAAATGATTGATTGGCTACATTTAAAGTATTAATATTTTGCAATTGGATCACGTGTTAAAAACTACCCTAAAAAACCCGGATTTTTTCAATTCTACGATAGGATAAATTACCTTTAAACGCGCTTTGTAATTTATTTTAAACATTAAAATTTCTCTGTTGTTACGCTGATTTCATTTTTTTCAATAATTTTTTAAATTCAAAAGTTTTAAATTTTATTTATTTAAAAATCTTTCTTTTAGAAAAACTATTTGAATGCGAATAACAAAGATTGGCGACTTTTTGTTAAAAAGCGTAAATTGTCAAATAGCAAAAATATTAAAATTCTTAAAAAAATGAGATGAGTCTGAACGCGCCCTAAATAAAATCCAGAATTAGGTTTATTGCATTTTTTAAACTTATAAAAAAAATTTCAAATAGTATATTCACATTTGATAGTGGCAAGGCCGGCTCAGCTTCACCCCTCGCTTCGTCGGGTTTTGGCGCAGTCGTCGTGGACTTGAGCAAACTTGTGACCTTTCCTTCTTTAGCCCTACCAGATGGGGCACTTTGGCCTGATTGGGCGGCCTTTTTAAGCTTTTTCAATGGGGTAGAGCTAATTTTAGCTAATTTTCCAGATTTTGCTACCAAAACATGTTTTAATGGGAGTGAAGGTTCATCTTCTATAGTTTTTGAATCTTTTTCTTTATTTCCTAGGCCCTCTGTGACTGTCGAAATTTCAGATTTTTCGTGGGTTTGTTTGGAAGATTTTGAAGCCAACGCTTTAGCTTTGTGTTTTTCTAAAGTACAGGGAAACGATGTATATGAAAAGTAACTATCTCATGTTCGAAATTTTCAATATTTATATAAATTTCATTTTGTACCAAATGTGTTTTTACAAAATGTTACCCTTAAATGTTAGTTTACCTTTTTTTAAAATTAGATGTTTTTTCAAAAATTTTTTTACAATTTTTTATTTTTTAAAAAACTCACTTTATACGTGCCTTCACAATAAATACTTATAGATTGATGCTATTATAAAATATAAAATAAGGTAATTAATAGGAAAAAAAATATTTTTTATACCTGTAAATTCAAATTTATAAATAAATTTTAAAAGTCTAGATGCAGCCAAAATTGAATATATATAAAAACTTATCTATCCTAATTTATGAAATAATAAGTAAGATTTTATAAAACATTTACGATTTTCGGTCCCGAGCTTATGAAAAAATAAAACTGACTTAGTTTCAATATTCAAAAATCCAAAATACTTGTTTTTGCTGAATCATTAACTTTGTGAAAAATCTCTGGGCTTCGCTTAAGTTCATCGTCAAAAGTGTCCAAACTCCTTTTATCACGTTTAATTCGCATTTCTATTTAAATAAATAATATAAAGTCGACAATAGGCGTGGTCAAACTCAAAAACAATTTTTCAAAAACAACCGATCTGGCAATAAAAACATTTGTGAGATACTTTTTGTGTATTCTCCTTTCAAAAAAAAATAAAAATATAAAAAACATAACATGAATTTTATGCGCCCCAAAATGATATATTTATTATTACTAGCATAAACTTGTAATTCTACAAAAAAATGCAGTTTTCTCATAAATTTAGGCTTATTTAATTTAAAAAATTATGAGGTCTAAATTAATTAAATTTTGTTATAAAACTTAAATATTTTATTTTCATTAATTTCGCAGGGCATGTACAAAGTATATAGACTAAGTAAAATATTTTTAAAGTTGTGGTTTACATTAAAAAACTGTAATTTTAACATATTAATAAACAAATCATTTTTATATAAATAATTAAAAGTTTTTTGGCTAAGTGCGCGTTGAGTCTTAATTTTTCAAAAAAAGATAATTTTTTTTAATTAGAAAGAGCATTTTTAATAAAGATTGGTAACTCTTTGTGAAATGCATTATATGTCAAAAAAATTTAAAGTTTTTGAAATTTTATGAAAAACTAAATAAACTCCGAACGCACCGCATTTTAAGGAAATTAGCGAAAGCAAAATCCCACGGGTATAATCATATTTACACAGCTTTTTTTAATAGGCGTATGTTCCAATTCGATTATTTTATTCCAAAATTAAAATTATATATAAAAAGGGTGTGTCTCATTTATTTCTTGGTAATCGATGACTAAATTGATATTTGGAGATTAAGGGGTGGTAGCTTAAATGCTGAAGAGCCAAGAATGCACACTAAAAGTCGAATTTAAATGGCATAAATAATTTTTTTAGGTTGTTATTTTGTATCAAATTATAAATAATTTTATAATTTGCCTCTGTATATTTAAAATAATTATTCTTTTCTATAAAAATTTTAGTCTAAAAACAAAATTTTGCAAAAAACATAAATAGACTGTAAATAATTTTTTCTTGCAATTAAATAAATATTAGACACCATTGAGGACCATCGTCTTTTGCCAAAAAAAATTCAATAACCTGCCCATACATAATTAGGCAACAAATAATTTGAAACCTGACTAATAAATTAGAAAATATTTGTTTAAAAAAATTTATATTAGGTGTTCAAAACCTTGCATTCCATGGCCAGAAGGCTTCACAAGTTTTGGCACTCCGCGTGCCATATCGGGAAAGGAACAACTAATTTCGATAATTTCACCGGCAACGGCATGGTACTCAACAACGTATCTAAACAAAGCGTGATATAGGCGACGACAATGTTAAGATTGGAACGCCTGTAAACTCTATTGAATCCCACACTCGAGTTAAGCAACGTTGTGCCTGGTTAGTAAGTTGGATGAGTGACCGCCAACGATTCCAAATGCCGTGTATTTTTCTGAGAGCCTAGGCCTTAAACCCTAGGCTACCGGAAGATGATTCTCATTTAAATCCGCTCTGCTGTAGATTTAAAAGCAAATTTCTGACGGGTAAGCCGGTTCCTATTGGGGTAAAAAGGTCTAAAAAAAACTTTTATACCATAGATCTTTCTTAATGAATTTTTAAGCGCGTACATTATGTAGTATTTTTTTAATACATGTCATCAAAAATATTCTCTAAAATTTATGACTCGAAATTATTGCTTTAATAAAAATAAATATATAATTAAAAAAATGAAAACATAAAACCTATTCTTAAAAAACATTTTTGAAATAAGCCACTGCTGCATGAGAAAGTCAGATTGACATCAGTGGGAGCATCTACTATGTCATTTCTTGGTAATGCATCTGATCGATCAGGTCGCAAATATAATTTTTATAAGTCAAACTTTTTTTTTAGGTAATCTTAGCTAATTTATTGTTGCCTTGATCAAAGTTAACCCAATTTTTTTTGAAAAGGCATTTATTTAAACAAATGTTTCAAATTTATTGGTTACTTATCTTAAGATTAAACCTAATATCAAAGGCTCCAGAATATGATGTTCTGTATTTTACTCAATCACTGTTTAAAATGTGACCGCCCAATAAAGATTTATTCTTTAAGAGCTTCCCAAAAAACCCTATATCGACTCTGCGTTAAATCTCATTTAACTTTACAGGGCGTTGTTGAAGGTCCCGCTGGATTTTTAAGGAAAAACTTTATAATGGGTAAAGCGGCCTTTAAGAAAACTCCTTGTACAAAACATTGAAGAGTATAAATAGCAACACATCCCATTATTTTGCCTATTTAAGAACGCTATACCTTTGTCTCGCCGCGCTATACGTTTCAAACCTCGGGTCAAACAAATTGAGCTGAGCAAGCTTCGAATTGATTTCGCAATAGTCATCAGCCGCCCTATTGATTTGGTTGGCGGTACAAGCATGTTCAGCAAAAATCGAATATTTTGAACTCCAAATACACGTGAATATCAAGTAAATTAATGAAAAAACGCTGGCTTGATTAAAAATATATGTGAAAAGACCCGTAAAGATGGACTGATAATTTGAACTAAAGCTAAGAATTTTTGAATGCATTTAGTTAATATCGTGCATGTTTCAAGTTGAGTTATGTTTCATAAATGAATTTTAGGTTATAAATCTATAAAACAGTAAACTTTACAATTGTGGTCAGGTGTTGATAAAACACATAACATACAAGTTAATTCGCATTAAAATAGAACACAATAATTTAATGTGTTTACCAATTTCTAATGCACTATTTAAGGTTTTCCCTATCCCCTTAGCTATTTAGGGACGGCACCAGACCCGTTTAGGGTGTTGACTCTTTTCACCGAAGCAAAGAATATATTGCCATAGGGTAAAGTAGTAAGATTTGCTTGCATGCCGGCGAGATTTTTAGCCAAGGCTGTTATTCTGGCATTTTTTTAAGGCTCAGGGCCTAAGAAGGCCACTTCGCAGCTTTAAAGTAGAGTTCTAACCACCGACATATTCATCTGCTTGGTCATTTAATTTTTTATACGGACAAGATATTTTGTAGGCTATGAATTTTTTGATTTAATTAGTCTCAAATTTTAAACATAATCAATTATTGTAATTTTGCTGGCCGGAAATTCTTTTGCTCGTGGTGTAAGTTAAGCGATTGCCTAGGGTGGACCCAAAGTTGTACAAAACGAAAATCCATAAAATATGCTCATTGTAATATAATTTAGGCTTAGATTAGGGCAAAGTTAGATTACGGTTAGTTTAACGTATGGTTGAGGTAAAATATCGATTAGGATAAGCTTAGTATGAGGTTTGTGAGGGTATACTTTTCAAGAGATGTATGGCAAGGGGGCATCGTTTTAGCAGGTGAATGACTCTGGCCTTCGACTCTTGCCAGGGCAAAGCCTGCATAAATATTCCGGAGAGAGCAGCGTCATTTCAATGGATATTATGGTATTGACGGAGAGACGTATTTAATCCTACTGACCCCTGGGGTTATGAACTTCGCCGCATAGTAATTTCAATGTTCCTCGCCAAAAAAAAATACAGAGTGTAGAAATAGTATAACTATTATGGCGTAATAATAAATTTATCATTTTTGGTCTTTGTTCCAAATAAAAGCAATGAGGTAAAAATATCGGCTGGGGAAGGCCTGAAATTCTTTGTTGGTTTAGGCCCAGCCTTTTTTTTTAAACGAGCTGGCATCCGGCCTGGCTGACTAGGTTCCATTTAAACATCCTCCTGGTTGTAAATGCGAATCCTTTACCAAAAAAAAGGATACCTATGCTCAGATTCAAACTCCAGACCTCCGGCTTGTACGGCAGAGATGTTCCCAAGGACCTAATGTTGAAGAAACACTAAAAATGCTAGTAAGTTTTTACCTAAGAAATATAAAGTTGCATACAGATTAAGGTTTTTGAAGAACTCATTAGTTTTGATACAATATATAGTGCATACAAAAAAATATTTATATCCCTAGACAAAACACAAAATAAAATTAAAACACTTATTTTACAAATCATGTTGTTCCAGCAATTAAAAATTGTGGGTTTATACGGGCTTGTCCAAAGTATTAATTATTTTAAAAAACCCTGTATTAATTTATTTATATATTTTTAAATCCCAGTGTGCTAAATAGTTGGAAATTTTTGTAAAAATGCAAGTATACAAGTTAACATAGAACACAATAATTATTCTCGCCAATCCCGGCTGAGTATGAATACTGGGCAAATCCCAATCTTCAACCTTATCCTAAAGTTCAATGTCACGATCCATAGAATATTGAGATTGTGAAAATGATGTTACCAAAAAATATTATTTAAAATAGCATAATATGTACCCATAACTTCCTATGCAATAAAACTTTCAAAGGAGTTAACATTTTTAAATATATCAAATTAGATAAATCACGAATAAAGGATTGAAAAATATTCTATCCATTAAATTATATAATCACCTGTAAGTGAGAAGATTATATTTATTTATATAATATGTACAGAGTATTCAATTGAGTAATGATTTATAAAATAAATTAATTGCATCTTTATTTGATTGATTAATCCTAATATGAGGTCTTATATCTTTAATAAATTGTATGGCCTGAGGTGGGGTCATATGGTTTCTCTATCATATAGGCATATAGTTAATTTTACCTTAATGAGGTAACAAGCAACAAGTGCAACACTTCTGCTCCTTCCTGCTTTGCAATGAATGTAAACACGTTCTTTTGTATTAATATACTTATAAATAAAATCAATCCCTTTGGCAATATTGCTTTGAGTTAATGCACCATGGAAATCAGAAGTTGGTAAATTCAAAAACTTTATATTATATTTTGCCCATTCCTAAAGTGTATTATTAAAAATACATAGAATTTGTTAAAACATAATTTTTCAATACATCAGGCTTGATGGCAAAATATCTGAATTCATAATCTTCATTTAAAGAAACAACTGCTTTAACATTCAATTTCTTAAAATCTTGCAATATTGATTTAAATGGGATAGCGCCAACTATTACTACATCATCAATAATACTGAACCAGGACCTATGTGTTAACTTCTCCATCATTACATTATAAAATAGGGTGGGATAAAAAATAACCCTATTCATTTTTAAATTTAACTCATCTCATGATTTACCAATGGGTGCAATCATTCATATCCATCCATAAACGCGTTTTATTCAAAAAAATTAAAACTATAGTACATATATATTATTTACATTATATATTTTTTCCCTATATTATATATTAAATAATATTAAGATCTTTAATTATAAGATTTATAATAATTTAAATTAATAATCAATTAAAGACATTTTACTTAAAAGTTAATATAATTAGACGCTTCCATAAAATAATTTAAAATGTGGGTAGAAGCACAAACATTTATAAACTTGTATATGCTCGAAAACTGAAATTTTTATTTTAAAACAGTTTAAAATTTTTTAAAATAGTAAAAAACATGCTGAGATTAACATTAAAAAACAATTTATGATATACAAAAATATTTATAATTTCAAAACTTTATTTACCTATTTTTTGCATATAGTCAAAAAGGATAAGATTCTTCAATTAAAAAATTACTTAAGGGCACGTGCAAAGTGAGTTTTTATTTTCGTAAAATCATATTTGAAAATTTTTTTTTATTTTAGAAAAAGTATTTTAAGTGCATATACTAAATTTGGCAACTTTTAAATTTGCGTTAATTTAAAAAATTATTTTTTTAATTTTACGCCTAAAAACTCACTTTGCACGTGGCCTAAATAATACATTTTATGGGCGTTATACATCTGCAGTAAATTTTGCACCTAATTTATTGAAATTAGAGATCAAATAAAAATTATTTGTTTTTGTAAAGAATCAACTATTTCTGCTTATATTACTCTTTACACCAAATTAAGTTTTATTAAAGTCCGTTGATTTAGAATATTTATATTGTCCATTAAGACTTATAACGTTAGTAAAACATTAAAATAGTTTTTTAATTTTTTTTAAATTTTATTATTAACTGTGATAATAGAATCCCTAAAAATGACACAGAATGGGCGAAATCAAGAGAGGAGCAAAATATTTAGCTCTTTATTAGATATAATATGAGGTTTTATAAAGATGCTTTTTGTTTTTTCAGGACATATAATATATACACAGCGCGAAAATATATTTAGACAAATAAATTATGACCAGCATGTATCATTCTTATTTTATTAATAAAAATCTATAGTTTATATTATTAAGTAAAATAGGGTTAGGTTTCCAGCTTAACCTTAATTCTTATTTAAGATTAAGAGAAGAAATAATAATAGTTGTACAAGCTCACATCTTAAATAGAAGAAAAATTATTATGTGCGAAGTTGCAACTCATTGCAGCTTGATAGGTGCTACTTATTTAAATAGCATATTATAAATTTTTTTATAATAAGTAAAATAAAATTAACTTAATACACCACTTATTATAAGGTCAACCAATATTAATGTTAGAAAAAAAGTTTAAGAAAATATAAATGAATACATTCCCATAATGGCCTTATCTCATATATGCGTTAATTGTAGTTTCTTCCGCCTTCGGCTATTTAGATATATCCGTAACAAAAAATAGCCTTTTTTGGAAAGATTTTGCGACCTAGAATACCCTAGAAATAATTGCATATCAAAATCCCATGTAACTTAAATTTTTTTATCTTTTAAAATGAGATTTAATTTAAGTATATAAAGCTCTTACATCAACATTTAGATTATACAATATATTTGGCACCAACCTAAATATGACCCAATTTATTCTCGGGTTTTATTAAAAATTATATTTGAAGTTTGACTTTAACAATTTAACTGTTTTAAATACAAAAATAATTTTTTTCTCCTGTTTTTTTTTACATTTTTCCTAATTAATAATTTTTATAACTGTCTTACTAAGTTTGATTAATAAACGGTAAACTGATTTGAAAATCCCTAATATGGCAGGGATCTCTATAATTAGCTCATAAATTTTAAAAATTTGTTGACCTGTATTATAAAATTAATATGATTGGCAAACAACTCGATTGGTTTGTAAGCTCACATTAGTTCACCCATAAAAAATCATTGAGCTTAAGCTCCTCAAGTTTTAACCTCAGATAATAATGAGTATATGAATTTAGAGGCCTTATTAATTAGGCTTAGGTTTAAAAGAATTAAACAAAAGTCTATATTTTTTGAGCCCTTAAGTACTGTGCCAGAATTTTTATTTTGTTCTTATGATTGTAACTTCGACGGTAATAACGGAAGTCAGATTTGTTAGCATATCATTGTGTCCAAAAAATATATTTTCTTCCTACACAAAATAATGAGGTAAAGTTTGTTGCAGAGTCATAAGGCGATTGATTATATTTACGGCCATTTTGCGTTAATTGCTGTATAAAATTTCCTTGTAAAAAAAAATTATAGAAAAAAAAATTTGGCCCAAGATTGGTATGGGCTGTATTTCGTAAGGCCATTTTAATTTAATACGCCAGCATAGGCGTATCCTTTAATGTATTATATTAAAAATACTCAGTGTCTAATTGTTAATGTTTTGTGCAATACAAAATGTAAGGTTTCCGAGTAAATATTTTTTGCCTTAGGGCACGTGCAAAGTGAGTTTTTATTTTCGTAAAATTTTCAAAATTTTGAAAAAATTTACTTGAATAAAACGTAAATTTTTAAAAGTTGCCAAATTATGGTTGCGCAATTTTTTTTTTTAAGACAATTTTGAAAAAAAATTTTTTAAAATTTTTAATTTTTCCGAAAAAAAAACTCACTTTGCACGTGCCCTTAGCAAAAACATTTTGAACATTAATACTGGTAAGTATTTTATAATTATTATGGGCGCATTAAGACTCATTTTATTTTTTTGAAAAATTTTAAAATTTGTACCTTTTGACATAAAACGTTTTTTTACAAAAGGTGCCAATTTTTGTCATTAGCATTTAAATAGTTTTTTTGAAAGAAATGTTTTAAAAAATTTAAAAAAAATAAAATTACAAAAAATTCGAAATTTTTAAAAATTTTCAAAAAAATGAAACGAGTCTGAACGCGCCTTGTAGCTTAAATATATATATGCAATAAAATTTCTTCAAACCATAACCGGCGCGCTAATAAAATTTGCCTTATGTTGCCGCAAACTTCTTCCGCTAAATGCCAACTTAGAGAGGCACTAAACGGCGCCCTTAAAGTTTTTAAGTTTTTTAATTATCAGCCAAGCCAACCCATTTATGAAGGTAAACAATTTGATGTGCTGATCAATAGTCTTTTTAAGAGCTCAATGGAAAGGTTTTGCATCACGTGCTGGGGTTTGACTAGCTTCCATGTATGCCAAGCCGTTCCGTTCCGTTTACGGGCAGCGATGCTTAAGCGTTTGTTTCGCATTCACCAGTAAATACAGGCCTTAAAGAATTTATACAGAAAAAATCGCCTGGTAAAGAGCAAGGATTTGAGCGAATAATGGCCCCGCCACCGACATAATTTTAGTCGCATTTTTCAAAGAAATTTTTGCTATATTGACTTTGACCACCCTAACATGATTTAACGTTTGACGCCCTTAAGCACTACCACCCTCGCCCTTCATCAACAAAATCTCAAATATATGGTTTTTTTGATGTTAAATTGACAAATTTAATAAGTGCAATATATCATGTATAGAATACCGTAAACATTTTTTGATCTAAAATTGGGTCAATTTAACTATTACTTAAAGTACTATAATCATTTGCCAATTCCAACCGAAATGTTTTGTCTAAAACATGCCCTAATAACTCAAAAGAACAAAGTTTTAGATAAATGAGCTATTGTATGGGATGGTCAAATCGATACGGCAACGCTTTGCTCTAGTTCGATAGGGGTTTAGAGTAGTAATCAGCACTGATCAGTTGAAGGGATTAGATTTCTAACACAAAGTGGTATTTGTTCGCATCGGCATAAACTCGTTTACAATAGATTTTTTGATAGGTTTCCAACAGACCATACTGTGTTTCGCTGCTTAAAATATTTTAAAACACAAAATGCAATCATATCCGTGTTATTCATGCATCAAGCGTTACTTTAATAAAAAATTTGCTAAAAAAATACAAAAATATACATTCAAGGTCATCTCAGATTCATTTTATTCCCGTCTTTTCCTTCTTCCGATCGGTTTGGTAACAAAAACGAAAAAATGTTTTGTTATTAGTAAATACACAAACAAATTAAAAAAAAATGAAAAGCCGCCATGCCGCGCATTCAGTGCGATCGCTAAATAAAAAACTGGCGCTAAATTTTCATTATAATATTTGTGTGCTGTGGTTATTATTCCTTGTTGCTGTTGGACTTTTTTAATAGCCTTATCCCGTATATATCTACCACTTTGTTTTTAATATCCCTTTTAGTAGCATTAAATATGATTTTATGCAATTAAATAGAGCAGTCTGTGGTCAATTTCATTTTTGGAAAAATTCCAAAATTTAAATTTTTTTTGAAACTCCTTGAATTTACTACGTCTCGTTTACTACTTATAAATCATTTATTGGCACTGTTATGCGCACAGCCGAAGATCAATTTAAAAATTTTGAAAATTGGCCAAAACCTTCTTGAATATTCGATTTTTTTAAACCAAATCACATATAAATTAATAGGAAAAAATGAAAATATTAATTATATAATTTAGTTAACGTCTACGTAAAAAAAAAATTTTTTTTCAAAATTGTTGCGAGCAAAATTATCATTTCCCAAAAAAATAATAATTTATATTTGTATTTAATAAAAATAAAAAATTATGCCATATATTACGGATTACAAACCTTACACGCCACCGGCGACAAGTTTACTTACGACACCTAGAAGGCCGACCCGTTATTCATCTTACCAAAATTTACCCTCTTACAATAGCAGCGGTACGACTCGACCATTAGTCGAATCCAATTACCGAAACTCTAGCAATAACAATTACACACCTTCATATAACAATTATAACAGCTATCCCGCATACGAAAACAATGTTAATAATAATTCGAATCACTACGCGAATACGCTCCAAAATGACCCACCTGGCCAATATCAAACACAAAATGATTATTCCAAAAAACCACCCATCTATTATAAATCGGCACCAGCCTACGAAAACGGGTATCCCGACGGCAGGAGCAACAATGCAGCCCCTAATCCATCGGGATATGGGTCATCCAATCAACGAAGGTATAGTCGTACTGGCCCGACTGATTTCAATGGAGGCAATGGCGGGGATGCCTCCAACAATTATTTCCGGAGAAATTCCTTGGAGGGCGGCGGAGACAGACCCAACGTTAGGTATATAGGAGCTTCCGATAATAATAGCAATTACTCCGCTGGAAATAATCCCACGGGCCGCGCTCTCCGGCGGATGGGTTCCAAAATTGACGCTTACCTTAACAATAGCACCAATAGCGGCGACAGTTATCCAGGAAATAATAGTAGCAATAGTGTGAACAATAATTCCAGATTACCACCTCCATACCCGGCCAAAAACGCAATGACAAATTCCTACCACGAGGCTGATTCATAGTAAATAAAAAATAAAAATAAATTTTATGATTTTTAAATTTTCTGGTAACTTGGGACGAGGTCGGTGTCCTAAGAATATTCTCAAGATATATCAAAGGGCGCCAAGTGCTCATTATTCCATATATACATAGCAAACTTATATATTTATTTAGGGATAGTTGAGTATCTCCAGAAAGTTCAAGTGAGACGTACTTGAGATTCTAGTTATGAAATGTTTTCTGAATTTTTCGGCTTTCGTCAAATTTTTGATAACTTAACGCCAATTGAATTGGGTAAAGAGTTTTAGGATGCATGATATAAGATATTAAGCGGGGGAAGGTAATTGGGATAAAAGTAAAATTTTTTTTTGACTCTTTCAGATTTACACGTTTTATTTACATAAGTCTGACTTGATACATTTGAGGTCGGCACGACAAATATCTTTTATAAATTGAAACTTGATATGGTTAATAGTTTTAAGCGGGTTTACCCTTCCGAAAATTTTTGAAAGTCGGCAAAAATGAATTGCAATATAAAATTTTTTATTAGTTTTTAAGATATTAACTTATTTTTTTCTATCAAAATATTAATAAATCGATACTTAACCCTGTAATAATAAAATAAAAGCATTAAAAAAATGGGCTTGCCCATTCATTGACTCATAACTTTCAATGAACACGTGACATAACATTAATTTTTATAATATTTGCAAATATAAATTTGTTTCAAATTTTTTGCTTTTAACATTGAAGTTTTAATTCTTTAAATTATAATGTTCATTACTAATATTATCCCATGACAAGTTATAGATATATCATTTACGGGTAATATTTAAATAACATATCTATAAATTATTTTTTTAAACTTTCATTATAAATTTATACCGACGTCTTTTTCGCTAATATTTTTTTGTTTATGAATTTTAGCCCATCCTCGCAACAGGCACAGCGATGGAACTATCCTTCCGATCCACGAGGTTACAGCAGCCAATGGAACCTATCATCTCAACACCCACAAGATTATTATTATTATCCGCCATCTAACAATAACACCGTTCATAGCCGTCATGGAGGCGGTAATAATTACAATAGTAATGGATACGATGTTGGAGGCACACCATACCACGAAACATATGATAATAATTCGGGCTATAGCAATCACCTGACTGTACCGGTTGTCCGTGATCACACAGGAGCTTCAAACACTAATGCAACGGCCCGCGCGCCTTCGAAATCACCCAAATCCGGGCGTAAAAACAAAGTTGTCAACATTTCAGTTAGTATCCCCGAAGATTCTAGCGAAGACGCTCTCCCAATCGACCTGGAACCGCTAGTATCGAATGCTAAACGACTTAGTAATCAACAATTGGTAGCCAACATACGCAAACAATATCCCAAGGGGTCGTTTAGTCCCCCCTCACAAACGGGCGGAAATCCGGCCGGTGAACCCGTGAGGTTTAAATATGTGGCACAGCCAAGTGAAAATTACAGCAGTGCCAACAATTATTCGTCTACCTTGCCTAGGGAGCAGCGGAATCGATGGCAACAACCAACCCAGTACACGGATGATTACGTTCGACCAGCAAGCTTGCGTAAACCCCGTGAAACAGCTGACAAAGAGCTCGATCAAATATTCGATCGCATAAACGAGCTCAAAAAATTCCGACTCGATGACGATAGTAGCGCCAATGGGACAAATGACGATTTTTATCAAACTACAAGCACCCCTAGACGTTATAGGGTGACGGAATCTTTGGGCAAACCTACTGGTTATGGCTCTACGCAATACCTAAACGGTAGTACGGATCCCCCACATGATGGTTCGTTAAGCCCATACTCGAAATACATGAACAAGTATGGCGACCGGGATACAGAGAACAAGGCATCATTGAGACCTACAAGTTATTATAACGACACCGCCGGCGTTGACACAACTCCTACTTCACCCTATAGGTCAAAGTTACTTGATAAATATAATAAAAGCTCAACCGTCGAACCTGAAGACTTGAAACCGTATACATCGCGTCGTGCTAAAGATTATTCTGATTCGATTGAGCCATCGTCCGGTGATTACAAATACAAGTACCGAACACGTAAAGGGCCGTCCAAACCCGAGTCTGATTTACTAACACCTCAACCAGCTCGTAAGCCATACAAAAGCGATTACGGTCATTCTCTAAAAGTTGACGATGGATATACTCCCACATCCCTTAGAAGCACAAAGGATATCACGCCAACCTCAACGTCTACTGTTACGCCAAGGAAGTCCTCCTATTTAGGCGAGGATTATGGAACGAAAGTTGGGGATTTATCATCGTCCGAAAAACCGAAGAAGTGGAGACTTAAGATAGCTCAAGAGGGTTACGATAGTGTCCCTACCGATTCAACCCCAAGCTCTCGTAGGACGGGAAAGGATAGCGCACCCGAAAAGTCAAAACAGCTTGACGAAATCACTCCAGCCACCTTGTCTACCGAATTAGATACGTCGGCTTTAGAGAAGTCACTCGCGAAATTGAAGCAGCTCCGAGCCGAACGCGAAAGTATGAGTGAAGAAGGCAAACCGGCATCGTTGACAGAAGATAATGGAGAAACCACACCATCTTGGCGTCGAAAATATAGCAAGGATAATGTATTGGACAGCCCTTCGGCCAAATCCAAAATCAAAGAAGACGACAAAGAGTTGGAAGAAATTACTTCAAAAAATGACTATCAATCATATACGAAAGAACCTACAAAATCATTCGATGATAAAGATAATGACGATTACGCAGTTTCTAGCAGAAAACATTCTACCGTCATCCCGGAAGCCCCACAACTCCCAGACCTTGCTTCGTTGTCCATCGCCTCGACCTCCACCGGTGACGTTGACGCGATAGACAAGGAAGCAAATGATTCAAGAGCTACATCGCCCGAAAAGATTCCACTAAGCGATCGCCGTAAAAGTAGCACCATCTCAGTAAATGTAGAACGAAAAGATTCTCCCTACAAACAAGGCTCACCCGAAAAGACTAAACCTAGTGACAATTACGAATTGAAAAATGCTACAAAAGGCGGGGACGATGCTCCAGTCAAAAAGACCTTACATTCCCACTATCCCAGTGATACTATAGACAAGGACGATAAGGTTAGATAAAATGTTAAAACGTTTGTTTTGAAATGTATTTCTAATTTTTTGATAAAAATTATCGTTACGAGGTAGCTTATTCCCAAAGCTTGCTTGAATTTAGGGTAATTTAAATCAAATTCTTTTGGATCAACATATAAAAAAATTTTCATTTGTCAAAATTGTTATAAAACCTAAAAATTTTGATTAAAAATATGAGATAAAGCTTGCCTTTCTACATTTTACGAAATTTTTTTGCTTTCCAAAAGATAAGTTGTCGGAAAACCTTGCAGCTCAGCCGAAATTATTTATGAAAAGTATTAATAATAAATCTGTTAAACCTTTAGCGAAATCGCAAACTACGAAACTGTTTGGTAGAGCTAAACTGTATAAAACTATACTTTTGCACAGATGTTATTGGAAGTTATTGGAAAAATATTAACATTATTTCACTGTGAATTCTCTGATCAGTTATTCTCCGCTAAGTTTTAATAAAAAAAATATAATATATAACAAGAACAAGAATAATTGTGTTCCATAATTTAAATAAAAAAAAATCTGATTTTTTCCTCTTTATTTGTGTGGCGATCGATTTTTACTTTCTCCTTGATTAGCCTTTGCTTGAAGTGGCATGGAATACAAGCTGGCGATTATTTAAAATGCTACTTTTGACCGGTCTTATGTGAGAGATTAAACCAGGTCAATAAAATTGAGTCAAAAATTTGCGTGAAGCTTATATAAAATATAAGTAATATTCCACTACAAATATATTTATTGCCTTGGATAGTCTTTATAATATGTAAATTTAACAGCTTTACTTAAATTTACAAGGGAAAATTTATATCTGGGAAGCAATAATGTCGAAATCGAAATTTTGCATCGAAGGGTGCTTTCTAAGTTATAATATTTTAAAAATAAAATTAAAAAATTTTTTGTAATAGAACGCAAACAAGTCACCAATCTTTAATTATTAGCAATAAAATTACTTATTTCGAAATAATTTTTTTTTTAAATTAGAAATTAAAAAAAAAATAACTTAATTTTAAATTTAAAAAGTAAAATACAAAAAAATGAAATGTTTTTCGGGGTTTTAAGTATTGTGGCTTGCCATTAGATTTCAAATTGGGCCGTGGTATTCTGGCACTTCTTTGACACGTTTGTCGAGTAAGGCCCGGTCCGGGTCCGAACCCTCGGTTAAGCCGACCCGGTACCGTCCGGTCCACGCGAACCTGAGATTAGGCCCGGCCCAGCCTTGTCTGTAATTTGATTTTGATTTTTGGCCCTGCCTGAATTTAAAAGTACGGCCCAAAAACTATATATTACAAGCTAATAGGTACGCGACCCGATCAAAATTTTAGCTTGGTTTTTTTTCGGGCCGGCACCGGACCAAGCGGGCTTTCGGGCCTTGATATTTTCGAGTTTTATATTAAGTTGCAATACCACCCCAATGATTATTTTATTCACTCATCTGTTGAGTGAATTTTGTGGGCAATGCATTAACCTCAGTAGAATTGGCAATTTGGTTATCGAATATATACCTAAAAAAACGTAAGCCAAAGGCTTGTACCTTTACCATTGTTTTAATGGTATTATTTTTCTGGCCTACTTGCAAAAATTTTTATCGATCTTAATTTCGGCTGGATAAGCCCGGCCGGCCAGTCCGGTCCAAAAATTAAGGTGGGATTATAATGTAGACAAAAAATTAATAAAAAAAATGGTTATAACTTCTATGAAAATTTTAACCATAAATACCGAATTGAAGATAGATCATTATATTTTAGCCGAGTTCCTTAACCTTTTTTCAATTAACTTTTAAAGGGCAGGCGGGCACAGAGGACCTTGCAAAACTTGGTCTTTATTTCACTCTTCTTATAAGGCCGTCTACCTCTTTTTAAAACAACGCTTGTTTATGTTGTCCATCCGAATCTAAAATTCTAAATTAATAACCTCAGTCCCATATTATTGTGTCTCAAATTCGAATTGACGTTCTAAATTAACTACGACGTTTTTAGACATTAAACATTCATTTAAATGGTTATATAATTTCACCCTTAAAAAACAAATATTATTTTTTATTTAATTTTATGCTCTTATTTATATCGAAAATCTTGTTTTTGATTACTTATTCCAAGTTAAATCTCTAAAAATTTCCAGTTTTTATCCCTTTTTTATTACACTCACAAAATCTTAGATTACGAATGGTTATTACGCCCCACTCACGACTGAACCTAGATCAAGCAAAGATTATTCCTCGAGGAATGAAAGTCCAACAAAATTGAATACCAGTGCCGAGACAACTTATATCCCCTGGCGTGACCGATTGAAGGCTGATAAGTTAGACGACATAACTGAACCATCGCCCGAATGCAAAGGTGGCTTAAGGGGACTGGCTAACCTGGGAAACACGGTACCCTTGCCTATTTATCAGATTAAAAAAAACATTTTTCAAACGAAATTTGGGATTTTTTTTTGGTGGTCCTAGACGGCCCGTTTGAAATAATTTATGCTCTTTAAAATTAGTCAATATGGCAAAATGAGCAAACTGAATTTGTCTTAAATATGAATTTAAAGCTAAGCTTACCTAAATAAATATGCAACGAAATTTTTGTCTGCATATATTTAGGCACAGTTTTAACACACAAAAAATGTTTTAAATACTAAAAATCTAATTTTAACGGGCCCGAAAGTTTAAAGACCGAACTAAATTATTGTATATACTAATTTAGTGCTTCTTTTCTCTTGCAATTGTTTTATCATTATTTAGAAGACAAACCTTTAATTTAAGAGATGTAAGACACGAGGGGGCAGAGGTACTTTTCAGCGTCTCCTACTCCCAAAATTCCAATGACGAGCTACCCCCATGGGTAAAAAATATACACCGGGGTAACAACCTCCCCCCCCCCCCCCCCCCCCATTGTATCTTAATTATAAACAAGGTGCTTTTTTTATCAACTGACGATAAATAAAGAAAATATTTATTTAATAAAAAAATTATTAAAAATTATACGAAAACATATATATGGATAAAATGTAAAATTATTATGACTAAAATTAATTAAAATGATTGTTTAATGTGCTACCACGTAAATATTTAAAAGTTAATAAAAATAATTGATTGCAACAATTAATCTTGATTTAGATTACAATAGGACTAGTTAAAGTAAATCATTGAAATTTGGATATAAATATTTAAAATTATCTATAATTGTATCATTATCTAATTCTAACAAAATATCCTCTTCGGACTTTAACAATATTAAATTTTGTAAAAACTTATCTCCCATTTTGTTTCGAAGGTAAGTTTTTTCTTCTAAAATATTAAAATTATAATCTTACATAGCGATACGGTTGATCGGTGGGCTTACTATCAGAACCTTTGTGATCAACAATGATTTCATCCCACTTTTTACGAGAGTGCTTTATTTTACAGTGTTGTTTAAATTTATCTAACCTTATTCTTTGTCCTGTGCATAGTTTAGTCACACGACATGAAATAATCAATTGAAGTTTATTTGATGGCATTATAATACATATGTTAAATGAATGTAAAAAAAATAACAAAAATATTTAATTTAATTTAAGCTTAAAAAGCATTGAGTAAATAAAACATATGTAAAATAAATTTGAAAAATAGAAATATTAAAATTAATTTGAGCTTATTGTAAAGCATTGAGTTAATTATATATATGTTATATAAATTTTAAAAATAAAAACATATGTAAAATAAATAAGAAAATAACAAAATATTTAAATTAATTGAAGTTTATTGGACGGCAATAAATCAATAAAACATATATTAAATAAATTTTAAAAATAACAAAAAAATTTAAATATATATATTGCTGGTCAAGGGGGTCTTTTTCCTCATTTAACCCCCTTATTGTTATACCTACCCCCCTTGGCCAATTTTTATGAGCCGCGCGTGGTACCCCCCCCCCCCCCCCCGGAGTAGGAGACGCTGGCACCTTTAGCTTATTTGTCCCCTTCCTGAAGCTATGGACACGGCGTTTAGCAATCTTCATTCTTCCATACTCCAGAAAATTGATAAAAAAAAATTTTAAATATTTTGTTCATTTCGACTCTTTTCAAATTTATCTGTAGCCGCGAAAATATCGTATATATGTGTATAAGTAAGGCATGTTTTATCAAAATTTTTAGTGCTTTATGAACTCAATTATCCAAGTGCTCAGCAATACTAAACCATTGTTAGATTACGTGCGGCATAATGATTACCTGTCGGAAATAAACGACAAAAGTCCACACAAAGGAGAAATTATTAAAGGTTAAATAAATAAATTTATTAAAGCTGAAATATTAAATTTTTTGTCCCAGTGTATGCCACGCCACCTCTTAATTCTTTAGATTAGTCCTAATGTGTGTTTTTATTTCTTCCGTTTTTTATTAGACTTTCTCAACCGGTCATAATTATTCCAAATTATTGAAAATGACAAAAGTTAGACTTTTTGCGACCTTTAAACTTTTAAACTAAATAATATTATTAAAACTTAAACTAAAAGTTTATGTTTTTAATAAAAACAATATATTTTTAACTTAAATTATTTATATAATTGTATAAATTAATTAAATTTAAATTAGCAAAACATTAAAACAGATTTTATTTCCACTGTGAATGTGTTATATATTTTTATAATGTATCGCTACCGTTTTTTCCCCAGTTTCTCTATTGTACATAATATCATAAGGATGAAAATAAGATATAAAATCGAAAATTATAATCAGTTAACAAATTTTAATTGAAACATTAAAATAAAACCAATAATGGTCTATTTTTAATTAAGAGAATTAATTATCAAATATGATAAATTAAAGAAAATATTAGTTTCATATGAAAAAATTATAAATTATTCGCAAATAGAAATATGTTTTGATATTTTTATGTATTTCAATGTATACTGATGAAATTGTGTCGCCCCCCCTCCCCCCCCCTCCCCCCCGAATTTAAATATTGTCTGAAAATTTTGTTTTTTTTCGAATGATAGGATTATTATTTAGAGCCACAAATTTTTTATTAGCCATATTCAGTTAATGTTTTTAATATTCATTCGCCTTTATAATATATAATCTATTTTGTAATAAAAAATTTTTTCGCATGTGTACCTGGAAATTTTAAATTTTGTATTTTACATTTTAGAATTCGCTCAATTAATGGATGAACTTTGGGGAACTGAGGCAACCACTAATCGCCGTCTCAGCATAAGACCCGTAAATCTCAAAAAGAAAGTTGAATTATATGCTCCCAGCTTTTCCGGTTACAAGTAAATTGTTAAACATAAAAATTTTTAATTGGATTAAAACAAGACACAAAGCTTTATTCTGGCTTTTGCAAAGGTCTTTGTTGTGACATTATTTAGTATTTGATTTTCTATCAAATTTATTAATAATTTATCAATTTATATAAGATTGATATTCTTTTTTTTTACCGTTGATTTTAATTTGCAAAAATAATTTTTATAATATGGCCTGAATTTAGATTTTGTTTGATATAAATTTTGATTTTGCAATTCATAGTCAACAAGATGCTCAGGAATTTCTAGTTTATTTGCTCAGCGGATTCCACGATGATTTGAATCAAGCACCTAACAAGCCAGCCGTTTCCAAAAGGATGTAAGTTTTTTGATTGAGGTTGCATCTAAACTCACGAAAAATTTTACACAAAATCAAAAATATGTTTGATTCTGCCAATAAAATACATTCAAATTATATGGTTTTTTAATATTTTTATTCTCTAAAAATTAGAAACAATTCCAATTTTAACCTTTTTACTTCAATTTGGGTGTAAAAAAATTTTTAATCTATACACAACTTTGAACGATATAATATATTGTTTTTTATATGACAAATTCTTATTATTATTATTAATAATATTTATTTGACAATATTTAGGAGTATAGAAAGTAGTACCGAGTTGTCGGCCGATGTCTCGTGGAAAAAATACCAAAAAACTAACAAAAGCAAAATCGTGGGTAACGCAAATAATATTTTATTGTTGGGACATTCAAATTACCGAGGAGAATAATTTTCTGTTAGGCTCTTAAAAGATTTTACAAAAAATGTATTTGAAAAATATAAAATTAAATATAATGTGTAAAAGAATTTTGTCAACTTGGTATTTTTGTTAAAATGAATTAAATATATAGGTATAAATTAATATAAATAATTCAGGTCTAGCATATTTAAGTTGATTATTTAATTTAGAACGATCATAATAATTAACATTTGTTGTTAATCGCGCATTATATATTCACCAAAATTAAAAATGTAAAATCCGCAAAAAGGCTTACGATTTCTGCGACCTCCAAACTAAAATTAAAAATTAAAGAAATGGAAAGTTTAAATATGCAAGTAATACTATACAAATCTTGATCACTTGATTGACCTTTGTTTGTTGGTATATGATCTATATACAGAATAAAGTGGTAAATGTGGTTTTAAGCCAGCTTACTGACTCAATGAGTCACAAAAGTTAAGAAAAGAAAATTTAGAAAATGTGATTTGATTTTGCCCTCATAAATTGATTATTCAAATTATCTGCACTTGATTTTAAAGTTTATTTTTCAAGCTTTTAATTCAATTATGTGTAAAGTTTCTTTAAAATAATAATAGAGAAAAAAACGAGTGACCTTTAAAAACACAGCTTAATCATTGTAGCTGTTCCCTATATAGAAAATTAATTTTAGAAATTTTGCCGCCTGTCGTACTTTAAATTTTACAGCTCCCATCTTTTTTTGTTCAATACTTTCTAATTTATAATGTACTTTACGTTTAGCAATTATATTTTATTTCGTCTTTCAAATTCAGACGTGTTTGGTGGTCAGCTTAAAAGCATCTTGATTTGCGACAAATGTCATAATAAAAGCCTCGCTTACGATCCCTTCTGGAATCTCTCGCTCCCCATAGACGATGTTACCTCTCCCAATTTGTACGATTGCCTCAACAACTTTGTCAAGGAGGAAAATTTGAAGGGCGACGATGCACCGGTAAAAATAATTAACCCCCAATATTTCCACCTTATAAGACCGTTAGGTCCCATTTTTAAGTTTTTTTAAAACTTTGAAACATACTGGACAGTCTAGTTGGGATTTATATACATATAATTTTTTGATTTACACCTTTTACAAGAGGTAGAATAAAAGCTTAAGAGCTTTACAATTTGTTGATTTAATAGGAAAAAATTAGTAAAATAAAGATTTTTGAGTAAGTAATACAATCTAGAGTTTAATTAAGGAAAAACTCTTATTTTTGCAATTATGGCTTTTGTTTATCATATTTCTAGTTCTGTTCCCGATGCGACAAACGTGAAAGCTCAACCAAATCCTTTAAAATCCAACGATACCCAAAAATCTTGATTATACGTTCACAATTAATTTTTTTCATAAGGGCGCGTTCAGAGTTTAATTTTTTTTTTAAATTTTAAAATTTTGATATTTGTGTCAAAAATTAGGATTATGCTAATAATTAAAATTGACGATAAATGCGTTTTGTGTCAAATTAATTTTTTTTTTAATTTTTAGAGTTTTTAAAATTTAATAAACTATGAACGCCGCCCCGGTCCCATAATACGTTAATTTTAACTTTTTTTTATTTTTAATTTTAGTATTATTATTAAGGTAATCTAATTAATTTCGTGGCTTAATTTTTTTTACTAAAAACAAAAAAAAACGAGTAATCTAGCAATATAAATGTAATATTGATATAAAATATAATATGTATAACCTACTATATTAAAGACTAATGTTTTTGATAAAGATCTGAAATTTTATGTCTCCCCTACAGACCTCAAAAGATTCGCGGCTCAATGCAAAAGCGGAGTTGAAAGTTTTACCAAAATTCGTACGCCCGTGGAATTTCCGTTCAAGGGTTTGGATCTACATAAATATTCGAGCTCCCCGCTCGCTGATTGCGATTACGATTTGTATGCCATAACTTGTCACACTGGAAGCATCTCGTCCGGTCATTACTTTTCTTTTTGCAAGAATCCCGCTAACGGAAAATGGCACCTTTTTGAAGATAGCAGGTAAAATTGTTTTAGCTTCAAAATTCCTAAATATATCGCAAGAACTCTATTAAAATATACATTTATAAAATTTAACTTTTCGGCAAATGATATTTATTTATACTAAAAAAATAACTTTTGGACCTTAATATATCTTTTTGCCGTTTTATCAATATAAATTATAATTCGCAGATTCTATTTGTCCTTTTTTTAAGTGATATCGGCGGTTTGCCCAACATTAAACAGATTTTTAAAGGTAGGGTATGAATATTCCGAATTCGATTGGGTAAGTCATTGTAATAGTCTCCTTTGGGGGGACTAAAACAATACAATTGTAGTATTAGCCAATTTCTATAAAAGCAATTGATGTTTATAAAAAATCATTGTTAATCAGCATAAACGTTTTCCGGGCAGGATTTTCAAAATTTAGGCTACTTTTATACTCTGCAAGCTGTCACATGATTGACCCATGCATTTAAATATCTTGAAATGATTTCAATTCATCTTTGTAACTAAAATGTATTTCGTTTTAGAGTCGAAGAAATACCTCAATCTGAAATTGATACGCACAACGCCTATTTGCTCTTTTATCAAAGGCAATAACCACGACGCAATTAGCATTATATTGTGTGAACTCGTGCTGTATTCATATAACACATTTTATGCCATTATTATTTTAACTAAATAGTAGTATAAATTATAATTATATATATACAATTGCTAGCGTTTTAAAACAAAACCGGCTGAATGTATTTTTAAAATAGATCTATTAATGAATTCAATTCCACCAAGCCTGATTTTAGTCTCTTAAAATAAGACTATATAAGAAACTATGCACCTATTTGTCTCAATTTTTGGCAAAAAAAGATTGGAAATAAATTTTGTAGTTTTATTGTTTCAAACATTTCGCATTTGTGGAAAGAATACCTTGTCGGCAGAACGTTTGTTTTAAATGCTAACATAATCATTTTAGTTAACTTGCTATAAATCTACAAGTCGTAAATATATCTCATGGAATTGACAAAATTTTTAAAATTGTTTCATTCACATATAGCTCAACAACTTTAATATATAAAATAATATTAAAAGTCTTGGACAATTTTTTGTATTGAACTGTAATTTATTTTTTACTACTTTTTTTATAAACCATGCCCAAAATCACCTGTGATACCTGAGCAAAATTTTGGGCCTTTTTTTATTTTATGGCAAACCTTTCCCAAGTTTCTATTTGTAACTTTACAATTATTTTTAAGGGTTTACAAAAAAATTTATGCAAATTTTATATATTTAAATTATTACAATTATTATTTGTTTAAATGCATCTATAACCTTTTTTTTATATATAATTTAAAGAAATGTTTTTGTTTAATGCAGAGTTTTTATATTTTTTCATATGTTTATATATTGTGTTTCTAATTGATTTGCAAATTTATTTTATTTAAATAAATTTAT
>CM060243.1:5261091-5366413 GCA_030555515.1 Acutogordius australiensis | reverse complement strand
TACAAATAGTATATAAGAAAAATAAAACACACAATTACCTGTGCCCTCAAGGTTATAACCTCTGACCGAATCGGTGAATGAAATTAAGCAAATTTAGATATAATTATAAATTGTAAAATTTCCAAATGTAATCTTGATTGATGACAATTCACCAATCAACAAAGCCCAATCGTACAGCGTCTCCTACTCCGGGGGGGGGGGGGGGGGGGTATGACGAGCGTGGCTCATAAAAATTGACCGTGGGGGGGTAGGTTGTTCATGGGGGTAGGTATAACAATAGGGGGGTTAAATGAGGAAAAAGACCCCCTTGACTAGCAATATATAAATTTATTTTTAAATTTATTTAATATATGTTTTATTGATTTATTGCCGTCCAATAAACTTCAATTAATTTAAATATTTTGTTATTTTTCTTATTTATTTTACATATGTTTAAAATTTATATAACATATATATAATTAACTCAATGCTTTACAATAAGCTCAAATTGTTTCCAATAGTTATTAATTCGTTAGAGATATTAAAAGAAAAGGATGCGGCAACATCATCTCGCGCCGACTCTTTATTAAATAGAATAAATTCGTCTAATTTTGTTTTAAATCTATTAAGCCTAAATATAATTTTAAAAGAAACGCACAGTCTATGCCTCCAACTTCAAAGCCCCTTATTCGATATGGGAGCTACAATATCTCTTATTAAATGTACCATGTCCAATATGCACAAATTAAGAAGTTGGTGTTATTATATTAAAATTTAGATCAAGACAAATTTGAATTAATTATAGAGGAAACAAATAATTTTTGCGAACAAAATAATATTGAATTTAACTTAATACGTAAACGTGGTGAAATAGAAGATGTAACTAAAAAGTAAAAATAGTTATAATTTGTAGTTACCGTATAAAAACATTTTTTGCAGCTCTGGATCTAATTCTAGTGCAATTTGAAGAAAAGTTTAATAATGATACCCTTGAGTTTTATAAGGGTGTGTCGTATTTTACAACAGCCTCATTAAAGAAATATACGGAAATACATGTGCAAAACATAAAGGACCTATGTAATTTTTATGATATCAACCCATATGCAATTGCTCAAGAAATGAAAATGTTTATTCCATACTTTCGTCAGGCTCCAAAAGATGCTATCCTTTAAACAAAATCTCTATATGGTAAAAATTGTTTTTAATTTATAGATTCAAAAATTTCTGAGCATATAGATAACTCCTCCGACGAAGACGTGGAAAACGATGATGAGGATGATGCTGAAACAGTGTTTAATAGCTCAGAGGACAATTTCTTGCTACCTTATAGAGCGCTCAATAAAATACTTAACAATTTTGATAACTTAAAAAAAAATTATAATATCTTGCTTTCATTAACTATCAAAAGCTGCAGCGCTGAACGTTCCATGAGCAAGATTAAATTAACTAAAACTTATCTTTGCAACAAAATGGGAAGTTTTTACAAAATTTAATATTGTTATTCGAAGATGATATTTTGTTAGAATTAGATAATGATACAATTATAGATAATTTTAAATATTTTGATCTAAATTTCAATAATTTACTTTAACTAGTCCTATTGTAATCTAAATCAAGATTAATTGTTGCAATCAATTATTTTTATTAACTTTTAAATATTTACGTGGTAGCACATTAAACAAACATTTTAATTAGTTTTAGTCATAATAATTTTACATTTTATCCATATATATGTTTTCGTATAATTTTTAATAATTTTTTTATTAAATAAATATTTTAAAAAAGAGCACCTTGTTTATAATTAAGATACAATGGGGGGGGGGGGGGGGGAGGTTGTTACCCCGGTGTATATTTTTTACCCATGGGGGGTAGCTCGTCATTGGAATTTGGGAGTAGGAGACGCTGCAATCGTAAGATTGTAAATAAGATTTACTATTTTTACGTTCCATACATGGGGATATGTCATAAAATGCCAAGTGACATTTTTTGCGACCTATCAAAAACTAAAAAATGTTTATAAATATTTTTTACAATCTATTTTAATATGAAAACAAGAAAATTCATTTTTATCTTATCATTATTAAATAAATTAATTTGGGTCATATAGCTCAGTGGCAGATATATCTGTCTTACAGGCAGGAGGTTTGGGGTTTGGAATTGTGCGTAGGCGTCTATTTTATTCGGAAACATCAAACCTAATTATTTGTTTTAAAATAGACAAATTATTATAAATTGTTTTTATTGAAAAGTGTAAACTTAAATTAACTTTTAAATTTTTTTATATATTATTTGTGACCCTCGATCACAACAAATGTCATTTTTAACATATATGATATATTCATTCAGTATATAAGGTAGTGAATCTTGATAAGAAATGATAAAAGCATATTAATTCGGCTAAATTTATATACCATGCTTGGTTTGAATCATTCAAATTGACATAGGTTAAAAATGATTTTGTATCATATTTTTATAATTTATATCTAACTAAGTTAGAGAAAAAATAAATTTTTTATAATCTTTCCATTAAATAACATATTTTTATGTAAGTTATTTATTAGTTATCGTTTGAGGTCGCAACAAAGATAATTATCGACATTTTTGCTAATTTTGAATGTTTATGAAAGGATGGCAAAAATACATATAAAATATGTTAATCCCTTTTTTTATGTTATAAAAACTGGAAAATAGTAAAAATTAGTACGGCAGTATAATCTAATAATTACCTTTAAATCTAAAATTTGGTAGGCATAATCTTAGTTTCACAATTTTACGGAATTGACTAAAATATTTAGGCTTAACATAAGAAGGAATTTTTTAATACACTATAAGGCCGGTCGGTCCATAAGGGCAACCTGAAAAATATTTCAGCCGTGATGTTGAATTATTATTTCCCAAATATTTTAGAATACTTTTTTGAAAATAAAATATTTAAAATAAAAAGAGATACATAAAAAGCGCACTAAAGAATGACAAAAAAAACTCTATTTTTTATATAAATTATGATCTTTGTATAGCCTAAACGATTTTAAGGTACTTTTTAAATATATTTCTTTATATGATTTGAAACAAATATTTAAAAACTGACGAACAATTTTTTACATAATTTTCAAGGTTCATACAATTTTTGCACAATTCCTAATAATAATTTTAACAATATTTTTTAAATTCAAGGTCACACAATTTATCAAGAGAAAAAATTTTAGAGTTTCATATAAACAATATTAATAAGAATTTCACGTATTTTTCGTATGTTTAATAAGTGTTTTTACCTCAAAATATTTGTTTTATCTTTATTTGAACATTAATTATGATTGGCTAGTTTAGTTCCATCTGAATAATACGAGCAATGAAATTTATTTTCTTATCTGCACTAATTACAATTCTTCATTATTTAGGTAATCTAAATATTTTTTTTGAAAGGAGCTTTTAGCATGTCAATATTTTAACAGATACTAAAAAAGCACGTTTTTATGACACCAAGGTTAATTGAATATATTAAATTAATTATAAATCATGCGTGGTTAATTAACCTATCTGGTGCAAAAAATGAAAATGTAATTGATTATGGCAATTGTCAAAGAATATTAATGAAAATATCGCAAAAACTAATTCTTATTAAATTTATTTTATTATAGTTTTTAAACGGACGCAATGCACACGCCAACAAGGTAGCTCGTCTTTTATTGCCATTTAAACCATTGAGAAAGCTGATAAGGGACTACAAAAATTGAAAAATACATGATCTAGCATTCTAATAGCACTTCTATTGTGCTAAATCATTTATGAAGGGTTGCTTGCTTGAACTTTTCGTATATGGCGTCTCTTTTTAGATATGCAGGGCAAGCGGAAGGGGGGGGGGGGGGGGTGTGAAGCATTTTATAGCAGGTGAGTGACACTGGCCTTCGGCATTTGCCAGGGTCGCAAGGCCTGGTTGCCTCCGATAAATGCGGCGTCATTATGATGCGCACCACAGGGGGTTATTATAATAAAATATGTTAAAATTTATTTTTTAAAAGTATTAATTTTTGGGAACATTAAAAAAGAGTTTTTTTAAGAAAAGTATTTGCTTACAAATTTAATTTGTCAAATATTAAATGCTTTTTTTTTCACAAAATAAAATTTCAAAAAATTTTGGAAAGTGCATTTTAAATATGCCCTAGTCAGGCCTGGCAAAAAAAGAGCCAGCCCTAGGGGATTTTATAAGGAACTCTCTAAAATAAAACACTTAAGGGCCAAAAAGAAAAAAATATACGATTTTTTTCGTATATGCCTTTAAAGCCTCATTTTTTCTAACATATAAGGTGCTTTTTATTGTGGATAGGCCAACTCATTTTTTTGTAAAAATTAAAAAAATACGAAAAATAAAAGGTTTTACTTTAATCAAGAAAATATTTATTAAGATATTCTGTTTAAGTTGCGCATCTTTTTATAGGTGATATTAATCTTTCATAAAATATTTAATAAACGAGATTAGCCAAATGGAAAGAAAAATGAGGTTATGCTTTGCAAAGCGTTTAGTACTCTAATTTTTTAGGGGGCTTTTTTTGTAAGAATACAAAAGGCTTTTTTCCCCCTATTTTTTGGCCCAAGAAAAGCCCATTTTTTTATTTGTCCACGGCCTGGTCCTAATACTATAATACACTAAATTTAAGTTTTTAGTCTATAGCTAATTTCACGCTTATGTCTACAGTTCCCTGCAAGCTTTTAAGTCTATAACCACACGCTTATAATAACTGGGCCTGCTATAATATTAGTGGGCGTGCTATAATATTAAATAGTCTTTTCACAAATATAGTTTGTTACTGCAATGTATGTGACCACGTGAAATCTCTGGTTTGTAAAACGCCGGGGAAATGTTACAAATATACCAATGTATCAGGATATCGACAATATGGGTAATTCATTTTCCTAACCTATGTCCAAAAGGCCGGTCCTTCCTTAGGAGCGAACCCGATGATATGGGGCAAGTTTTGGCAAATTAGAGGGTTTTTTACTATTACGGGCACGTTCAAATTATATTTCACCCGCGAATGCTAGGGTGGGAAATTAACGCAAATACTATTATGGGGGTCGACTCCAATTTTTAACCTCTATAACTTCACGAGTTTTGCAGCTATGAACTTAATTCTTTTATTATTATACAGAAAAATACATTCTCTTTGATAAACTAATATAAAATATCATTAATGTATTTTGTAAATTTTATTTAACACAAAGTAGAAAAAAATTTGAATAATGGGAATTTTTATTTTATTTATATTACATTAAATTATTGTCAATATACTAAATGTAACAATACTATCAATCAAATCGTGTTTTATGTCTAGTAGAACATTTAAAAAAATTCATAAAAAAAATATTTAGAAATAAAAAATTTGTTTTTGGCTATTATTCACTTTAAAATCTAGATAGTTTAGAGAAAAAAAGTAATTTATTTTAATATTAAATACAAACTTTTTATATACTTTAAATATCAAACTATTTAAAAATACCTATAAGGTTACAATTATTTTAGTTTAAATTTACATTAAAACAATATCATGGTTTTAAAAATTGAAATTTAGCATGTGGGGTACATACGGGCCCAATAGAATTTCTAATCTCTAAACCGAGTTTGTCATAAGTCTTAGACCAAATTAATTACTGGTTTTGTTTGTTATATAACACTGGACAACAACATTTGGACGACCCTAAGCATCATTGATGGCAACTATGTTTTTTGGTCAAGTTTTTGGGGCTGATCACGAATATGAAATTAGAATTTTAGCCATTGCCTCAGATTTTTAGTTATTCGGTGTCAAAGTCGAGATTTTTCAATTGGGGTATTTTGGGCTTTTATATCACAAAACCTATGGGTAATAACAAAAGTTTTAAAATATATTAAGATAACGGAAACATTCATTATTAAGGTAAGGCGTTTTAATTTTTTTTATAATATTTAATTTTTTTTTATTTTTTTATTTTTATAAAATTAGTGGTTTTCGTCATAAAATCCGTTTTTTGATCCTAAATAACAAAAAAGCAAATTGCTAATAATAGGTAATAACCTTTTTTAGATGTGTTTTTTATAAGGAATCTGAATATGCCAATAGATTTTTTGGAAAATTAATAGTTTAAGAAATTTTGTGAATTTTTTTCCGAACTTTGGACGCGGTTTAAAAAAAATTGGAGGCATTGGAAAAAAAACTAAACCTGGGGTCGTTATCACAAGAAAATTCTCTACATCCTCGAAAAATCGTTTATGTTGTTTTTTTTTTGTTGTCCAGTGTAATCAAGAAAAAAGTCACAAAAATTTGGCTAATATAACATTTATTATTTTTGAAAATATTCAATTTGTGCTAATGGCGGGTAAAAAAAACAAATTATTTCATATTTTTATATTTTGTCGTATTACATATAAATTTAACCTAGGTAGAAATAAATATAATATTTTACTTCTATAGACTTAAATGAATTATTTTGTATAATAATTTTGTTTATCCTTTAGTTTAAAAATGGCGTTTCGTCAAAAGTTTGTAACTACTATTACATTATTATCTATTCTTATTTAACAACACAGGAAAACCAAATTTTATATTTTTGCGAAAAAACAAAACTCTGTTTTAAACGTGGCCTAGATTAAATGTGCTCTGGCAAGCTAATGAGTTTTTATAATTAGGCGCCCACATACCACAAACTTGCCCTGCATATTAGAATAATAACTGTTGATGTAGATAAAAGATCGGCGACCTTGAGCGCATGTAAAGTTTTTTATGTTCTACACTAAGTATAGCAGCGTTAAGCCTGATTAGCAGTTGGATGGGTAACCGCCAACGAATTCCAAAGCCGTTCATTTTTCTGAGAGCTTAATCCTAAAAACCTAGGTCGCAGGCGAGAGTGTCTCATTAAACTCTGCTGGGCCTGCTGTAGAGTTTAAAGAGGCAAAGATCTGAAAGCCGTCAAATAGATAAAAGGTGTGGAGGAATACAGCGGGATATTTTTATAATATGAATTTATTGATATAGTTACAAGCCACAAGTTTAAATGCATCTCAAGCCGCCTATAGTTCGGGGCATGACTTTAGAAATCTGTAAAACAAAATATGAATATATGTTAGGTGTGTCGACGAGGTTGTCTCCGGTATATTGTGCCAAAGTCGGCGGGATAGGATTGCTAACGAAACGGTAGGATTTTTAGTTAGCAAGACCGAAGGTTATGGTTGTTGTACGGCTAATAGGGAATTTTGCAACGCGGAAGAATACGATATTCCGACCTTTGAAAAAAGTATACAGTATTTTGATTTTTGCGGGAAAAAGTTTTAGATAAATAATCAAGATTTGGCACTGTAAAAACGATTGTAGTTTATTCATTCAAAATATTATTCGATATTTGATATCAATCAGACATCTACTCTTTTTGGAACTTTCTTTATAATAAATTTATATTTATCAATGAGACATCTTATTATGCCCGAAAACTCGCCCACGTCCTTTTTTTATAGGCCAATTTTTACTTTTTCTTACGCTAGGTGTTTAATTACAATCTTTTTAATTTAACTTAAATGGCTTGTTGTTTTTTATTATATTTCTTTAACAATATAATTGTTTAAAATTTTCTTGATTAGGTATGCGGCACAAGCGCGTTTTTGGTTATTATAAATTAACATGTAATTTTTGTCAAGATTTGCAAATATTAAACATTCTACTTGAAATTAATAGAAACGACCTCAGTTGAAATAAAAAACACTATTAGCTGGCACAAGCTTTTTACAAATTTCGTTAGGCTTTCATACTTATTCACTATACAACGCAAATTTTTAGAAAACATTTGAATGCTTAGATTAAATATAATTTTTAATTGTAAATCTGACCAGAGGATTTTTAAGATAGCAAATTTCTCATTTACTTATTAATAGAAGTCTAATTGTATGTTATGTAAAATAAGAAACGTCTGCGACAAAAAAAATAATAAATAATTATAAGAGCGAATAATTTAGTTAAATGTAAAACTACTTTTGAATAATTTTTGCGCTCTTCGTCGCGCGTGATATTGGCATGTTTTTTTTTCTTATCCTAATTGTCAACGGGCCATGATATTTTTTACGCCCCGTTCGACATCTTGACTAAGGTCTGGAAAGCCTATAATTTGGTTTTTCATTTTATCCCACCAGGTCTGTACCGAATTTTCAATATGGCCCGGAAATTTATTTCAACGTTGTTGATGTATAATCTATATATAATCTCTTCTAGTTGAAATATTGAAACCGATGCTTATTAAATTGACCTTTCGATCCACGAAAACAAAGATACCGTTTTTAAAACTTCATTCGAAGCACCAGATAGGTGACGAACAACAACTGTTTTTTTGGAATATACTGAACCGAACAATAGAAACAACATTGCACAAAGTAGATTTTTTATATATAATGGGGGAAAAATCATTTGAAAATTGTAGTGGTGCCATTTATTAGCATTGTGAAGGTTGTTATTTCTTCACTTCTGAAGATTAATTATTATACCTCAATCTGCTAAGCAAATATTTAATGCGTATAGAGCAATTATATGGTGCATGGACAGCTATTTCAGGCAATTAATAGGATTTAGCCTATCGTATAGTTTTAGGAATCAGAACAACTTTTGCTAATACCTTAAACTTTTGTGGTTTTAATTAATAATTTTCTGGCTCAAAATTATCGTATCTTGCCGACCGGTTGTTCTCTACATAAATTTTAATTTCTTTAGCCCGCTTATTTTATTGTGACCTATGCTAATTAATTTAAATTTCTTAGGCTCATAAAAATGAATCCTTCATCCTATTGGCAGCCAAAAATATTATAAGAAATTATTTTAAGTCCAAATCAAATATTACTAGGCCAAGAGCGGGTTGAATGCCCTTTTAGACACATAGTTAAATGTAAATAATTATATTTTTTAACATAAACTGGCAAAAAACATTTCTCGACGACTTCCTTTTTTTATTAATTTAAGAAATTTTAATGCACAATTGCCGATTCATTATTTCGAATTGTACCGGTTCAACCAGTGATTAGCGCCGTCAGTTTATTAAAAAGTTTAAAGCTTGTATATTATCAAAATATAAATCATATGGGCCGTATTCGCTGGGCAACCGTGAGTGTAAAGCTAAAACAGCAGCTCCTCCTAATCTAAATTCATTTTGTAATTTTTAATTACCATATTTGCCTTGGTACGGTTCCAAAATATATTAACCAATACCCGTCGCTGCACTCCATATTTTAAAACCAAGGCGGAAAGGTTCACTATGCATATGCTGTTTGCAACTATGCTTTCCAAAAATGGCACTATAGTTTTACCAATGGATATATTTGATAATTAAAAATTGCTAAAAAACTTCTTTTTAGGAGGTTGAAAAATGGTCTGACTTTACTATATTTGTCCGTCAGGGTGGCAGGATATATATTGATTGATAATATCACTTTCAAGAATTACATAGTTTTAAACTAATAATAAAATAATTTATAGGGAATTCTGCCCAGTGTCTCCTACATAAGATACTACGGTATAAAAGTAGAAATTGAAAAAATTTAAGTGGTCAAAATTTTATTTAATTAATTTAAAATTGTAATATAAGATCCTAAGAGAAAATTATACAATACTCATAATTTGTAGTTGAAGTTTATGAATTGAATACTAGGAATTTCAAATTTTTGATAGCAGTTATTAAATCTAAATTGGAAGCCAAATTATATAAAAATGGATTGGATCAAAAAAGAACACATGGTCAATCATTTCATATGAAGAAATAGCTCGATATAAATTTGCGGTTAGAGCCTGATGAAAAAGCGTCCCCTTTAGGGGACGCTGGGCTTAGGAGGGTTAAGAAAATTCTAAATCTAAATAAGAGTTTATTTTAATAAATTAATGTTTTTATTAACGTTAAATAAATTAAAATAATTTACTTTTAATAGATCAGTCATTTTTTCCAAATTTTGCCATTTTTTTGACCTTCTAGAGTTTGTAAGGCCAACTTCTGATTAAAGTTAGAAAAATAAAATACACATTGGAGATAGGTCTTATATATTAAAGATTGATTGACTGCAATAACATAAACTTCGCTAAACCTTTTTAAATCTTTGTTGACATAAGTGCCAATTTTTTTATTTTATCAATTGCATGAAAACTTAGATTGGATACTGGGCTAAAAAGTCGTATGAGAAAAACGTTATGTATGGATGTGACATTATTCCCTATTTTAGAGGAAATATGCGATACCTTTACAAGACGACTTTTTACTTTACACATCTTGAAAGTAATAAAATGAAAATTTGTTTTTTTAAGGTTTAACATCTAACCTAATAATAATAGTTTTCGTCAACTTTAAAATTTTCTATTAATATTTTTTTATATAAAAATTTGCGCGTAAGAGTTTAAAAATTAGAATCATAAGTTATTTTTATTAACGGCAAAGATGAATGGTATTTATAAATCACGCAATGCCAGCTTTTGAAATAAGATAATTAAATATTACTAATTGAAATAAGTTAATAACATGATGACCCATTATGTTAGTCTAACACTTTTAGTTTTTAACGAGCCACAACAAAAAAGCATTTAATCTTTAGTGGAATAGTTTTGTTTTAGATTGCGTTTATATTTAAGTTACTAACCTATCTGATGACTAAAAATAATGATTTGACACCATGTAACTAAAATATAGACAAAATAAGAATTTTTTTATAAATACTATGGTAGAATAAGCTATTATGTGATTTGACCATTAGCTGAAGTCTTATTATATTGATAAGAGTTAGACATAGTTTAATTAATAAATTATCAACCATATTGTTCAAGAATATATTTTTTAATATGATGTTGCAGTTAATTTTTTAAATTAGGGGTTAAATTATTTTTACAATGGCCTTCTTTGGGTATTTAAAATATTTTGGCACTTATAACTATAAAATAGGTTTTGAGAATCAAATTTATATATAGAAAAAATTTATAAATTATTTAGGCGTTCGTAAGGTATAAGCAACCATTTTTCAGGTCGTCATTTTCGAAAACTGGAATGTGAAAACTAGCATCTACATAAGTATATTTTTCGCTGAAAAACTGACTATTCGCCAATCTTGGAGGCTTTGAATATGCCGACAAAAAATGTATCAAAGGCCACGTTCAAAATAAAATTTGTTTTTCGAAAAAGAAATGAAATTTGGTTTTCCTATGTTATTCATATGATTGGAGAAAAGTACGATAAGAGTCGTATATTATTCTCTACAAAACGTTTTTTTAAACTATATTTTAACAAAATTATTAATTTAATGTGTGGAATCTTAAGTATAATACTAAATTAATTTTCATGTAATTTTATTATTTTGTACGTAATTCGACAATTAATATAAAAAGATGTTTATATAAATATAATTTAAAACGTACCCATAATGAGGCTGTAAAATTAAACTTTTGTTTTTTTTGTTGCAAAAACATTTTCGAAGTGTTTGCATGTTTTTTAAATATAGTAACTTGTAAAAATTCTGAATAACATTAAAACATTGTGCACACGCTATGGGCAAAATACAAGGCCATTTTGATTTGAAATCCAAATATATGCATTATTTCTATTTTTGGATTAGATTATTCTCCCGCGTGGTTCATAGGCAATTCAGCAAACATATCGGAACCGGCTGCTAATAGCAGCAAAATCGTTTGTGTTCAATGCATGATAATTGACTTTAAAATAAAGTGTCAAGATTGCTTTAAATACTTTACAGATGTCGTTTACCTGCCCCGAGAAATACTAGGATGATAATATCTCTACCAATTTTTTTCCACTCACTAGGTTGAATTTAGACTTAAAATACTAAAATATAGCTGTGCAAGATTTTATGTGTCACTTTTTTTATATATCACAGGTCAACAAATTAGAGTTATGAGTTAACTACAGAAAACAAACCTGCAATCTTAGGGATTTTCAAATCCGTTTACCGTTTTTTTAATCATACTTAGTTAGTGATCTATAAACATTAAAATTTAAAAAAAAAGGTCAAAAGGATTCAAAAACAAAAATAAATTGAAGTTATTTTTTATATATTCATAACAGCTAAACTGTTAAATTCAAACTTCAAATAATAATTTTATTAAAAAAGGATTTAACATGTCGTATTTAAATTTGAACGCGAAATATTTTGTATTATCTAAATGCTGATGTAAGAGCTTAATATATTAATTAAATTTATTATTATTATTTGTGGTGATAAATACAAGTTTCAAGGGATTTTTATATGAAAAAAAGATTTAAATTTTTTCTGTCACTTCGGTCAAAAAAGGCTATTTTTGTTATGGACGGTTTAAGGAGCCGAAGGCGGAAGAAACTAAGAAAAACGGAAAATATATATGAGATGAGGCTATCATGGTAATGCATGCTTTTATGTTTTCATAAACTTATTTTTTGTGACATTGATAGTTGTTGACCTGTTTAATATAGCCAAATATAAATAATGTTGTTAATGTTGTTTTGACATTAAATTTAATAAAATATATTATTAATATTATTTAATGATATATTTAAAAATTTTCAAAATAAATATTTTTTTTTGATTTAAAGTTTAAATGCGCCCTAAAATACATAGTATAAATTTTATTTTGATTATGAAAATTCTTATCATGTAAATAAAATGTTTTTTATAATGGGAAGGGTGCTTATGAATCTTACATTAGAAATACAAAATTAATTCAATAAAATCTTGTAACATATTTATTTTTATAAAAAATAAAATAATAAAAAATTCACAAAAGAGTCGTGATCAGACTTTATTATTTAAAAAAATTCAGTGAGGTTGATTTCTAATTAAAAAACTATGATTATTAATTTTCGATATAAAACTCAAATTGAAATAATGTTAAATATTAAGAATTTTTTGTTAAAAACGAATGAAGTTTGAACGCGCCCATATTTAAGTTTTCTAGTACTTTTAAAGTATTATTAAAGGCCCTTATTGTTTGACAAACATATATTTTAGATTTATTTTGCAAAAAAAAAATATTTTGTATGAGACATTGTTTGCTATATTACTAATAAGTTCGCCTTTTATAGGCTTCATTAAAGTAATCTAAGCAATGTCTAGCAAAATCGTAATTAAAATTAAAAAAAAAAACAGTGTTATTTTAAAATCCAACTCTATAAATAATTTGGCGTAGAGCGCCTACATATGCTGCCCGATATAACGTATCATATTTAGGGATGGGCAGTGAACACTAATTACAAAAAAATTAACTAAGTTAGATATTATAATATATTAACTTTCAACTGTAGTGAATTTTCAGCAATTAATATCAACTATAGGTTTGCGAAAAACTTTCATTCCATGAAAATGGCACATTCTTTCAATACCACATAATACATGGTTTAATTTAATGCATAGGCACCAAGGGTGTCTTTTTTAGATATTATTAAATATCATGTTATTTGTTTTCCACTAAAAAAAATTGCTGATCATTTTTAATAACTCTTATCTTATTCTAAAATTATAAGGAAAAGTAACAAATAAAAAAGCTGACCTTTTTTTTTTCAAGGAAAAATTAAATAGAACGCTAATTCTTACTTACCTTGGCTATTAATACTTTATATTACAAAGTAATTTACATGATTTTATAATCAGTTATTGAATTATTTAATTCATCTGTAAAGTTATGTTTAATTTTATATCTACGACCGCCTTTTGTGCCTTTTTTGTAGCATGTAAGATATTTTATTTGTGTTTATTTAAATACGTTTTCTTGGACGCGTTCAAAAAACAAATAAATATTAATTTCTTGCCTGTTAAATTATTCGAAAATGTGGGAGGTCTTTTTTAAAAAAAATCAATTTAATATTTGAATTTATGAAAAAAATAACATTTCAACTATTAAGCTTCCAAAATTTATGACATATTTGAATACTAATTTTTATTGCTATTCAACAAAAAAATGATAAACCAGTATTAAAAATCCCAAAATTGAATTTTAAACGCTGCACTTTAGGGCCAGTCTTATATTTTAGTTTTTTTAAAAAATGAATCAATAGGTTTTCACATGTGTCAAGACGTATTTTTAACGAAGTTTGTTAATGGCCCCAATTGGGCAATATAAAATGCCTATAGAAACTTAAATTTTCCTATAATCACTATTCAAAAAAAATATATTTTATTAGATCAAAGAAAATAGATTTAGACACTTTCGTTTAAATATTTTTTTTTGCTGAGGAGCTAAAATAACTGTATTTTTTTTTAAAGTGTGAATTGTGATCAGGGTCAGCTTGTGCATAGGGGCAGCCCAGGCATTGCAATGGGCTTAAGGGGGCCAATTAATTACGGCTTAGCCTTAATTGCAGTACGCCTTATATAAATCTAACTTAGCCATGTCTTATCTTCGTTAAAATTTTAAAAACAATCAATAATTTTTTTATTTTACACAATTGTTATATTTATTGCGTCATTAGTTAAAACACGCTTGCTTGACATTCAAACGGCAGTGCCGAAACATAAAATATATATTTGAAACAACAAAGTAGATTTTGCCATTTAATATAAGTGGGACATACAGCAAGCGCACCCCACCCCTTTCGAGATGGCAAAAAAGCTGTTTAATTTTTTTTTAAGTTAAGCCGTTGCATAATTAATTTAAAATAACTTGACAATATATAAAAAAGCATTTTTCTCATTCCATTTATCAAAAAACAAATTTTGTTTGCACTTTTTTTAATTTTTTATTAAAATAGTAACTAATTAAATAAGATTGCCTAAATTATTTGAAACTTATCTGTAACGGTGCGTTCATCATTTAATTTTTCGAAAAAATTTTGAAATATATTATTGCATTTTTACCAAAAGGCGGCAATCTTCAATATAAACATTAAAAAAAATTAAATAAAATTTAAAGAAATATTAGATTTTAAAATATTTGGGAGAAATAAATGAAATTTAAACTTAAAAAACAAAGTTTAGTCCGTCATTCATAATAAAATTTCTACTTTTACAAAATTAGGTCAACAAATTTTAAAGTTCAGCTAAGTTTAGAGACCGAACCTGCCATCTTAGGAAGTATCCTTTTACAGTTTTCTAATAAATATAAGCCAACTATAAACATTAAAAATTTTTAAATAAATGTTAAAAAAACAAAATTTAAAAACAAATAATTATGGGAAAAAAAATTATATTTAAAACAGCTTAACTGGTAAATATATACCTCAAATAATATTTTTACCTAAAAATATATCGTGCCCTATTAAGGTTGTAAGGTCGCAAAATGTTTCATTTTGGTCAAATTTGGCCATTTTTATTACCTAAATAGCCGAAATCTGCAAAATAAAAAAGGAAAATATATATATAACGCTATCATAGGGATTATTTTCTCCTAGTGTCGTAATTTTCTTTTTTTACACATTGATTTATATCGACCTGTGTAAATTAAAGTTAAATACATTTCCTATAATAATTCACAGTTTTTAGTCCGTGTACCTCGAATATTCAAAGTAATTTTTTAATTTTAGCATATATGAATTTTTTTTAAATTATTTAATTCTTTATTATATTCTTTAAATTAAATTAAATAATATTTTTCTTAAAGTTATCAGTGATATGATAGCTTAGGCGTTAAAAAATTATTTTTTTTTCGAATATATAGTGGTAAGCCTATTTAAATAACTTTTTTTAGTTAATTTGAAGGAGTCAATCTTTTAAACCAGCCCCGTACAATTCATTTGTTTATATATATAAAAATTGAAATGGTTGGTAACATTAAAATATTGATTAACTATTTTGACAATATTTATTTTAATAAGTTTACATTACTCGGATGTGCATTAAAAATTTGCACCATTAATTTTTTATATTATTTTGATTGTGTTCAAAGTCGAGTCATTTTTTTGTAAATTTTTTAAATTTTAATTAGAAATAAGTAAGTTGAGTGCTAATTAATCGGCATTTTTTTTTGTTAAAATGCATTTTATTACAAACAAAACAAAATAGTTAAAATATTTTTTAAATGATCTTACTTTAAACACGGCATTTTATATATATCTATACCATCACGATAAGTAGCTTGTTACTGCAATGCATGTAGCAAACACTCTGACGCCTGTCACACCGATGGGAAATGCTACGAATATTACAATTCTTCGGGTTATCGCCAATATGGGTAAAATGCAATTAATTGTCTTTTTTTTCGATAATCCGATATTTTAAAAATTCACATATGTTTCATAGAAAAACAAAACTGACACTGAAAAACGGTCATACACCACCGGTTAAGGGTCAGCGCCATAAAACATACTGATATAAACCCAGATTATCAAATTTAAAAGATTTATGAGGTAACTTTAGAGACCAGACTTGCCATCTTAGGAATTTTTAAACCCGTTTGCCAATTTTCCAATCAAGCTTAATTATTGAAAATTTTTGACAAAATAATAAAAAAACTAAAAAGACTCAAAAAAAATATATATTGAAAAAAAAATATTTATATGTTCATAACAACTTTTATTTCCAAATCGACATACATCATGCCCTATTTAAATTCCAGATACTCTGTAAAAGTTATATGTTAATGTAAGAACTTGATACACTAAAAAATTTTCCATTATTTTAGATAAACAATGTAAGTTCCTAGTGATTTCAATATTAAAAGATTTTTTTTATAAGTCGCAAAAATAATTAATTTGGTCAAATTTGGCTTTTTGAACTATACCAGAGAAAATAGCTGAAGTTTAAAAAAAAACTTCGGAAAACGGAAAATACTTAGGAGATAAACCCATAATGGGGAGATTAATGACCCCTTTGTCTTAATTTTCTTCAATCATTGATTTTGCCTGTGTTATATACACCTCAGTATCTATGATTGATTACCCTTCATTGCTATTTATTGAAATTGCCTAACCCCTTCTAGCAACACCTGAATTGTATTTGTGAAAGGTCTAGGTCTTGATTGTTAAAAGCCGAATAACAACTGAAACTTGTATTAATTTAAAATATATTCTTAGGTGTCTCGATAAAAATGCTGCCATGTTTGCGTGCAATCGGCCCAGCATAACGACCGAAAATGGGGATGAACCGACCGTACTTGAGAGCTTGACATGCTGCAAAGGTCTTCAATTATGCAACGTGGACATTAACACGATCTCACGGGAAGTTTGGTGTATGGGCACAATTTAAATATAGTTCTTTGATTAAAACGGGTCAAACTGATTTTTCTTTAAGAGATATTGTTAATTCGTCAATTTCTATGAATGTGTCTCCTTAAATAATCAGAAATTTTAATTAAGATTTGCTTTTTTAAATATTTAAGAGAAAGATAACACTGCGCAATCAAATCGACCTCAATTTTCAGGCAAAAAAAAATATGTTTTTTAGGTCTCATTAAGATGTATGCTATTTTCAGATCTGGCTTCCGTTTTTTTCCTCGACGGTTAATTTATTTTAAATCTTGAGCCAAAGTTGTTGCTCACCTAACACTTTCTTAGGCCTTATATCTTGACCTAGGTCTGATAAAATTGAACAAAAATTTGATATGTTTTTCGAGCCCTTATCACAACCCATAAATTTTTATAATAAATTACCATTTTTTGAAATTTTTTAAGTTTATGCATAATTTTTGGTGACTATTGTGGATATTTCTATTTGAAATTATACTAACTTAGACGAGCTTAAATGCATCAAATATTTTTAATAACTGTTTGCTGACTTGATTAATATTCCGCCCTGTCCCTTCTTGATTATCCCGTCATTTTTAGGCATCACGTCAATTACCAATTTATAGTTTTCAGAAAAAAAGATTTAAAAAATTTTTTTAACGTATTTTTAAATTCCGTATTTTTTTCGAACGCCATATTGCCCAAAAAACCCTATAAATCAAATATAGGTTGATGAGAATAATTTTGGCGCCAAAAAGAGTATACGTAGAAATTGTGGTTCTAATATTTTTTTCAGGTAGATATGAATTTTTTACATAATTGATTTCTGTGCTGAATTTTATGCTCATATGCAATTTTAGTGAGATATAATTTAAAATTTTATTATTAGCATTAAAATTGTAAACGGTAAAATTTGATCTCATTTGTCTACTTGCAAAAAAACGGGTGTAATTTCTGTGTGCTATATTTATTTTATAAAAATAAAATAAAAAGGAAAATAAAAATATTATAAGTGTATTTAAGTCGTAATAAAGGCCATTATATAGTGTTTGTAACGGTTAACATCTTCGAATTCTTTTTCCATTTGAATTCCTAAGGTTTGGTCAATTCGTCCATTCAAATTAGTTTAGTTTAAAATGTTCAACTCAAAATATGGGATTTTGACGGTAGTCAAAATATGAGGTTTTGGTGATATTCAAAATAGATTTATTCTAATTTTTCAGATAAACAGTGCTAAAAATATTTTTGCAGGTTAACATAAATTTTATTGAATTTTTGTGAGCCTATAATCAGCATTTTTTTAACAGTTTACTTTTATAAATTAAAAATTACCAATTTTATTATGCAAAAATTTTTGTTCTTCAATAAAAAATGGGATGTGCTAGAAAAAAACGGTTAACCCACGAGTATGTTATTTTGCCTCAAAAACGCTTCTCCTCATCTGTTTCGCACTTTTTTGTTGAACATTGAGGTTAGGTTATCAAAAATAAGTAATTAGGCCTATTCGAAACATAAATAAGTTTTAATTTATTATAATCATATTTAATTCTTTTACCTAAGTTAGGATATACAAACCAAAATACGTAAAAATCATCTTGAGAAATTTGGAAAATTTGACCTTAATGCATATAAGTTCGGAGAATCAATTGGGAAATGAACAAAGGATTGAGTTACACAATATGTTGAAAAATGACGATCGTTCAGCTATCCATAAGGTCTAAACTATAAATTATTTTAATCCAAGATTCGACAAATTTTTGAGATATATTAGAATATGATTTAATTTTATATATTTACTAAATTCCATCACACCCATCTTTTCATGCCCCATAAATTTGACAGAGAACAATAAATTCGCAATTAATTGTGCGAGTAATTAGTTGTTGCCTGTGTAGCAATTGTACGTGTAGAATAATTAATATGTGCGTAGCATAGAGCAATTTATAGAGACTTTCCCGATATAAGTTTAAACTTATTAATCTGAAGATCTTCGTATCCGTGTAAAGTCAGCAATAAACTTATACAAAAATGTTAAATAAAGATTTTAAAAACTAAAAATATTAAAAAAAAAATAAAGCTTAACTCTATATTTAATTCAATCCGTTACGCAATGTTGGATTTACATACCTAATTAATATTTTATTATTTTAAATGAATTAAAATTACAGTAGATATTAATCACAATTTAATTTTTTTTTAAACTGGAAGTTGTCTCAGTTACTTTTGCAAATCGGCTATTTTTTCACACAGGCTATGAGTAAGTATTTTAAATCTTAGACAGGTGAATGGGACTATTTAAATTACAACCGAAATGTCATGTACACGGTCCGCATAACCCCTTATTTGCAAAGTCAGGTTCGAGAATATTACACGACGACGGTACATTTTGTACACCTTCAAAGTAACAGCTTAACAAATTTATGAGATATATTAGTTAAGTTTAGAGATATGACCTGTCATTTTTGCAAAATATAGTAAATATTAAAAATATTAAAGACCATGAAAGATTTATAAATAAAATAATATTAAAAAAAAATTTATATACTATATATGCTAAACTGTTAAATTCAAACATCATATAATATTTTTTCCAAACCGATAAAATATCGGTTTTATTTAGGTTTGGGCACGAAATGTTTTACAGCTAAATGTTAATTTAATTTAAAATACTTATTTATTTCTCTTGAGATAAAAAATGGAAGATACTTGATTTAATAACATCTTTAAATTTCTCTTTATTCTTGAGATCAAAATCAGTCAAATTGGCCAAATTTGAATATTTTTTTGTTTAATTAAGAAATTAGCTTTGCAAGAAGTTTTGAAAGACGGACAAAAAATTTGATATAAAACCATCATGTAGATTATACTAAAATTTAATAATTTTTGTTAATCCCTCATTAATGTTTTTAGACCAGTGTAATCAAAAAATAACTTTAAGTGATTTTATATAAAAATACACGACTTAATACTGCTTTGATGGATTTTAGATATACGCCTGAGCAAATTTTGTAAAAATAATGTAAATGACCCTTTTATAAATTAGCTTTCGATTTTCTAAAAAATACTGCCGGATTAATTAGTCAATAATAGCTTTGACTGATTACTTGCCTTCCAAAGTAATAACTTATATAGAATCAATAATTCTTTAAAGTGCTGCAGCCTCAAAGGATATAAAGGTTCATAGACTAATTTTGTTAAATTATTTTAATTTAGACTATTACCCATTGTGGTTTTTCGGTAATCTAACTTTGTCCCTTGGCCATCCCAATATAATTGTGTGCGTTCAATGTCTTAAGATAAAACATAGAATTCGGTGCAGAGATTGCTTCAACTCAAACGGATCCTTGGAATTTGACATACCAAAACATTTTATTTCCTAATTTGAATTTAAAATAACACAATTGTTTATGGAGCATATCTTGTTGTATTTATACTAAACACATAGGCTATCACGAGACGGTGCAAAATATTTTTAGGTAACGTTGCCTTTTTATATACGAAAATTGAATATTCTAGGTAGTTTATATATCACTAATCTTTGCTTTCCCACAAGCCTTGTATTTTAATCCAGGATTCCTTTAAAAACTCTCTACATTTGCAGTAAATGCAACTCTCACCAATCGTTTTGAATTAAAAAATTAGGAGAAACACAAAACTTAATGAATCACGCCTGAAGTGGTCGGCTAATGAGAAATAAGCAGTTATATTGCTATCATTATCAGTAAAATGCCTATAGCAGCGAAAAATAAGAAAGCCCACAAACCTCGGGCATAAAAATTTTAAGCCAGCAATTAAAGCCACAATGTTAGCCAACAAGATTTTTTTATTGGTTTAAAAAACGTGCTCTTTAATTATAAAAATTATCATTAATGTATATTGCTACATTTAACATATAGTAGGAAATGGAAATATTTTTTTTATATTACATTAAATGAATCTTGTCAATTAACTATATGTAAAAATATTATTTTTATCGTGCTTTTAGGTCTGGTAAAACATTTTAAGAGAAATTCACGAAAAAAATATTTATGAAATAAAAATTATTTTTTGCTATTTTTCACCTTAAACTAAAAAAAAATTTATTATACAATTCATACATTTTATATATAAGATGTAAAACTATTATAAAAAACCTAATAAGGCTGCAATATGTTCAGTTTAAATTTACCTTGAGGCAATATTATGTTTATTGAAAATCACAGTGTGTGGTTCTTTATGACCCCAATAGAATTTCTAAGTTCTAAAAAAAAATTCTTATTTGACTTAGACCATACTATTATATTTTTAACCCATGTAGGGTTAGAAATTTTTAACGCGAAGGCTACAGTGAGATACATATGGACCCCAATTTTAAATCTTTATAACTTTTAAGAGCTTTAAAGCTATGATCTTTAATTTTATATTATTTTGATGGGCTCTTTAATTATAAACTATAAGTTATCAATAATGAATATTGCATATTTTATTTGCCACGAAGTAAAAAAAAATCTGAAATATTAAAATTTTTTATTTTTCCATATTACATAAGATAAATCATGTCAATAAATTAAATGTATGTCAGATAAAACATTTTATGAAAGATTCGTGGAAAAAAAAATTATAAAATAAAAAATAATTTTTGGCTATTTTTCACCTAAAAAACTAGATATTTTATAAAGAAAAAAAAATAATTTTTAATCATACAATAAAAACTTTTTATATACTTTATATGTAAAACTAATAAACGAATAGCTATGAAATAAGTTACAATTGTTTTAGTTTAAATTTATTGAGGCAATAGGTGTTTAAATATAAATTGAGAGTATGGGGTCCATATGAACCCCAATAGCTAATATCTAAACGAATTTTGTTTTTAGATTTCCAAATTTTATTTACTAATTTAAATATTCAGGAAAAAAAGTCACAATTTGGCCCATAATATATAAAATTTTTGAAGATATTTAAAATATAAGATATTCTGGGGTTCACATGGACCCTATTGTGCTAATCGCGGGTTAAATACTTCCTGAGATGTAGGAGGTAGTGTACGTTTTTTACTCAACCGGGATTTAAAAAATTAACAATAAATCTGTTAATTTAAGCAAATAAAATTAAAAAGTATAATAAAAAAATAAATATATACAAGTCTGGCTGGCCGATTGCTTTTTTATGGCTGGTAATATTTATTTTGAGTATTTTATCGTTCTTACAAAGGATTTTAACAAATAAACTTTCTGAGAATTGTATAGTGTATATGTCAAGATAAGACATAAATAATAATACCAGATGATGATTTACCAGCTGAATTTTATTTGTTAGTTTAATAAACCTAAATATATACTAATCTCTTTGTTCTTAAGTTCTAGGGTTAGGCGTGCCTAACCCTAGTCAAAGCTTCCAACCCTCAACCATCCTTACTTATGATGACATAGCCCAGGACTAATCCAACCTTGAAATTTGGTGTCAGAAGTAAAAATTATTTAGAAACAGGAATTAAGAAAGTGAAGTCCACAATATTTTGCATCAACAAGAGAAGATTTTATTTGTTTAACAAAGAAGAAGTTATTTGGGAAAGTGTGTAAGCAACAAATATAGGTATATATATTAATTAGAGAAGAATGAATTGGGAAAATGTCAAGGCAAAATATATATAAATAATTATGTTGTGGAAAAAGTTAGAATAGGAAAAAAAAGTCACCAATCAACATCATATCTTTATGTGCAAAGAACATTATATTCATTATCACTTTATTAACAATAATGATAACTAGTGCAGTCAATGAATCCATAATTATAGTATTTTTTAATACTTTCATTTTATTACACAACATGATCTTTAAATATTTCTAATTAAATAAGTATAACTCTTTTGTATAGTTAACAATTATGTTTATTATTTGATTTAAGTATGTTGTAAGAATGTTAGTGAAAGATTTAATTTAGTAAAGCTTAAAAATATAATGGTTTTAAACAGGGATTGGTACCGGTACCGGTACCGGAACGGAAAACCGCGGTACTTGGAGGGTTGCTCGGTACCGGAACCGGTACCGGTTCCTAAAATTGAAAAAAGCGGTTCTGCGGTACCAAAATACATTATTCGCCCGTATTATATGCAGCCGTGTTTTTGGACCCCAGATTTAATTGTTTGCTTACTGATGAACAGAAGAATATAGCTAGACAACATTTGAATGATTTATGGATTAGATTATATCGTTTAAAAAATAAGTCTGATAATTGCATTATTATTGATGAGGAAAACACAATCACCCAAACGTCCGATGACGATTTTGAAGTTCTTCTTGAAAATAGTTCCTGCAGAGACAAATCCAAAATAGAAGCTAGCGATATTGAAATTTTCGGTAAGCTAGACCTATTTGAAAAACACGAAAGAGTTCAAAAGGATTTGCCAATTTTAAAATTTTGGGAAGATAATTCTTTCTCCTATCCTGAGTTATATATTTTATCTAGACTTGTTTTAGCTGTGCCTACTCAAGTAAAATTAATTTAGTTATAATATTTTTAGGTAAGCGTTGAACGAGCCTTTTCAACCTTGAAATATATTCTTTCAGATTTACGCATTCGAATAGACTCCAATTTACTAAATTCAATTATTTTACTTCGTTTAAATAAAGATTTGAAATAACGTTTTGTCTATTATACGTGTATATATGTATATATTGCATTTATTATATATAAAAATAAATATAACCTGACATATATGTGTTAATATAAGTGCAGTAATTATTGTACCCTCTGGTACCGGAACCAGTACCCAGTACCGGTACTTGAGATAGGCTGGTACCGGAACCGGTACCGATACTAAAAATTTCCGCTGTACCAATCCCTGGTTTTAAACAATATGTTTTTAACAAACTTTTTAGCATCAAATTTTTATTTTTGCTGCAGAGCAGAAATTAAATTATATAAAATACCTGCAGCCAGCATTTAGGCTGTAAGAGCTGAGGTTAAAATTTGAAAGGTTATACCAAGTTTTTTAGTTTGTATTTTTAAATTTTTAAATATTTATCAATTTTGGATATTTTATTTTAATTTTCAAGATAACTTAAAGGTTTGATTTAGTTTGATGGGAATATACCAATCAGACCATGCCCATGATTTGGTTTTGTGGGGGTATGGGAATGTTACACTTTGCCTTCTTGGTCATACTGTGGTTTACAGATGACATTCAGAAGAGATTATAAGTGTACGGATACTTTCCCAATTGTCAAGGTTGGATTATTCCTGGGCTATGTCATCAATCAGTAAGGATGGTTGAGGATTGGAAGCAAGCACGTAGGCAGAACTTTTTCTAAAGGGGGGCAAGAAATTTTAAGAGAAAAATTAATGAATTACATTGTTGCTTAATGAATGATCATATTATGATTAGCATAAAATATTTATTTATATTGCATCATAATTAAATTAATGTATGACATAAATTCAAGAAAAATTTTATAAAGAAAATAAAAATATTTAAGAAATTGAAATTCTTCTAGGATCTATTGCATACCACTCTAAGGTTCGTATTAACTCAGTGTTATCTATTATGTCCTTATGTATGGCAAGCAAGCACAAGGATGATAATCGATCATCGCTCATTTAAGATCTTAAATATGTTTTTATGCGCTAGTCATAATTAAAATTGATAAGGAAAGGACTTCGGAAAATGGTTCTTTTAATTCATATTCTATTATATAATTAATAATACTTTTAATGATTTTGTTTTGAAATTCTGGCGTAGTGTACATAACTTTTAATTCGTTAATTAACTTAACTGTATCAAAAAAATTGTGGCTTTTTTTAAGATCATCTATCAAAGTAATTGGAAAATTTTTTTTATATTCATTAAAATTAGAGCAATTTATTAAATTTATAAATTTAATATCTTTTAGAGATTCAAAACGACATTCCATTTCGCAAATAATATCACGAATAATGTTTTGATATAAATTTTCGTGAAAATTTGCATCTCTATTACGTTTTGGCGACGGAAATTGACCAAATAGTTTAACCGTTTCTTCAAACACATCATAAAAATCATTTTTACAACTGTTCATATAAGAAATGCATTCATTAATACTTTGTAGGCAAAAAAGAATGTCTTGAGATTTATTTTGCAAAATGTTAAATAAAATGTCAGTATGTGAAAAAACCTTGGAAAATAAAATTAAAAGGAAAATAGTATCAAAATCTTTAAAAAAATGTAAAAATCCTCTAGCTTTTAGAGTTACGTTCGGCCCCCAAGATGATGGATCTTCTATGATGGACTCAAGACATGTTAAGGGTTGAAGATTTCCATGTAGCACAGTTATTATTCTCGAAGAATAACTCCACCTAGTAGGACATGCTGGCGGGACTTTGCATGTCAAAAATTGTCGAGATTCGTGATCAATTTTACTAGATTTTGAAATAAAGGCGCTAATGCCGTTTATTGTATTAAAAAAAATATGAATTAATTTGTTGCTAGATGTTATTTGTTGAATAACCAAATTAAGACAATGACCAGCGCAGTGAATAAATTTTGCAGCAGGAAATTCATCTCTTACGCGTTTTTGAGTGCCGTTTAAGTGTCCAGCCATAACTGCGGCACCGTCATAGGTTTGGGCTATAACTTTTTTCCCCAAATTAAAGTCTTGGATAAATTTAATTGCCAAGTTTGAAATACGCTCTGCTGATCGGTCTGATGACACATCCTCAAACTTTATAAAACGTTCGACTACCTCGAAATTGACCACGTATCTATATTTAAAATTTCAACCAATTTACAAAAGTGATAAAAAAATATTTATTTGTTAAGCATAGGTCCACCAAAAATGAGCAAAGGTAGATTTGCAAAAAAAATTAAGAATATGTATTGGCAAATCTCACAGAGAGTTAAACTAAAATACATAAAAATACGACTTGTAATTTCATATGAGGCACATATAAATCAAAAATATTTACCTTAAAACTAAGGATAATTGACTTTTTCTAGAAATGTCCGACGTTTCATCGATCAGGATCCCTACAAATAGGGTATCCTGAAGTTCTTCCTGAATTTTTTTAAGCACGACAGAAGAAATCGAATCAATTAAATCGTTTTGAATTGTCGAGGAGGTCCCTTGAAAAACATTTGTCTGACTTAAAAACAGTTCAAATTCTTTGTCGTATGTGGTCAGCAAGGTAACTAGATCCTTATAATTTCCACGATTGGATGAATTTGTCGATTCATCGTGCCCCCGAAGCGGTATTTCGTGAATTCCGATAAAAAAGATAATATCAATGAACCTTTTTAATCCATTGCCATTTAGTTTCACCTTCTCATTATGACGAATTCGGTCCTCACTGGCCTGTTTGCTCAATAGAACGTCGATTGGTTGTTGTTTTCCAAAACTTTTGAATGCCAAGTACGACTGAATATGTTCCCTCGATGATTTGTGCTTTGATATTGCGGTTGTTTAATGATTGAGATCTTTATAGCCCTTATTAAATGGACCTGTCCCTGTTTCGTTAAAAAGAAGGCAGGGCCAACAATAAACTTTAGAAGTTATTGTCGATGAAGCCATCCAAATATGTTTTTGAAGAATTTCGTTGTTAAACTTTCGGGTAACTGTTTTTTTATTTATAGAACATTCTTGTGTAAGTAGAATGAGATCCTTTGGAATTGTCGATATAAATTTGAATTTTTCCAGGAATATTCTGGAATGAGAAGAAAATGGGTTGTTTTTTAAATCTTGAATTTTTATTTATATTAATTAAAATTCAAAAATTAAACATAATTTTTATATTGAAATGAAAAAAAATACTATCATTATTGTTCAACGAGCGTGTAGTCTCTACATAATTATAAGCTTTAAAATTTTGTGTAACACATTTGGCCTTTCTCTCATATATCATTCGAATATACCCAATCTTTTATAAATATGAGACTTAATGCTAACTTAAACTTTTTACCCTTCTATGTTATTAAGTGTTCAATGCTAAAATTGAACACATTGACGCTTAATTTTATTTGAACACAATCTTTTTACTATTGTATTTTTCGTGTTAATAAAGTGTTCAATGCTAGGCATTGAACACAATATGTATGTGTTTAGAATTGAACACCATCTTTTAGCTGTTATATGTCTTCGTGTTATTAAATATGTAATTAGTGTTCAATTTAATAATTGAACACCATCTTTTTAATATTGTATATTGTATTCTGCGTGTTATTATAGGCTCAATCCTCAATGTTAAGAGGCTAAACTATAACTCACACATAGTGTTCAAATTATGGATTGAACACGCTCCTGTGCTGGATGGAGTGAACCATTACGTGTTCAGTTCTTGGATTGAACATCGTGCAATGCAATATAAAAAATTATTAGCTTTCTTGTCCGGTTTGTTTATTTTTTTGAATATAGTCGATATATGATCAATTTTAGAATTGAACACGCTCGAAGATTAATATTACGTGTTCAATTTTTACGCTGAACATCTTACGACAAAATAATCTATGTTACCTGAAATTTAAGTTGTTGACCTCGTAAATAGACTTAATAGCTTAATAATATTAAGCTTTTAAATTGCATTTGACTAAGCACGGTTCAATATTTGAATTGCACATTTTCTGATAGACACTCGATGTTAGTTTTTTGAATCTAGCTGTTGATCCTCTTAATTTAAACATAAAACAGCTTATGTATGATTCAATTTTGTAAATAGAAAATGGTACGATGGGACTTTCAATTTTTTATTTTGTTTACAAATCACTGCCGTCCCGCTAGACCATCCAAAACTAATTTTAAATAGTTTTATAAACATTTCTATATAAATTTTTGCCAGGGTGTTCAGTGAACACCTTGCACCTAATGACGAGTCGCCACTGGGAAGAATAGTTGTGTTGGATATTTGAGATATCGTAATGTCATCAGAAAAAGATCTAGACTCCCAATATGATTTCCATATCAATATTTCTGATTCTAAATTTTTTAAATTATTAAAAATTTTAATAGAAGATGTTAAATTATTTAATTCGGTAATATATTTTGGATGTAATTTAAATAATAAAAATAGGATTTTTATCAAAATTATTAAAACGTAATTTTAACGATTGAATTAATGAATCCAGATAGGGATTAAACAGTGAGCATCTATAAAATACAGCAGGAGATTGAGAATCATAATTTAGTCGATGAACTTGCTTTTTTGCTAACCTCGCATAAATTCAATAGTAAAATAAAAAATTAATTATTATAACAAAAAGTATATTACTATTTTATATTTTTAATAGATAAAACATTTACAATTATGGAACATAATTATTAAGTTGTATATTACATGTTTATTTTATTATGACAAAAACACGTAATAGTACTTAATGATAATTCAGAAAACTTAAGCTAAAATTGATATTATAATTGTATAATATATTTTATAAAGCCGCAAAATTGCCAAAAAATAATAAATATACTAGCATATATTCCGATTTCTGTTTAATAAATAAAAATTAGCGTTAAATTGCACAAAAAAAATTAAAAAGCTATTTCTAAAGGGGGGCAAAGTATTTAGGTTTATTAAATTAACAAATCACCTGACAATTAATCAACTGGTATTGTTATATCCATGTCCTATCTTGACAGTATACTACTAGAAGATTTTTTAGTATAATTCTGAGAACCACATTTTGCATACCACTAGAGATTCTTTAATTATATTTTTAAGGTTATTATGCAAATTTTTCTTTAAAACAACTTATTAATTAAATTTAACTTAAATTGTTTTTAATGGAAGTATTTTTAAAATTTACAATTTACAACTTATTGATTTTTCTCAAAAAAAAATTAATAATAATTATTTTAATTTTTTAAATGTGTTACCTAATTAAAAATAAATAATTTGTGGAGTGTTTAGACAAGTCCGGTCGTCCATAGGGGCAGCGCAAGCAAGGCTAGGAGGCGCTAGGCGAATTTTAATTGCTGACTAAAGGGCGCTATTGAGTTACGGCCTGGCCATGTGTTTAGCCATTTTATTGGGATTATATCTTAATCTAAAATTTGTTAATAAAAAATTTTAACTGTGTTTGGGTAGTCATCCTTTTAAATAATATTCAAAATATTATTTCTCTTATAAACCAAATTTTTAGCTACTTGGCCAAGTTAGATCTTCTTCCAAAAACATGACGAAAATCAGGACATTCTAATTTATTGTTGATTTTTCCGGGGAATTTAATTAGGGCGGGTTCAGACTCAATTTTTTTTTTTGAATTTTTGAAATTTTTTTTTAAACTTTTCTTTCATAAAAACTATTGAATGCTAACAAAAATTGGCAACATTAAAAACTCTTTTAATATCAAAAGGTAAAATTTTTTATAAAAAATGCAATGATTCTGAACGCCCCCTTACAAGGGCGTCTTATTAAAAAAGTTTTAAAAATTATTAGTTTGTAGGAGAACCATGTGTGTAAACTACCTTAAATTAAAATTTAAAATTTTACGTCTAACTTTTTTTTATTCAAGAAGAATGAATTGCCTTTTACAAGTAAAATCTTCTAGTTGTATAAACTGTATAATTCTAAGAATTTTATTTGTTTAATTTTTAGTTGTAAGGGCACGTGCAAAATGAGTTTTTATTTTGGGCACGTGCAAAGTGGGTTTTTATTTTCGTAAAATTTTAAAATTTCTGAAAATTTTATTTTTTCCAAAATTTTTTAAAAAATATTTATTTCAGAAAAAGCATTTCATGTGCACAAACCAAATTTGGCAACTTTTCTAAAATTTACGTTTTATTTCTCAATAAAATTTTTCAAAATTTCTAAAATTTTACGAAAATAAAAACTCACTATGCACGTGCCCTAAGAACGATAAGATACTGATATCAAATACCACTAGCCTTTTTTTATTTTGTGTTCAGGTGATTACATTGATTCTAAAGGCGGGAATTTTAAAAATGGTAAAAATTTTTTGGTTAATTTTTAGTCTAAAAAGAAGGGCCTTTCTTTGGATGAGAAAAGATCTAAATTACTGGAGATATTTTATGAAAAAGTTCAGTTAATTTTATTTCGAATACAAATTAAAGAAAGATTGTTTTCAGTTAAAAGAGGTTGAAAAATATGCATCTAAAGAAAAAAAGATCAATGCTCAAATAGTGAAGGAAGTTTTGCAAACCCTAGTTGATGATGATATGGTTACTTCAGAAAAGATTGGTACCTCTGTGTACTATTGGGCATTTCCTAGCAAAGCAGGGCAAACTGTACTTTATTTTATTTTAATATTTTAGAGAATGCACAAAATAGACCAATTAGAAAAAGATATAAGTGTTTTGGATGACAAAAAACTAAATTACATGGATCAAATAAATAAAGCCAAGTTGGGAAAAGAAGATTCGGTTAAATTTTTGTTATGATTTTTATAAATAATGGTGGTTTACAATTTTCCCTGTAAATTGTTAAACAAATAAAATAATCTGGCACCCCAACCATTTTGGATAAAAAATTGAATTTAGATTTGAGTGTTTTAATTAAATGATGAGATTTTCTCACCTATTTTAAAGTTTTATTTTTTAAATATAAATATTCATAAATATTTTTTTAAATAAATTTTAGGAAGAGAAACTGAAAATAATTGATGCAATATCTAAAAATGAGGCAATTATTGAGAATTTAAAGAAGGAATTGTCCAAATACAAGGATAATGATCCAAAATATATTGAAAAAATTAAAGGGCAAAATGATGATTTAAAAGAATCTATTAATATTTGGACAGGTATAATTTTTTCATATCTATATTGTATTTATTCAAAGGCATAAAAATTTATGAGAATTTAATGATTCAAAGCAACATAAAAACCATTTAAAGGGGCAAATAAGATCCAAGAAATTTCTTTTCCACTTTCAACTTTTTTATATGTTGGGTTCAAGTCCAGAAAAATATTTATAATATTATTAAACTACTAAGTTTTTACATAATCTAATCATATTTAAAATTACACAGGTCAACAATTTTTTGAGAGTTATGAGTTAACTAAATCCAATTTGCCATTTTAGGGAATATCAAATTTGTTTACCGTTTAGCCTAATCAAACTTTTAGGTATAAACATTAAAAATTTAAGAGAAAAAGGTCAAAAAAACAAAAAGATTCAAAAACAAAAATAAATTAATTTCATTTTTGCATATTCTCAATAGCTAAACTGTTAAAATCAAACTTCAAATAATATTTTTATTAAAAACCAATAATATATCATGTCGTATTTAAGTTTGGACGCGAATTTGTATTATCTAAATGCCAATGTAAGAGCATGATATATTAATAAAATTTATTTCTCAATATTTGTGATTATAAATACAGGTTACAAGGGATTTTTATATGCAAAAAAAATTTGTAAATTTAGGGTATATTTAGATCTGTCAATTTAGTTAAAAAGGCCATTTTTCATTATAGTCGGATATAAGGAGCCAAAGATGGAAGAAACTAAGGAAAACAAAAAATATATATGAGATTAGGCCATAATGGGGATGCATTCTTTAATGTTTTCATAAAATTCACATTTCTTACATTGATATTTGTTGACCTGTGTTATTAGTGATTTCATTCAAGTAATTTATAATCAAAAACCACTAATTTAAAAAAAAACAAAAAATCAAAATTGTTTTATAAATAAACACATAAATGATTTTGTTTATCCAAATATGCTAAATTTTAGTTCTATTTTTTAGTCTTATTGAGGATCTCATTTTTGACAAAGACTATGAGGCAGCTTAGATTCTGATTTTACATTTGTGATTAGCAAAACCAAAAAAGTTATTGTAAATCATTCTCTTGCCTAAATTTTGTTGTTCTGTGTAATCTAAAATGTCACTGTATCTTTAATATTTTTACCTGGGGACAAAGCCCTACAGCTGGGAATCAAAAAAAAGCAAAGTGACATTTGCGACCTTGAAACTCCTTAAAATAAAAAAAATAATTTTTTTCAAATCTAACTTTAAATGAAATATTAAATTTTTGAGTATGTAAAGCTCAAACCACATTTAAATTATAAATAAATTATTTGAATTTCACATAACTGTTTATTATATATATAATTTTGAATATTCGTTTTGTAGCAAATTTAACCCCCCCCCCCCATGCCTTCTTGTAAAACTTTTAAAAATGCAATAAAAATTAAGCCTATATGACTTCTGACCCTTCAAAATTTTTCCCACTCTATGTATTCCTCCCCCCCCCCCCACAAAAAAACATCTGATAATTTTTATCATGTGGACCAGATGGAGCAAAAAAGATTGTTTAAATACTTTGTATTATTTCACACAATTTCAAAATGCAAAACAAGGGATATAAAAAATTTATTATACAAATTTTCTTAATTTGAAAATATCACAATGGTTTATTTATTCAAACTTAAAAAAGATTAACAAATTGTTTTCTTGCTCTTGCAATTGTGTGCCCTCTAAATTGAGCTTCTAAATTATGCATTTGTTCTAGATAACATATTCTCTACAGTATCTTGGTTGAAAAATAAATTTGGTGTGGATGAAACTCAAATAAACGCTCAATTTGAAATACCCGATGGACTAGATTACATTGAATAAATTTATATATGGTGTAAAAAGTTGCCTATTTATCTGTTATTTATGGCTGATAACGAGAATTGAGCAAATCAATAAAGAAATGTTGGCATAAGGCAAATTGCAAAAAACATATGTATTTTAATTAATTTGTTCTTAATCTTTTTTGAATTGATTTGTAAAAACTTTTTACAAGTTGCTTAAAATCTTTAAGTATTAATTGGGTAATGATAATATTAAAAATTGAGCACTTAAAATAAAGAAATAGAGGCCAGGCCGTATGATTAGAAAATACAAAAAAATACAATTGTGGATTTTCTAACACTCAACCTTAATAAAAAATTAGTTTGAGCTTCTGAATTCAGCATCTTCTACAATGCCTTTCCGCATAGGGACCTGTACATGTAGCATAACTTATGGCATGCGCTATGTAGCTCTGTTCTTGAACACCGTAAATCAAATGGGATCCAGGCCCGGTGGCATAAATGGGCACATCCTCACCCCCATGCGTTCCCTCAAACAAAGGTACTGCAGCTGGAAATTCGAAATTTGGGTCCGCTGTTAAAATATAAAAGGCGATATTGTGATAGGAAAAATTTTGGCAATTTAAAGTGTTTCGGATTAAGGATTTCCTACCCTTGCCCGGATTGGGGGAGTCAACATTAGGGCTTTGACTTTTTTAGGCTGATTATTATGAAATACAAAATATGAAAAAGGGACAAGACATTATAGCCCTTGTAAGTATTTATTTTGGAAAAAATAAAGTAAAAAAGCAGCCTTAATGGCAAATTTTATTTTAAAATTATAAACTTAATCTTAAATTAAATGTTTTTTAAATTGAGCAAAACCTTATTATTTTCAATTATATAAAAGAATTCAAAAATATACGACTTATATTTATTAAAATAAAAAAATGACGGGCTTTATTTAAAGGAAATTAGTTGGTGGGTTTCACCATAAAATGCTTATCTCCTCAATATTGTCTTATAATTTGTTATAAAAAATTCAGCTCTACTTAACCGTTAATTCCGATCTTTAAACTTATTAAGTGAGGCTGTTTTAGTAAATCAAATCCCCTTATACATAAATTATTTCCAAAAATTACCCGTATCAATTTCCGTTAAATTTTGTCGTCTATTTGCTCGACTGCTATTTACTGCACCAGGACCAGTCCCATACAAGAGTGACGTGAATGGCATACCGTCAATGTCCGAAACATTATAGGGCATGTGCTTCGATTCTCGCATTAGTCCTTAATCATATGAACGGGGAAAATATAATACATTTTTTGTTGGATTTTGATATAAAAAAACCTTAGTGAGTTATGTAACAAGTTATAAATTTAAATGGGTTGGAAAAGTCGGGCAATCTTGAGCGTATGTTAACTTGGTTTTGTTCTACACGCAATCAGCGTTGAGCCTGGTTAGTGGTGTTTCATTGGTTACCGCCAATGAATCCAAAAGCCTCTGTTTTTTATTTGAGAGCCTAGGCCTAAAAACCTATGTCACCGGCGCGTTTTTTAAATCGGCCTACTGTGGAGTTAAACGAGGCAAATCCCTGACGAGGAAACCGTTCCCTTATAAGGAAAAATCTGGGCAAATTCCTTTACCATAGGTATTTTTTAAAGGGTTGGGAATAGGTTCCCAATAATTTCTTCCTAGAGCTGTTTAAAACATTTTTGATACGGCTTAAAAAATAACGTAGTTGTGTTTTTACTGTAGATAAGGCACAAGGTTTAGGATCTTCCAGCTTTGGCAGGCCTCTAGCAAAATTAAAACAAGGTGTGTTACACTAGTGACTTCGCCGGGCCGAAATTATCTATTTTTAAGTGGCCGGGAATTAATAACTTTTACTTCCACGGCCGACCCTTTGTCGATACATTTCAGCCCGAATTAAAAAAAGATTGAGGTTTAGTCCTCAAATTATGGCCCGCTTGGCCAAGCCTGACCCTGCCCAATTTTATTAAATGTAACCACGCATTCTTAAACTCTGTTAGTAAGTCATGCAGGCTTATTAAACCCCTTCACTCGTATGCATGTGCGCATATTTTATCTTTCAATCTTTGGGCTAAGGCTGAGGCTAGTGACAAAAAAGTTTTGAAGAAAATTGAGCGCATTTGATTAACATTATGGGCTAGTGTAAAAGAGATTTAAGAAATTATTAATTTTTAAATTTTTTTTGTTAGGCATATCCTAAAATGACCAATTCTTATTTTCTGATATTAGCCGTTAGAATTTCAAATTTTTTTTTTTAATTTTGAAATTAATATTAGCCGCAGCCTAATGTGTACGCTCTTGGCATATAAGGCTAATGTATTGAGCTAAGGGGCAGAGAGTTAATAATATTTAAAAGCACACATATTTCTAAAAGACCTAGTTTCTTTTATAAAGATTCATTACCCAAAATTGGATTCCCTCGGATAGGGTAACCTCCGAGGCTAAGCATGTGCGAATGGTCCGTAGTTACTATGAGAAGTGTATCCCTGGATTTCCGGCCTCGGCTTATTCGTTCAAGGATTGATTCCACTACATTGTCTAGCGAAATAGTTTCTTCGAGGGCATACCTCGCAAGGTTTTGGTGGTTGGCATGGTCAATTCGGCCACCTGGAAATGATTACTTTAAATTAATTTTTTTTTTCAAAAATATTGAAAGATTAAGCACTATATTGATAATGATAATATTTATAGAAGTCGACTGTAGAAACTAATTTTTCTGCCTGGATCATGAAAAAGACAGAGCTGTGTCTATCCAGGTAATGTAATTTATTGGGCAAAGTCTAAAAAAAAATTCGCTGCCTATAAAGGTAGGATAACATAGTAAAGTGCTTAATTTAGTTTTCAAATTTAACTAAATTAGAAGGCTTATAGAAAAAGTTAATTTTATATAGGAATATACCACATTAACTATTACTAAAGGAAGCGAGAAGTTGCCCCGCCCCGCTTTTTCGCCCTGGGTAGAGCTCTGGGGAACGACTAAATAGCCAATTTAAAGTCATAAATTATTTCTTTTTTTTTCATTTTCCAATCTCAAATGAAAAAAAATTTATAAAAATATAAAGATGGAAATTGAAAAATAACTAAAACAAACTTATTGCAGTACCTTCAACTACCAACAAGTATCCATTGGGATCCTTTTCCAGTATATCGATGGCTTTAACTGTCATTTCTGTCAGCGTGGGTTGAGCTTCAGCTTCAGCCTTTTTTTCAGTTACGTAAGCAAAATGACTTTTATCGAATAGACCTTGTAAAATTATTATAAGATATTTTAGAGTTTTTTTTAGATGAGCAAAGTGCGAACACAAATTTACAATAGTATAAGCCTAAAACACAAGAGGTACTAGTGATTAAAATTGCAATCCAATAGCCTTCCACCCCGCTCGAAAAACGGGCCACCCGAACCGGGTTTGATTTAGAAAAAAAACATTTCGAGCGCCGATTTATTCCTTAAAAAAATTTATAGCTTGCAACATATATATGCAGGTCGTATTGGTAAATTCCGGCCGTGGCGTATATGAAAAACCAAATTTCGGGCTGGGCCCAAGTTTAGCCCTGTTTATACTCTCGGCCCAAACGAATTTACAAATACGGCTTAATTGTTATTTTGCTCGCATTTTTAAGCTTTACAATTATCTTCAAAATAAAGAGTGTTGAAGTAATAACCTTTATCGTGTAATAATTTTTAGTTCTTGATGACTTTATTTAAAAAAATAAGGCAATATGAGATATCTAAAAAGTGGCCCGACCCCGCTTGTATTTAGTGCTGACTTAATCTTATTAATAAAATTAAAATCAGTTGTTAAAATCAATGCCTCGCAACGGATCTTCAAAAATTTGCACAATTTTTACCTAATAAATAATCGGTTTCTTTGGTATCAATGGATTTAAGTTGATCCCGGTGAGATATAAACCTATGTTTGTGACCTTGTGAAACATGCATTTCTATCCATTCCTCAATCAAGTTTGTATCTTGCCTTCCCCCTTGTAAATTTTTAGAGCTCACGTTGTCAAGCGGATTTTGTAGTACCGTTCTATTTTCCAGCTCTCTGATTTTATAACAATTAAAAAAATATTATTTCCTAAAATTACAAAAGGATGCTGTGTTTTAAGATTACTCTAGGACTAAATTTATTCCATCCTTATTATTTTGTATAAAAATATAGAATTTTTAACATTTTAACTCAAGCTTTATTTTATTTATTTGTGTGTATATGCACGTTCGGTCTATCCTTATTGATGCCCCCCTAAGCAAGCAGTTCTAAAGCATACAGATTAATTTTTAAAATTTATATCCTTGTTTTTTACTAAAAAATTCCAGGCACTCTCAAGCATTGCTTGTGTTGTAAGCACGGGGCTCTGGTCTGGGGAGTTAAAATGATAAGTTCACGGTAAAAAGTAGCCTGAAAATTGAATAAAAAATATAACTACAACAAAAAAACATAGGTGAAGGTTTATACAATGTGGTAAATTGATCCTTGCATATCTTGTTTGGTGGACAATCCTTTTCACGAGAACTATTACAAGAATCGTATTCAGTACCATAATATCGTTTATTTCGCCCAAATTCAGAGTGTTTTCTAAAACGGTTTGATTCATCATTGTCTGTTTCTGAATTAGCCCTCAACGTGTCTTGGTGCCATTGTGTTTCGTTGGTCCTTAAAAATTTTCCCCATCCACCCCCCATTATCACCTTGTGCGTACAATTTCAAAATCTTTAGCCCCATAACCGGAAGTTATTAATTTTTTTGGCATATATTTGCGTTTTATACTTGGGAAATTGCGTTTTAACTTAATTTGACAGAAAATGACGATACCGAGATAATCAATTTAACGCATATCGTCAAATTTTGCTAATTTATCACGTATCCTATATATTTTATAACATTTTTTAGACACATTTTTTAACTTTATGATTTTCGCGTACTCTTTTTCTTTTCAATGCAAAGCGCTTCAAAAGAAATCTGTTTTTAAAATACGAAAAAAACTAAAAATTAGGCAGATCGTTAACGATCTTGCTTGTTAGCAAATTGCTATTATCTTTTATTAATTTTTGCAGACCTGTGTATGAAAAAAACAAATTCAAAATTAAAACAAAAACTTTATGTTGAAATAAGTGTTTTACTTGTGCATAAAAAAACAATATATTTGAAAAAATATATAAAAATCCCTATAAAAATGCATGTAACAAACATTCACTACTTTTCATAAAAAATATGATGTTAAAAATAAAAATTATATCCGCCATCTCGTTTATTTTAAATTGTCCCTATTACTCAAAAATAGAGAAAATAGGATTTATAATTCATTTTTAAGCGCCTATTAAAGATCATTGGGACTCGAATGCCCGGCCCGCTTAAAGAACGGGGGCGGGCCGAGACTAAATTAGAAAAAAATTACCGGCTGGGCCTGGCCGATTTTTTTATTATTTTTGTTTTATTTTGTAACTATAAAAAAAATAAAAATGATAAATCTGTTATTACACAATAAAGAGTATTTTACACTATATAATTCATGAATTTTAAAGTAAAAATTTAGCTTTTAATATAAAATTTCCGGGCCGTAGTGTCGGGCCGGGCCTAAATTAAAAACTAAATGTATGCTTAGGCGAATTAAATTGGGCCGAAATTTAAAAATTGCCGAGTGGGCGGGGCCGATTATGGCCCAACTCTTATTGGAATATGGAATTAGATGATCGTTAAACATATAAATTGTACCTTAAACGCTTTCCCTGGAAAATTATTGACCAACTGAGAAGCTATGTCAACACAACCCTTGGCTACTTTTTCAGGTGTAATTGTTATGTTATTGGCGGCCCAATCAGCGTCGCTTTCATAATTCCGATCAACTGATTTGCCGTACAGTGAAGCCGGAGTGGCATGTGTTATTCGAGTGTTCGTGACTAGGCCAACCGATTTATCTATTCCACGTGAATCAAGTATATTTATTTAGGAATAGCTGCGCCCTATTGCATTTTATTTGCTCAGGCGGGTTCAGTGCTCATTTATTTTTTTTTGTAAAATTATGAAAATTTAGTAAAAAAAAATATTGGTCCAATGTTGAGAAATATTTTTAGCGTTAAAATTTTTAAAGGAGTCATGCTAATAAGATAATCAGCTCTGTTTGTATGGATTTAGATATAAATTTAAAAAGAACTCTTAGCCCCGGGTGTGAGAAAATATTGAGAAAATGGTTATGCCATCATGGTTATTCAAATGCATTAAAACTTAAATTGTGCCACCATATAAAAGCTTCATTTTTTTGCATATTCAAAAAAAGAATATTTAGATATGAGCATAAATTTTGAAAGCGTAGGTATTGGTATTATTGAGTTATAAATAATTGTTGAATCGTTGTCTTCGATCCAAAATCTTGACAAATACCCTATAAAGTAGCTAATTAAAAAAAAGTGTAAAACTTTGTGTTTTAAATGGGTTACGACGAGTCCCCTTAGGCCTACCCTTTATTACCGGCCTGATTAAATAGCATACGATACATTGAATATTCAACAAAAACTTGTATTACTTGCTTTAATAAACCAATCTGATATGCATTCTACCCTGGATTCCTTTGACGTTTCGCACTTTTGATATTCGCAAGAATCATTGAGTCCCACGACTCCCATTTTAGTTTTGACGCCACAAAATATAGCGGTTGCCGTCCCCGCCGAGTCGGGTACTTGGTGATCGGTGTTGTAAGTCTAGAAAAAGATGAATTCATATTATGTCATATTTAAATTAGAGATTAATGTCGGGACCGGAGATCTCGCCCTGTCCAGTGCCCGCAGGCCCGATAAGAGCCGGGCCGAGTCTCAGAAGGAAAAATGGGCAAGTGGGCCTAGCCTATTAGAAAAAAAGATGTAGGCCGGGCCCATTTATAATTTATCTTGCTCTTTTTTTGTTAAAAACTAGATATTATTACAACTCGATAAAGGTTATTACTTTTACACTCTGTATATTACAATAGCCGCTTCAAAAAAATTTATATTTTGATAGCTGAAATTGTAGGATTTTTATATTAGATATAAAATATAATTAAATTTTTTATTGACGGAGATGTCCTAATTAAGGTTAGGTAGTTCCCTAATATTCCATAGGACTAAAAAGGAATATGATATGATAGGTATACCGGCTTTTCTAAGGTGAGTGGGAGGGGGCGAAGGTAATGTTTTAATAGGTAAATGACATTAGCCTTCTATTTTAACCAAGGTTGTAGAGCTTGCATGCTGCTGCTAACATCGACTAAAAATTACTTCTTACCAAATATAATAAAGATTCTCATTTAGTGATCCTTTCTCAAAGCAAAATGAGATTGCTCTAACTCAATATGGACATGGCTAGGACTTGATAAAGATTTTTAAACGCTAAATTTAACCTAAAAAACATCATTCTATGCCATTTTAAGACAAAATATATCTTGCTGTCTAAGATGCCGAATTTTTATAAACTCCTCCTTCTTTTCGTATATTTAGAAGACGACTCTGCACATAAAAGAGTATATTTAGGTCTCAGAATAGGTCGTATTACAATTTTAATTATCTCAGGTTATAAATTGCGATAACGTTAGATTAATTTGGTAAAGAATCGATTTTAAAATTTTTAGAGTTCGGTAGGGTCATATTTCATATACATTTTATTTGCTAACCTCATATTTTATTTATACGTGAATTACCCTGGCAAGTGCGGTCCTCGGAAAATTTTCCCACGACAGGTAGGTCTCTTCGCCAGGTCTACCTGCCTTCTGTCCTTTCAAGATTCGCGCAGCCACTAATGTTGAGAGTCCCATGCCATCACCGACTATGAGGATTGTATTCTTGGCGTATGGTTTTGTTTGCCGGTTCCTTTTTCCATTCGACTTTTCATCGAATAAATCTTTTTGCAAATTTTCGCATCTAGCACCGTGCAGTCTTTCACCCCTTTGTATACTTTGGTAAGCCTTATCATACCAATATTTATCATCTAAAAAGTGTTTGTTATTTGTATGAAAATGTATAATTATTTGTCTGTATTTATTTTTGTGCAATTATAAAGTACTTTAAAAAAATCGGTCAATTAATTTTTAACCCCATAATTAAATTTTATGGGGAGGGGGTTTAATATATATTAGTCATTAACAAGGGAAGAATTTTTGGAATTAGGTGGTCTTATCAGTCGTGTCAGCTGAATTAGCTAGCTCGATCACAATCAGGCTTATATAATAAACAAGTAATATGTGAAATATAAAGATATGATTTTATTTGACCTTGAATAAATATAAACGGTAATTTTCGCCTATATTGCATATTAAAACTTAAAATAAACACTCAAATTTCACTAAATTACGAAATCGCAAATTTGGTTATTTTTATCGCGAAAATGGGTAAGAAAATTTTTTGGAGCTCATGCCCACGAATTTAAACTTTTATCATATATTTAAGAAATCAATGAAATAATTTAGAGCCTAACCTAGCTCAGTAATATTTTTTGAAATATTCCATAATTCCTCCATGGATCCCTTTTAACTTTTTGACTAAGTGCACCAAATCTTATTAAAGGTATTTCTTGGTTATGATAAACATATGGTCTTTTGTGGAGATGCCTTTTAAAAAAACGTCCTCGCAAATTTTTAATAATTGCCTTTCACGTAACTGTTATTAATTTTTTGTTTATAAAATATGCCCTGAAAAATGACAAGTTCTTTATGTTATTCATAAAAAAAAGATCAAATTTAACCCTGTCCAGCTACTGAGATTTCCGCGAATATAGAATGGAATAAGCACATTTGGACTGACAAGACAGCGTATATTTCGTAATTAAGCGGACCTGATTGGTAAGGTGAATTCATATCGACAACAGAACCAAGGAATTTAAAAAAGAGTGTTATATATATTTTGAACTAGGTAGGCGTAAAAAATTATGAATTTTTTCTATTAAAAACATTTTTTATTTAAAATTATTCCAATTATATTCCTACTATTTAAATTGCGTTATATAAAATCACATAGGTTTTAATTTGTTATAAAATAATTTATTCTTTTCGTTTTTTTTTTGTGTTTGAAAATTCCTTTTAAGTTTGAACGCACTTTTTTTACACCAAAAAACAAGAGGCTTATGCCAAAAATAGCATTTAATTGCCTTCCTCTGTCAACGCGTGCAATTGACAATAAAACAATACCAATTAATTATTATAATTCTTATTTATACATGTGTCGCCTCTACAGCGTTTGATATGCACAAACAACTTATAATTACGAATTCGGGTCGCCCCAAAGAAATATGTGCCAATAAAGGCTCTCTTTTAGAACCACAAATAGTTCAATTTGTTTTTTTAGGTAAACCCTTCTAAACGTAGGCTATATTTAGATGCGCTGATATTCTAAACATGTTAATGAGGAGGACCCTAATAATTTGTATTGAAAAATATGTTTTTGATGCGAACTTAACAAGTCGAAGATTTTTTATATTAGATTTTTTAACAAAATAGTACGAATGGGTAGAGTATAGGGTTAAATGCAATTAGGTGAAATAAATTATGTTTTTACATATTATATACTACAAATATATTTGTTTGGCCCTATTAAGGGCTTCTATCTTTCCGTAAGGCAAGTTCATCATTTGTTTTTAAGGGCACGTGCAAAGTGAGTTTTTATGTTTGTAAAATATTCAAAATTTTGAAAAAAAATATTTTGTAATAAAACGCAAATTTTTAAAAAGTTGTCAAATTTAACTATGCACATAAAATTCATTTTCTGATAAAAAAAATTTTGAAAAAATTTTGAAAAATTTTTTTTTTAAATATTTTCAGAATTTTCAAAAATTTACGAAAAAAAAAACTCACTTTGTGCCCTAAATAAAAATTAAAATATAAAAAAATTATTTGTTATGTTGAATTTTTATTCAAATTTTTTAGAGTGATTTTGAAGAGACAGTTGCTATATTTATTGGTATTTAGATATGAATTTAACAAGAATTTTAAATAATTAGAGCATTTGCTTAGAATATAAGAATATTATAAAAAACAAAAAATTTTGGATGTAAAATCCCAAATTTCACATCTTTAAAATTTTAAAAATTTTACGAAAAAATGAATGAACATTGGACGCGCCCGTATAAAAATCATGGTTGAGTCTTCAATGGATTTTAATTTAATAAAAAAAATTGGGATTACTACTTGAGTTCAAACCGCACCGTAATATTTCGACCGCGCCCGACTCTTCTATTAATTTAAACCCAGTCCAAAATTTGGGTTTTTGTTTTAAGTCCCGCCCCCAATTACAATCACAGCCATTGTAGAGCTTGGTCCAGCACGGATAAAAAAGAAAAAAACACGTATGGGCATTCATTATACCATTCTTAGGTTTCATAAACTTTTTCGTACATTCATTAATTTTTGTAAACTTAATTAATAAGCTTTGTTTGACGAAATGGCGATATAGGTTAACGTTTAAAAGTTGTGTTATATTTTTAACGACTAATAGACGGCCTTCTGTTGCCAAAAATAATTGTTAAAGCTGGTTACAGCCAATTTATTGTCTTCAATTAAATTGCTTGTTACCGCACCCAAAGGGAGGTAACTATCGCGAGTGCGTTTAAATCTTGGGGCCCCTCCTTTGCATTAATCCCAAACGACAATCACGAGAACAGTTATTATCAGAACATATATCCTCTAATATTAATTGTTTTCGACCTGTAAAAAAAACAAAATTTAGAAGACTCTAATATTAATTTGTTTTTTTTTGCAATTCTGGCAGTTACTAAATTTAAAATAGTGGAGAAATTTTACATAAAAAGCGCTTTTTAGAGTCATCTAATTAGAAATTTTTATATTTTCCTTTTTTTATTCCTATTTTTTTAACTAATCATTTTACTTACTATTATTTTTCAATATCTCTTTCGAATTTTTTAATTTTAATTCCATTCATTACAAAAAAACACACATCATTTCAAATATTAATTTTTAAACATTTTCTAATTTCAATTTTATTTTACATTATAATTTTGTCATTTTTTTTTCAAAATTTGTTTTTATTTTTGTATTGTTTTATTGTTTTTATTTCTCTCCTACTAGTTTATTCATTACCAATATTAATGAAAAAATTATTGATAAGTGATTCAAAATCAGTAATTACAACCCTTTTTTTTAATTTTTATTTTTTACTACTATTTTTCTCTCCATTTCTTCCTATTTTGTTTTTTTATATATTTTTTTATTTGCAAAGACATCAAATATGATTATTACGCACTAAAATTTGTCTTACATTTTCTTCTTAGTTTTACCTTAAAAGTTACTTTTAAACAATTGATATACGTTTCATTTTTTGTACAAGATAACACAAGTCTACAAATTTAAGTGTTATGAGCTCACCACAGAAACTAATCTGCCATTTTAGGGGTTTCCATACCGTTTGTTTAAATTAACCTTATTAAGTCAGCTTTAAACATTGAAAATTTTAGACAAATGTCAAAAAAAAATTAAAAAAAAAATTAATTGAATTTTTTTGCCTCAACAGCTAAACTATTAAATTCAAACTTCAAATAGTATTTTTATAAAAAATTGAAAATATATTTTGTCGTATTTAAGTTTGGACGCGGAATATTCTGTATTATATAATTGCTGATGTGAGTGATATACTAAAAAATTTTATTTCTCATTATTTGAGATGATAGAATTAAGTTAGGGTTTTTTATATAACAAAAAGTTCTTGAGATTTTTCTTTTTAAAATCTGTCAATTTGGTTAAAAAAAGCCAATTTTTTGATATGAACGGATCTAAGGAGCGAAGGCGGAAGAAACTTAAAAGGTAAATGTATATGAAATAAGGCCATCTTGGGGATGCATGCTTTTATATTTTCATATACTTATTTTTTGTGACATTGATATTTGTTGCCCTGTGTCAGTATACAGTATAACTATACTTATTCGACTAAAAAAAGATAGGACTTATTAGGTAAGGCACATTAATTTCAGGGGCTTTACCTAATTGTGGCAACTCAGGATAGTGCCCAGTGCTCAAAGGTGCAAGATTAACAAGACCTGTAAAAATCTTAATTCTGGAAGTATAAATTTAAGAACGCGGTTTACCAGTTAAACCCCGCTCACATCGCCGGTCAATTCAAAAATCCATCGCCTTGCAATTGCTAAGTTACATACTCCAACCCGCAAGTCACACTGATGATTATCTTGTTTGTTGACTACTCTTGTGGAATCAAATGCGTCGAATGACAATTGAATGGAAGTTATTTTAAGGCTCATAAACAAATATTCCAGATCAAATTCTGGGAATTAAATCCTGCCGTTGCAATTCTTTCTCCGGCTAATTAGGATTGTACTCCTCTTAATCACAATGATATATCAATGTTTTTTTTTCTAATACCTTCTAATCAAATATATAAGCAAACGGCTCACCTAAGTGATCGATTAACATTCATTAATATACAGTCTCCCTCTTTGACTTCTTCTCAAGCTCAAGTTTGGATTAGATTGTATAAACAGCTATAACAACAAAAAATTTACCTTTATAAATATTAACACTGATTGATACTTTCCAAAACGAAGTTGTAGATTAGTAAAATGGGAGTTATCATTTTTTGAATTAGTATCAGATCACGCAAAAATGCACTCACTATACATTTTTACTGATATTGTATCTATTCATTCAGGAATATGTTTAGTGTGAGGTTAAGTTATTAGAGTTAGGTAAATGTTGGCCAAGGTTTTTTAAAATTAGAGTTAAGTTTAGTTACTTGTAAAGGATAAGTATCAGACCAGATGTATTATATTTTGCATGTTTTAATTGCATCAGCCAACTATGGCTAGAGAAAAAAAACTTTGAAAAACAATTGAGTCCATTTAATTACTATTTAGGTGACTAGTGTAAAAAAAATTATGAAAATGAAATTTTTTTTTAGAAAATTTTTTTTTTTAAATTTTTTAAGCATATTTTAAACACCAAAAAACATAAATTCTCATTTTTTGATTAGTCGTTATTTTTTTTATATAAAAACAATTTTTACAATTTTAAAATTAGCACTAGCCGCAGCCAAACAAATCAAATTATAATAACACAAACCCCTGCATAATTAGTTGCATCATTCATCTAGTCATGTGGTTTTTATGAAATGTAAAGCATGCCTCAAGGTAAAAAACAAAAATGGTATTTTGGGGGACTTGCTAGTGCAGGTGCTGCTGCTTGTACCCATCCCTTGGATCTGATTAAGGTAGGAATTTTTTAAATATTTTTTTAATGTATTTCATTAAGCCTTTAAAATTAATTTATTAAGGTGCATCTCCAAACACAACAAGTTGGAAAAATCAGAATATTTCCAACTATTTGTAGCATAATGAAGCATCAAGGTATTTTGTCGTTTTATAATGGCCTCTCAGCTTCTCTCTTACGACAGGTATTTATTTTTATTATAATATTTGAGCTAACCTATTCTACTGCAAGGTTTGGGGTGTATGAAATGCTCAAGCAGCATATAGAAAATGATTATAAAAAAAATTCGATTAGTCCTAATATAGCACCTACTTTGCCTGTTAAATTAGCCATGGCTGGATTTGCAGGAATGATTGGTGGTATTGTTGGAAGTCCTGCTGATATGGTTAATGTAAGGTAAAATAAAAATTTTACAATGTTCTTCTTTAGAACATACAAAATGCTTTTGATTTAGTTATTGGTTTATTGTACATTTTTATTTATTTTAAAAACAGAGTTATAATTTGCCATATCTTAATATATTAACTGTTTATAAGTCTTTTATATTGGTTTAATATAATATTAGTTTAGCAAATTTAAAGTAGGTAATATTAAAACAAAGTAAATGACTTTATCTATAATAGTATATAGTCAAAGCTCAAATCAGTAAAGGTATTAAGCTAATTTAATATTAAATAAAATTATGATATTTTTTGCCCCTCTGATATTAAGTATTCATGCCGTTTAAATTTTGCTCTGCATCCCCTGACCCTATATGGGTTCATATAAACACATGAAATCTAATAACTTCTTTTATTTTATATTTATCTTTAAATTTTATAAATACTTTTAATTATTAGACATGAGAATTAGGGATTATAAATTTGTAAATGATTTCAAAGTTGCTTTTTTTATATGTATATTTATTAGGTAATAGAGTATGTTAGATAATTTTATTTTATTGATTTAATACTGGCTTGATTCTCATTGCAAAACCTATATTTTTTATTATCTAGAATGCAAAATGACATTAAATTACCCATGGAAATGAGGAGGAAGTAAATTATTTATTAGATATGGCAAGGTGCAGAATTGTTAAAAATTTGGAAAAAAATGTAAAAATAATTTTTGATAACTTAGTATATGCTAGTTATATATAGACCGTAATTTATAGGCCTAGCCCGTTTGCAGTCATTTTTTGGTCTAGCCTTCAGGCCAGATTATATACTACACCCAAGTTTATCAGATGTATTTGATCTGTCCTACAAGGTGAAATTGAATAAATATATTGTGAACAACATGCAAAAATAAAGCTGTAAATGTGGGATATTTTTTTAAACTATATACTATAAAAAACTTTAACACACCATGAACCAGCCTAAAATATTATTTTTCTGTATTGGCCACACTTGCCCAGTCAATTAAATTTTCAGACTTGGCCTGTCCACTGACTGCTATAACGTGCTAGGGCATCTTTCATCAAATACATATATATCTAAAAAGAATTCATATAATCTACACAAATTAAAAATGTAATACTTATAATATTTTTTATTAAATAATTGCTAATATTGCTATGGAAAGCATAATTTTTGAAATTTTTTTACTATTTTTTTACAAAAATTGTTTAAAGTTTGACTTCGGCCTCACATATTATAAAGTTTGTTGCACATTGATAAAATATCTTTAGTTACAAAAATGCATTGGATGGTTTACTACAAGTCAATACCAAAGAAGGTTTCCCCAAACTATTTTCAGGTGTGACAATGGCAACTTTAAGAGGTGTTTTCATGACAATCGGCCAGGTAGAAATTATTAATTTGAACAAATTTAAAATATTTCAAACGATTGCCAAAAGAAATCTTTTACTTTTGTTTGATAAAAAAAATTAAAAAGTATTTGTATAATGGGGGCCTACATATTTAATTTTGATAACCTTAAAAAATGTGATTAATTACAAATCAAAATTCTAAAATTTTTTATTCTATCTATTTTATCAGATACTTTTTATTAAAGCTCGCATTTTACGACCAAATTAAACAAATTCTGCTGACACAAGCCAAACTACCAGATGATGTCCAAACTCATATAATCTCAAGCGTTTCTGCGGTAAAATATTATTTTTGTGATTTTATTCTGCAAATAAAGGTGATTCTTAATACAACTAACATTATTTGCCATATAAAATCTGATATGAAATTTTTTTTAATTATTATTTCTTAATTGTATAGTTGACTTGGATAATTTCAAAACAATTATTTAAATTTGTTAAATTTTTTTTTGTGCAATACATTTTAGAGCGTTATAGCAACAACCCTAACACAACCGCTGGATGTACTCAAGACTCGGTTAATGAATGCCAAACCTGGCGAATATAAGGTTATTTTATTCTAAAATTGGCAATTTCTTTATCATAAATATTCGCATTCTATAATTTTTTTAATAGTTAAAGATTGTCTTTTTACAATTTTAAGGCGCGTCCTAAAAAAAATAATATTTTTTGAAAGTCACTCGTTGTTTTTCTTACAATTCCAACAAACGTTAAAAAATATATTCTTTAATTTTTGAAATTTCTATCTGAACTTGCCCTAAATTAACATTTTTATAAAAATAATACCAGTCGTCTTTCAATAATTTATATTATAGGGTATACTCGATTGTGCCGTTAAACTAATTCAAGGCGGAGGTGTTTTGTCATTCTACAAAGTAAAAAATTTTTTTACATTTTTTCCGATTTTGAATATGATGTGAAAGCTAGGGAACATTTTAAAGTAAGTCCTTACATCTTAGTCTTAAAGTTAGTTTTGACGTTTTGTATCAAATATTATCAACTATATTTTAATTATAGCGTGTATCATAATTAGCACATTTATAAATGACTTATGCAAGGTTTTGTTTTATAATTTTTGCAGCGAAGTCCTCTTTTTTATATTGAAAGTTAAAAAATTACATTGCCTTTGTCCTAATTTTTTTAAATAAAATTTAGGGTTACATACCAGCCTTTGTACGCCTCGCCCCTCATACCGTTTTAACTTTCGTGTTTCTGGAGCAACTTACAAAACATTTTGGAACGGTTGCCTGAACCAAAAAAATTGTTGAACAAATAAACTATAACATTATTATTTACATTATATTTCCATATATAAAAAGAATTAAAATTAAGTGAAAGAAAAAAGCTAAATTATTACAATGCAAATCTATTTATTTTTGAATTTTTATACTTTTTATCGATGCAATATATCTCATATTTAATTACAATTGCTTTTTATATAATTTAATATATATTATAAATTATTTCGAATATGATTACAAATACCTATAACATTACCAATTAACGACCATTTATTTTTTATATAGTTTTTGTATAATCGCTAAAAAACATACATATATTTTTAATAAAATTATTTATATCTTCGTTCCAAATTCATTCAATTTTAGAAAAAATTAAAAAAAAATATTATTTTTATATTGGAAAAATTTTTAAGCGTTAGAATTTTGATTATTAGCTATGTTTATATGGATTTAGAAATTTTAAAATATACTAAGAGCAATGGCTCAAGATTTAAGGATATTGTAAAACATTGGTTAATAATTTTCGATGTGAAAACCCAAATTTTAAATTTTTTGAATATTTAGAATTTTTAATATATTTGAAAATTTATAAACTCTGAACGCGCCTTTAAAAAAATTTCGTTAATTTAACTTGTCGGTCTTCAGGCCTTAATTATCTGGAATATTATTCTTAGCCCAAATACAAAGATATAGGACATTGAGTTTTTTTATTTTTACATTTAATTTCTTGCAATATTTAATATTTTAGGCATATATATATTGAACTTAATCACAATAGAATTAATTAATGTGCTATTATTTGGGTAAAAATTGAACCGGACTCGATTGTTTTCGTACTAAATAATGGGTCCTATCGATGACTATAGTCGCGCTAAATTTAAAATAAAAACATATATATAAGACATCTTACAATGAAAATGGTTTAGGAAAAGGACACTTATATGGTATTAATAATGTTTTAAAACATTTTTTTAACATGTTAAAAAACCATACCCCTTCTATTTTGTAAAAAAATATAAAACATTTGGACAACAGTTATTACTATTCCTAATTTTTAGTCTTTTGGTTATAAAATGCCAATAAACTCGCAAAAATATGATTTAAAAAATTTTCTTTTAATACATATGCACATGTTAGAAAGAATTAAATAAAAATTAAATTATACTAAATATAAAAATATAATTTATTTACTTTATTTCCCCGTAAAAATAAATTATCCTGATTAGTAAGAAGTTTTAGCTCTTCTAGCATTCATTAATGACCAAACTTAACTAGAAAAATTTTAATTTCACTAATGGCTGTTTTAAAGATGTATAATACATAGTTAAAAAGTTTTGATTAAAAGTAATTTAAAAAAAAAGTAGAAAAAAATGATTAAATTAATATAACAATAAGTAGTTAATATAACGAAATTACTAGAAAACGACGAATCCAGGTACGAACCCAGTCGGAGGTTTCCAGAAGAATAGTGTACCACTTAGGTTGGGCTTGCTCCCATCATGTGTAACCTGAACCGCCCCATCTGGGCATCGAATCAGTTTTGTGCCCGCCTGGGCCCGGACAAATTCACCAATCTTACGGCCCGAGGGAACATGTCGGGCCTGCATAATTACACCCTTGTAGGGTGGTCCAACTATCCGTACTTTAAAAAACGTTTAACAGATACAAAATATAAATAATATTAAATATAAATTATACGTAAGAACACACAAATTCGGAGTTTTAAAATTTCTTCTATTAATAAAAAAAATAAGGGTTTTAAGTTTTTGTTTATTTTGTATATTCTTATTTATCTTTATTAGGAGATAAAATTTTGAAAATCTAATTATAAATTATATTAATTGTTTACGAGATCACTCTAATTATGGAAACGTCTAGGGCACGGCAAAAATTAACGAATTAAAATTGCTTTTTCACCAGGGCTGAGAAAAAAATTTAAATTAACAAAAAAATATTAATTTCTAAAGGTAAACTTATTAGACAAAAATTACTGTGACATTCGGCATTTATAAACCTAAACAAACAATATACTAGTAATAAATTCGTTTTATATCCCTAAATGAAAAAAAAATTTGTGAACTTTCTAAAACCTCATAAGTTTGTGCTATGTCCGATTTACGAGAAAAACAAAATTCCGATTATTTATTTACAAAATATCACTTTGAACGTGTTTTAAAAAACCTTGTGACCGATTAGATAATGTTCAATTACTGTATATATCGAGGTATGTAATTAAGTTGCCCTGTTCAACAAGTCTTTGTTAGTCTTATTTTTGGTTAAATTTTTAAAGCCATAACTGATCATTAAGGTGAAAAAAAGAAAAATAGGTGTGGAAGATTAAATGATTAAATTTCTCTTATTCTATCTCTTGCTACATAGTAATTTTTGAGGATGGTGAATATAGGGCACGTTCAAAATGAATTTGTATTTGTAAAAACGCATTTATACACAAAGTTATCAGCACAGATATTACTTTTCCTGAAATAAAAATTTTTGATTTTTTTTTTATAAATATTTCTATATCATCTTGAACGTATCCACAAAATGAAAATCCTCCCCATCGCATTTTCATGGGAAACATAATTTAAAAATTTTTTTTGACAAAAACTATTTTGGAAAATAAAAAAAATTTGAAATATTGTATATAAACTTGCCAATCCCTGTCCGGGCTTTAAGACGTTAGTGCTGACAGCAATCACGTAAGGGTTGTCTTTCGCCGCCTGACTTAGCTTCGAAGGTCCGTGATAGGTTAGAGATGGTTGCATCGTGTCGCATTCGCTATCAGGTGCCCCATCCGGATAGGCATATGTAAAAATCGTGTAAATTGCCAAGGAAATTAGAATTTGCTTTGAAACTTTTAATTCCAGAATAGTCATTTAGAAATGAATTTTTGGGGGAAGTAAGAAGATACGATAGCTATAGTAAAAGTTATACGCAATTAGCCGAAATTGATAGTAAATCTTTGGTTTTTGATAGAGCCTACTAGGCTTCCGATCAAAAATATTGTTGGTATTTTTTATTAAACTTTAAAAGGTATAGGACGTTTTTTAAAAAACTTTTTACGATACTTAGATATAATAGTGTTTTTTTGTCAATCAAATATTCAAAAAAGTTTGGCCTGTTTGTCGTTTTGCCATTTCTAATTTTAGGTCAAAATGGCCATCGGATGTATTTTGAATATTAATTTGTAAACTAACACGTAACCTCTTGCATACTGTATTTGCATATATCGGTTTTTTAAGTGTTTTAAAATACGGATGCCAAAGGCAAATAAGGTAAAACAATTTTTTGCACCGTTGAAAAGTTCAAATTGATTTAATCAAATTAGGTTTGACAATCCATCATTAAAAAGACGAATGTAAAACGTTTTTCAATCCGCCTTAGAGTTCCCCAAACCCGATAGTTTTTCACGGGCTATTTTTTGAGGACCGGCCATCGCCAACTTACTTTAAACTAAAAATCCGGTCCAACCCGTCCCCATATTATTCCATTTGCCGGAATTTGTTATTTTTTTTCTAGTAAATTAGGCAGAATTTATAAATAACATGAGATTTTTACAAATAAAATAATTGGTTAAAACAAAGAAAATGCCAAATATGTTGTTTAATCAAACTCATCACACTTTAAAAACAGTCCGACCTGGCTCAGCCCAAAGTTATTTTCAAATATTTAAATAGGCGTGCATAAAGCAGAGCTAGGAAAAAGTTCATGTAGCCTAAACTTACTTTTTTTTTCAAATTAAGAAAATAAGGAAGGGTTTCTGTAATGCGAACAAATATTTATAAAATATAAGATTTTAACTTTTTTAAATTGATTCTAATGTTTCATTTGAATTAAAAAAAACAAAATATAAGTTTAGCCATAAAATGGGTTTCCAGCTTTGGCTTGTAGGATTCGTTAGAAATATGTAAAAAAAATTAATTTTAACTTGAGAGCCTATATAAACATAGGTCTGACGAGGGAGCTTTTAATACTTAGTTAGGTGGTGACATTGATCGTTAGTCAGGCTAATAAGATATTTTATTCTGAATTTTATTTATAAATATTAAAAAATATGGTAATAAAATAATGTGTATAAAAAAAAATGAATACATGAATGGAAAAAATTATAATATACGGAGAAATGAGACATAAATGTATATCATTTGATACAATTTAGAACAGTGTATTAGAAAATTGTATTGCACGTATAAATTAAGTTGTATGTTTGTGATTGCACTTTATTTTAGATTTTAAATTTATCAATTTGATATATATCAAACTCATGAAATTAATGTTAATACGAAAATTTTTATACAAGGAAAAAGTTAAAATTTTGATTAGGCTTTTTCCAATAGAATTGAGATTGCAAAATAATCGGATTTAGTGTCATTGCACATATGTATTAAATTAAAAAAATAAAGGTAGCAAAAAAAGTACAATAAAACCAATCTAAATGTTAATTATTTGTATATGTGGTGGCAACTTGACAAAATAATCTCTTTATGATATTCGTTTCGTTTATAAAATTTTAGAGATTAAAAAAATATGAGACAAACTAAACCTAGATTTTGCGTTTTAAAAGACCCAATTGACCGGTACCCAATGGCCATTAAGACGTGCCAAATTATTGAAATCCAAACTATCATAATTAAGATTGTTATTAATATTATCAGCATGAGCGGACGAAAAATCATTCGAGGTATCATCTTCATTGGTGGTCGAAGTGGTTAAGGTCTCGATACTCGCACTACCTTTTTGGTATATGTGAGGTTGAATTTGGGGTTTATTTTTGGCAATATTATTGTAATTATTATTATAATAGTTGTTCATGTTTCGAGGATTGTTATTGTTGCTGTAATTGTCGATAAAACCATTGTTTGAACGGGGAAAATTGGAGTTTGCGGTGGGTGAAATGAGTTGAAATATTTTGCGTTCCAGGATAGTTATGGTTTTGTCAATGTCGTCGTTAACTATGGTAAGATCGAAGAAATGACGGTACGTTTGTCGCAGGTAATCGCTCTCAATGAGTAAGCGCTCGAGACTGCCGTCAAGCTAAAAAATGTATTATGAAGAAGGAAAAATTAAAAATTTTTCCTTTTTCAAATATGGTTATATGTGTCAATAAAAAGCCTATAATTTTATTAACTTAATATTGATATAGAGTGTTTAAAAATAAGTTTGTTTAATAGGCCAAAAATACACATGTAAATTTATACAAAACTTCCCTTTTGTCTTCCACAATCTGATTATAAAGTGGGTAAGAGAGGAATAAAAAACACTAGAATATTTAGCATTAATTTGCAAATGGCATGTTCATAAGCTCTACTTTTGGCAAAAAAAATGAAATTTTAATTCCAATAAGAGAATTAAAATGTACAATTAATGTCGTTTTTTAACCCGTTTTTAAACTGAAATTATTACCAACTTATTTTAACCCGTTTTTAAACTGAAATTCTTACCAACTTAATAATCTTTAAGACACATATAATATGCAAAACATCACATTTATATTCGACAAACTGGCTAATAGTATACAAATTAGAAAAAAAAATGTTAAAAACAACATTTTTATGTATTTTCGAATATGAATTTAAGCCATTACAAAACAAAAATTTATAAGATTTTAAAATTTTTTTCCCAGAATCTTTTATTTCAGGTGTGTAACTTTTCAAAATTTAATTCAATAAAAAGAAAAGATAGTAAATTTTTATTAGTTTAATTCATCCTAATGTTTAAACATTATGCAATGTTACGGCCAGCCAAAGGTGGGATGCCGTTAAGCGCCGCAAAGCGACTTAAGGCAGCTTTAGATATTATGCTTTAACTCTTACATCTGGGAAATCGGCGAGGGAAGGTGCGGCCACGAAAACGATGAAGGGGGCGTATTGAGCAGTACGAAGTATTTTCAATGCCTTAAATAATTTGTAAAGGCATATCAAAAAAAAATTTAATGTGAAAAATTGCATATGGTTTTAATTAAATAATCAGCGTCTACCTTATAGACTATGAGGAGGTTAAAAAACTTCTGGTTTATAATATTACAATATTATTCGAGTATATGCACCTAATGGAATCATCTAACTAAAATATGAAATGGTGTGTGATAACACAGGTCAATAAATTTTTGAGAGTTATGAGTTAACTTATCAAACCTGCCATCTTAGGGATTTCGAAATCCGTTTACAGTTATTTCTAATCAAACTTAATTATTCAGCTATAAACATTTAAAATTAAAAAAAAATGTCAAAAAAAACAAAAAAGATTCAAAAACAAAAATAAATTGAATTTTTTTTGCGTATTCACAATAGTGTTAAATTCAAACATCAAATAATATTTCATTAAAACCAGATAATATCATGTCGTATTTAAGTTTGGACGCAAAATATTTTGTATTATCTAAATGCTGATGTAAGAGCTTGATATACTAAACAAATTTATTTCTTATTATTTGAGATGATAAATATAATACAAGGGATTTTTATAAAAAAAAATCCTTAAATTTTTTCTTTGTAGGGTATTCTCGAGGTGGCAAAATCTGTTAAAAGGTCTTTTTCGATATGGACGATTCAAAGGAACCAAAGGCGGAAGAAAATAAGAAAAACGAAATGTATATATGAGATTTACCCATTATGGGGATGCATTCTTTTATGTTTTCATAAAATTCACTTTTTTTGACATTGATATTTGTTTATTTACATTTTTTCGAGTTAATTAATATAAAGGGGTGTATTTAAACATGCTTTATTTTTTGAGCAACGAAAAAACGTTTCATATATATACTGTATTTACGCAAATTTTAATGCATAAATAATATGGTACAGAAACAATCTTTTTGTAAAATGCATTTCAAGCCTAAAAACAGCCTCAAATGCAAAATTATTCTTCAATAAATAATTTTTTTTGCGGTTTTGGGGCTTTCATTTATTTTTTTTGCAAATAGTTGTGAGGGAAACTTGAGGTTCGACATCGAGGACGGCCATTTTTCCACTTCCAAGAATTTCCTTTACCGTGCTTAGCTTAGTCCCGTACAGGTGACCTTCGTGAGTACCGTATTCCAGGTAGGCGTTATCGGTTATATCTCGAGTCATTTGTTCGGCCGTAGGTACAAACCAATAATTTTTGCCGTTTCTTTCGTCCGGCCTAGGTGGTCGGGTCGTGTCTATATGATAAAAAAATTTTTTTATTCAGAAAATTATTTGAACTAGATGACACCTTGTAATGGGATCAATTAAAAAATTATAAGTGCAGGTTTAGATAAATTATCTAATTGAAATTTATATTTTTCACAGTACTCATTGTTTTATTCAATAATTAGGCGACAACAAACAATATTATGATTAGGGTAATTGTGACATCAATTAAAAAAATTTATTTAAAAATTTAAGGTAATGACAGTTAAACTATTATTGCGCCTTTTAACAAAACTAAAATCTTTTTATGACAAATGTTTAATTATGCCATCTTTATTAAAACAACAAGATCACCGTCTAATACTAGTTATTTAAAATAATATATATCACGTGGTATGGGATAAGCGAATAGACTGGGATGATTTGAAATGAGCGTATTTTTGATGTGGCGTCTACCAACACCATGAGCACCTAAGAATATATAATAAAATATTTACAAATGAAAAATAGAAAAAATGCATGAGTCAGTTTAGAGAAATAAATATTTACAAAAACGAATCATGTTCTAATTAAGATATATAAAATGTTATTAAAATTATAAAAAAATGTTAAAAATGGCTAAGACTTTTGATTTAGAATATACGTATATTTGCTCCAGTACAATTTATTCTGTTTTAAAATAAAAAAAAACTATTCTCATATGAAAATAAATACAAACCTAATAGGACAAGCGTTTTATAACGAAAATTTTGGACGAAACACACCTCCTCATAAGTTACTACGTCCAGCTGATCAAAGACTGCGTTATGTTTCACGAGGTATTTATCTTTGCTACCGGCAAAAGCGCTCTTCGCCGCAACGCCTTGGGCCGCCCCAGCGCTAATGCTCGCGCTGTGGGTTATGTCATGGGAGTACGTCGCCTGTTGATTGAGCGTAGATGAAAGCGTTAGCTTTCTTGGAAAAAGGAACCAAGCACAGTTTACTAAAAATAATGAAAAAAAAATTCTATAAAGCTATATGCATATCAAAGTTCAAACCGGGCCGTGGTTTTGCAGCCAGGCCCGCCATATTTTTCAACTTAGGCCCGGTTCGAAACAATAAATTAGGCCTTCAAATTTTATATTACAAACTATAAATTTTTTATTTCGAAATTATTATAACAGAATGTAGAAGTAATATCCTTTATCGCCATTATAAATTTATAATTTTGTGACCATGTTATATTTAAAATAAATTGGAATAGTCTAATATCTTAAATGTAACAATAAAAGGCCCAAGTGTTCTTTGTAAACTTCATTTTGTAATACCACCACAAACCCATATTCACATGCTCTAAGCAGAGATTTAAAAAAGACTCTCTTAACAAAAATTTTGAATGCCTCTTATTACGCAAAGCCCTTAAATTTGTAAGTTGCCGAAATAGTAACTAATTTAAATCATGAATTACAGGAAGGTTCCACATGGCCAGAAGAAGCGGTTTTAGAATTGCGTTCCATATTTTCGCAGGCCACTTTCCACTCCTGGAGTTCGGGTGAAGGTATGAGCCCAGAAAGGAGAGATGAATTGTTCGGCTGGTCGTCGTTTTGATAAACATTAGTTAAACGAGTATGATTAGCTTTTGACGAGTCGGTAAGGCCCCCATTTGAGAAGCCTTGAAACAAAATGCAATAAACTTTGATATCAGGGCAACAAAAAAAACCTTTTGACTAAAACCATTTTTAAGCAATGTAAAAATATAGATTATGGAATTCAATTTGCAAAAAAATTCAATATATATTTCCCGCAACCATTTATTTAATTAATTTGGAAAAAATATAGCTCTGCTTAACATAACCCTAATTTACCAATATCATTTGACATTCACTATATGTCAATTTTTTGAACAACAACTCAAGTTTTTATTTTTTTAATCGCTAATTGAAAAAAAACTGTCTTGTGTGTCTTTAACCGAATAATAAAAAAAATTTATTGCGGTATATCGTGACGCTGCGACAAATTTTTTCAGATACAATAAACTAATTCGCAAAATCAAACATATTAGGATAGAATTTTCAAATCCATAGCGTTTTAGGGTCAAGCTTTGTAAGCCATGTTCTATAAAAAAAATGTTATAAAAGCAAATAAGATTTAAATACCAAAAAATATTGAACAAAATTAAATACAGCAAAACTTAAAATAATATTTTTATTGATCAGGAATGCCATTTATAGGTTGCGAGAAAATATTTTTTATAACCAAAAATTAATGTTGGAGCTACAGAAATAATATAATTCTTTATTTTAAATGAAAAATTAAGGTTGCAGTTGATTTTTTTTTAAAAAATTGTAATTTGTTTTTCAAGAATTTTAGGTTGTAAAACTAGTCACTGACAAATTTGGCCACATTTAATTGGCTTTCAAACATTGTAAGGCCCTAACTGAGCGATAAATTAAAAAACATAAATAACATTAGAGATGAAATCATGCATGAAGAGGATTGTTAATAAAACTTGTTAACATTCAATAATTTTTTTTAGACCTGTGTTATTTAAACGTAAAATTCAATAATTAATTTTGGTTGTGCATTATGGTAAACATGTTCATGAATTGTAATTGATTAAGCATCATTGTTAATACATAGGAAATAGATTATTTTTTTATTCATGGTAGAAAGTGGGATAAAAGGTAAGTTAAACATTATTAAAAAGATTTATAAAAACTTTTGTTAACTTTGTCAAAAATTTTTACATAATCATTATAATTAATAAAACACATAAAACTTTCTCATTAATTTCTGGCTTTATTTCATAATATAAAAAGACTAAAAAGGAGTAACAAACATATTTCTTTCGCAATAAATTCATGTAAAGAAACCCTTAAAGCTAAAATATTACCATTACTATCGTATGAAGTGTCACCGGACAGAGCCAACAATTGCTTCATTTTACTGTAAAATTCGGTGCTAGGGCTAAGAGGGTTAGGGGAGAGGAGGTTGTCAAGGCTGTTGACTTTGTTTATGTCGAGTATTTTGGTCGCCTAAAATATTGGATAAAAATGATAACAAAAAAAAAACTTCTGCTTGAATATTAATGAACGATCGAAGGTCATAAAAAGGGAAATAACCTATGATAGCAATACCTCAATATATTTTTTTCGTTTACCGAAATTTCCTCGGTTAATTTTTGTTATAAAATTCAAAAAAAGACCAAATTTAGGCAAAGACTGATTTTGCGACCTATAGAATAGAGAAAAGAGAAAAAAAATTTGTTTGTTCTATAACTTCTATTTTTCATATTAAATAATAGGAAATAAAATTTTTAAGTATATCAAGCTCTTACCTAAACATTTAGGTTGTTATTTGGCATCGTACTTTAAATAGGACACAATATTTCATGAGTTTCAAAATTAAGACATTATTTGAAGTTTAAATTTTTCATATAATTTTTTTTCATATTTTTAAGTTTTTTTTTAATATTTTTTTTTACAAATTTTATATGTTTATAGCTGGCATAGGAAGTAAAAATAGAAAAACCGGAAACGGATTGGAAAATCACTAAGATGGCAGGTCTAATCTTTAAAGTTAGCTCATAAATCTTAAAGATTTGTCGAAATATGTTATTATACAGGTAAATAAATTTTTGTGAATGAGCAAACTATATAGACCAAACCTGCGACCTTAGGGGTAAAATTTGTTTTACCTATTTTATTTAATTAAACTTTGTAAGTCAGCTATAAACATAAAAAAAATTGAAACATTGTTTAAAAAAACCAAAAAAGATTCAAAAACAAAAATAATTTTTTTATGTATTCACAGCTAAATTGTTGAATTCAAAGTTCAATAATCTTTTTAGTAACGTGTCCTATTTAGGTTAAGAAGCAAAATATATTGTATTACATAAATGTTGACGTTAAAGTTTGATATACTTAAAAATTATATTTCTCATTATTTGAAATAGAAAATATATTTTACAACTTACGAGTGATAAACTACAAAAATCGCCATTTTTAGGCCGTAACAGCCGAGGCGAAAAAAACTTTGGAAAATGGAATATATGAGATAAGGCCATTAAGTGAATCATTACGTTTCAGGGTCAAAAACTTCTTTTTACTGATATTAATATTTGTCGACCTGTGTTATAACATTAATAAAACAACAATATTCCTAAAAATTATAATATTAAAGAATAGAAATAATGAAAAATATAAAACCTGCCACCAATCAACATCGTGTTTGGAGTTAATTTTAAGTATATCTCCGACCCTAAAAGAAAGTCCGGCTTGGGGACAGGGATTGAGTTCGTCTGATTGAGCATCGTAATCGAAACAGGCTTTCACATACATCTAAGTAATGAAAAAATATTATACAATCAATTAAAACTTGATTCCAATAGAATCATAACGTGCAAATTGGGTTTAACTTTTGATGTAAAAATTTGTAATGTAATAAAAGCTAGCAAATTTGGATAAATTTAAAAAAATCATGTTAATTTAGGCATATTAGTAAAAAATTTAATTGTTAATTAGTAACTATCAATTTTTTTTATCAAACAGTATAAGAAAAGAGCGAAAACACTCAATCTATACTTTATCTGTGCCACGATCTAAAAGCCCTATAAATAGGTAAAATAAATCAGATCTTGAAAACGTTTAACTGCACTTACAAAAAATAAAAAAAAATAATTTAAAAAGCTATCTTAATAATAAATATAAAAAATTACATCACAAAACCCGTAAGGGCTATTAAATCGTTGCTGGTGACCCGTAATGACAAGCGGAGGTGCTAGGGGTATGCTACTTAACATACCCGTATTATTTTGAGTTTCAAGGGCAGATTTTGGATTTAATTTTGAGCTAGGGGAGAAAGTAGGTAGTCCAAGGGAATGGTCAAAATTATAAATGTTTGAAGCAGCTTGGGCACCTAAACGACGGTCAGATTGACCAGGGGAGTTGGTTATTTCGGTGATGTAGGTTGATTCCATAGAACCGTTAGCTGAACTTATTATGATTGGGATGGTTGAAAGCCTGAGTGGTATAATTAAATTCAAAATATGTTAATCGTGTCAGCTCAAAAAATGTGTGTAAAATTAAATGGGTGATCGATCAAGTTTGTAGAAAAGATGTGAATAAACGAGAAAATTCATTTTTCTTTACGAAGTATAATTTTTAAAAATCGCGCCCAAGCTCAGTTTATACAAAATCTACGGCTCAGAGAGGAAAGAATAAAAACATAGGGGAAGAACACGCAAAAACTATAAAACAAGCACTCAACCGTTAAGCCATAGCATATTTTCCTATTATTTTTATTTCTGAGCTTCAATAAACCAAGAGAATCTTTGACCATTTCGACTTTTTAAAAATATTTAACAAACTAGCATTCGCAGAAAACTCAAATTTGAAAAAAAAAATATTATAATTTTTCAAGTTATGCATTTCGTCCAAAAAATTCCGCCTGCGGAAACGTTTTAGACGCTAACGCATATAATTTAAACCCAATACCTAGGCGAACCCTTGGATCTCAGGGGTGGAGGTGTCCTAGATGCTGCGAGGGAAGTTGTCGATCGATTGACATTATCACCGGGCGCGAGACTGGCATGCCTATGAGGCATTAACAGGTTAGGTTTGGGCGATTTTTCGGCATTTTCCGAGCTGGTAAGGAATTTCGAAGTGGAATCAAAGCTGTAGGAAGAACAGAGGTAAGGGGAAGACCTCATGACAGCGGCAGAGAGGTTTGAGTTGAGGGGATGGATTGACCTCAATTTCAAGGTTACCCGGCCCGAAGCTTGGGTAAGTAAGGTTTGAACCGTCTGGACATTAAGATCTTCTATGTTACGCCCGTTTATTTCCAAAATGGCATCTCCGGACTGAATGGCTGAAGCACCTTTTGTATATATAAACAACGCACAATTAAAAAATTTCGAAAAAAAAATAATCATGATAATTAAAAAATTTTGAAGTTAAATCTTATATCGTTTGAAATTGCGAGCATATATATATGCATACGCTTTAGGTAATTAATTATGAGGGTGCATTCAAACTTAAAATCAATTGAAAAAAATAATAAAAATTTATGTGAGAATTAACTATTACCTTGGCGATATGCCAACCCGCCATATAATATCCGAGCAATTACGCATTTGTCACTTTCATTGAGTTTAAGTGTAACACCCTAATATCAAAAGTTAATTTATGGCAATATATGAAATTTTGTAATCCACTTTTTTAATAAGATGCGTATTCAGTTCAACAATTTTTTGAGAGTTATGAGTTAACTACAGAGATCAAACCTTTATTTTAGGGAATATGACCATTTACCGTTTTTTCTAATCAAACTTAATAAGTTATAAACACTGAAAATTTTAGAAAAAAGGTCAAAAAATCAAAAAAGATTCAAAAAAAAAATTGAAAATTTAATTTTGCATATTCACAATGTTAAAACTGTTAAATGTAAACTTCAAATAACATTCTCATTTAAAAGCGATAATATATCGTGTCGTATTTAAGTTTAAACGCGAAATATTTGGAATTATCTAAATGCCCATTTAAAAGCTTAATATATTAATAAAAAAAAATTTTGATATAAGTTACAAGAGATTTTAATTATGCAAAAAAGATATTTAAATTTTTCCTTTTTAGGGTATAATTAGATCTGTCAATTTGGCCAAAAAGGCCATTTTTCGTTATAGAGGGATCTAAAGAGCCAAAGACGAGAGACTAAGAAAAACGATAAAAACATATATGAGATTAGGCCATCATGGGGATGCATTCTTTGATGTTTTCATAAAATTCACGTTTCTGACATGTTGACCTGTGTTATAGATGTCAAAGAATAATCTACAACATTTAATTAATATATTTGGCAACAAAACATCCAATAAAACAAAGATGCTATTCATTTTTTAAAATACAATAAATTCTAAAAAAATTAATTTCAAATGCATTATTCTTTTTATATATACCATGGCTTCTTGGATACGTTTTTCAAACGTAACCAGTTTGGTATGGGCGTCAAGGTATTTAACATTTGAAATTGGAGGAATTTGCTGAGATGCTTCGTTAGGATTTTCGGGTTGGGGCATGTTTAGGTTTGATAAGACCGGATTTTGAGTGAGATTCGATGACGTCGGTGCATCTGAATTGTAAATTGATGCAATAGAATAATGTAAAATTTCAAATAACGGTAAGATTTTATTATTAGAGAAATAAAAAAACAAATGACCCGTGAGAAAAAGAATAGAAAAAAAAATATTTAATCTCGCTTTATAGTTTAAAATATTAAAAAAATCAAGAGTTAAGATCATTATACTATTCATTATCCCCAATCCTATCACATATATTTAGACTAGTTATACTATTTTTTCATATTTTTTTACCTAGGACTAAATTAAAACCCGAAGGATATTAACACAATTGTACTTTAGATACAAATACCTTTGCACACTTTTAGTGTTATATATTTATTTTGTTTCTAACAAAACTCATATTTTATTAATTTAATGACTTAAATTTATAATAATGATTAAAGCAATTTAATATTTCTTTTCAGAACAACACTACAACCTTGATGAATAATCAAAATACGAGAAGAACAAAGCCAAAGCAAAAAAACAACAAATTTTTTATAATAAAAAAATAAAAACAACTTGCAGATAATAATTTTTATACAAATAAAGTTTAAAAGCAGCATTTTTTTTAAAAATCCATGAATTACACTGAACAACAACAAAAACAACAAAAACAATTTTTTGAGGGTTTTGTAAAGAATTTTCTTGCGATAACGATCCCGGGTTCAGATTTTTTTCCAATGCCTCCATTTTTTCTTTAAACCGCGTCAAAAGTTTAGAAAAAAATTAACAAAATTTCTTTAACTATTAATTTTACAAAAAATCTATTGGCATATTCAGATTCCTCATAAAAAACATATCTAAAAAAGATTATTACAAAATTATTAGCAATTTACTTTCAAGGTATTTAGGATCAAAAAACGGATTTGACGAAAACCACTAATTTTATAAAAATTAAAAAAAAAATTAAATATTTCAAAAAAATTCAAACCCCTCACGTTAATAATGAATGTTTCCGTTATCTAAATATATTTTTACTTTTGTTACTAAGCATAGGTTTTATGATATATAAGCCCAAAATACCCCCAAAATTGAAAAATCTCAACTTTGACACCGAATAACTAAAAATCTGAGGCATTGGCTAAAAATCTGATTTCATATTCGTGATCAGCGCCAAAAACTTGACCAAAAACCATAGTTGCCATAAATGATGCTTAGGGTCGTCGAAATTTTGTTATTCAGTGTGTTATTCAATAACTTTTGGCTTAAAAAAAATAAAACTTTTGTTTTAAACTATTATTTAAAGGTTGAAAAATTCATTTATAAAGTATAATGAAAAACTTATAAATTATGGTGTTCAATCTTTTATTTAATCTACAGACTAAAAAAAATTGATTTATAAAAAGAAAAAACCTTAAAAATCATGAATATTGTTTATTCTACTTATTAAGTTGTGCAGTAGAGCTTACTAATATTTTAAGTTATTTAATGTTATTACCCATATTAATAGCTGCAATATTCGCAGTTAAAGAATTATTGTAATATGTATTTTGAATATTAGTGTTTGTGAGGGATGAAGGTTTTTGATTGAAAGTAAGGGGTTGCTGGCCGTAATGTTTAAGACCGGGAATTTGGTTGAAAGCAAAATTATCGGCCGAAGAACTATCGGAACTATAAAGTTCAGGGGTAGAATATTGATAGATATTGGTTGTTTCTTGTTGAATCCGGATTGGTGACTCAAAAGTATTGTTAGAGTTGGGACCTGTTAAAAAAATTCATGAGATTAAAAATGTTAATAGGTTATATATAAAAGATAGTTATAAAAATTAGGTTATTCCACACGTGTAATAAAAGAAAATCAGGCGTTGAAAAAAAGTTTTCTTTACAGTTAATTTTTAAAAAAAAATACAATTTTTATTTACAAAGCACAACCCTCTATTATGTGTTATATCAAATGTATTTGTTGGGGTAAAGGGCTTTGAAATTTATGCGACCATGTCCATAACCCCTTTGGTCAATTGAATTAGGAAAGCCCCTCCGCCAATACCATAATATTCATACAAATAACGCCGTATTCTCCGGAATATTACAGCGCGCATATAAAGCTGGCGAAAGCAGAAAGCCTGAGTTATTCACCTGCTACATTTAAAACTCGAGGGGAAAACTCACCAATGATCATGACTTATTGTAATTTACAAAACTCTTTTAATAACTTTTATTAGCAAAAAAGCAATAGTTTTTAAAGTACTTTCGATAATATGATTTTAATAATTCAAAGAAAAATGATGTAAGATCATTTCAAGTTGATGCATAAATAAGAAATTGAAATTTCTGCCCTATGTTAAAATATTTTAGCAAAAAAATATGTACAATTCATAATTATAAATAAACCATATTTGGAAATATTTTCAACGTTTTGCCCAAAAGGGACGGAATTTGCGATAGAGTTAAGAGATGGGTGGCTGAGATTCGCTAGATTTTTAGTGTATGAGGATATATGGCGAGCGACAATATCAGATGATTGAAGAAGCGCCTAAAATAAAAATTGGATAATAAAGCAATCAATAAAAAGACTAAACAAATTTTTTATTAAATTTTGCCAACAACAAATATTTGACCTATGAGCTACCTCCAAAAACTGCCATTTTAAAAATATCCGTTTGCCAATTTTTCTAATGAACTTTTGTAAGCCAGATCTAAACAATGAATATTTGAAAAATTGTTATAAAAAAGAAAAAAGATTCAAAAACAAAAAATATTGATAAAATTTATATGTGTTTATAACAATCTTTTAATTTCAAACTTAAAACAATACTTTTATTTCAAAACCAATAATATATTGTGTCATATTTGTGAGGGTGCCAAATATTCTGTATTAAGTGTTAATGTAAGAGCTTATATACTTTGAAATTTATATCTTAATTTAGATAAAAAAAATAAGGTAAAAGTGATTTTAATATGCAATAATTTTTTTTAGGTTATCTCGAGGTATATCAGTCAATTTGGTCAAATTTGGCCATTTTTTGATATAAACTTAACTAACCATAGGCAGGCGAAAAACTTTGTTGGAAATTGTTTGATATAACCATCATGGATTTCCGCCCCCTCCCAACCCCCAGTATCATATTTTCCTTTTTTTCACAATTTGTGGACTATAAAATAATAAATTACTTAACTCTAAACTTATGTAAAATTACAAATAATAATTTCATATAGTACTAAATTTTAAAACAAATAAAAAATTTTTGTGGGCTGTGTTTGTCTTACCTAGGGAAAAAATATAACATTTTTAACAAAAACAAAAAATTTAAACGTGCCCCAAATTAAAAACTTTGTAAAATATTAGAAAAAAAACAAGTTAATAAGAATATACAAATTTTATATTAGGGCACGTGCAAAGTGAGTTTTTATTTTCGTAAAATTTTCAAAATTTTGAAAAAAAATATTTTGTAATAAAACGCAAATTTTTAAAAAGTTGCCAAATTTTGTTTATGTACATAAAATGCTATTTCTGAAATAAAAAGTTTTCAATTTTGAAAAAAAAATAAAATTTTTTTTCAGAATTTTCAAAATTTCGCGAAAATAAAAACTCACTTTGCACGTGCCCTTAAAAAAAAATTTTCTTTTTACCCGTATGTGTGGTAATTCAAGTATGTATAGAAGCTCTTTACAAAGTTCGACTATTTGTTTGTCCGAACCGACCGTTAAAATTGTGTTATTTAAATAATGCGTAACCTAATTGCATAAAATACATTAAAAATTAATAAATAATGATTATATTTTTTGATATATTGAATTGTTTGTAAAACGTTAGTGTTTAAAATCATGCGCTCGAGTAATAAAACGTGAAACTTTTTATTTTATAATTTAAATTTGATAATTTTTAACTCTTTATATCCAGCAAAAAATAAGAATAAAAAATTGAAAAAAGACGAATTAATGAATTTAAAAATTAATGAAACAAATATAATTTATATTCATTTAACATATAAAAATTTAATTTGAAATTGCAAGTTGAAATTTAATTTGGACGCGCCCTAAAGCATAGATAGAAGTTAATCTAATTTTTAAACCCATTTTTTTGTTTAATAAAATTTAGGAAAAATAAAAGGATTTAGTAGCTTTAATACAAAACATATATTCAAAAAATTTGAGATTGTGCGCTAAAATTTTGTATCTCCGTACAACTTGCCATAATCTTTAACTTAATTTTATGAAAATATGAAAATGAATTTAGACGAAAAAATGGGTTTTTTTTTCAAGCGTTGCCCGATATATATTACTTGTCTAGCGCGTTCGCTAGCATCGTTGTAGAGTTTGAGCTGTGTTAAGGTGTCCCGGTTATTACATTGTTGGACCTTATCGTAAATCTGTGGGCAGAATAAAATTTAATTTTTCCAATTTTGATAGGAAAATTTATTAAATTATGAATTATTACTTTATATTTGGTCAAGTTCAAAATGAAGTTTTTTTTGTTAAAAAAGGGGCGCGCATTTTTTCAAAAATGGCGAAAGTTTAAAACACATTAAATACTTTTGCTAGAATAAAAAAATGTTTGTAAAAATTTAGAAAAAAAAAGATTTTACGATATAAACTCACTTTGAACGTGGCCCTAAATGAAGAAAGTTTTAGAATGCCCAAATTGGCAAAATTTAGGAAGAAAAAAAAATTCGTAGGTTACAAAAAATAATGAATCCAATATAATAATAACAATAAACATAAAAAACGCGCCAAGTGCTATATTTAAAATGCAAAATAATCTTACTTGCAAATAAATTTTTTTGGGTTTCTTATTACTATATTTAGAAAAGCTATTAATATGCTAATAAAGCAATGTGAGTGTTATTGGAAATTTATAGACCTTAACGCTTAAATTAATGTTTAAACATAAATCACCCAAAATAATTCCCTTACAATAATGTTCTCATAACACTTAAAACTTAGATAAAGCAAATAGAAAAAACACACCCGAGGCGCTTCGCGCCTCGGGTGTGCTCGCCTACGGCGCGCTTCGCGCGCCTTCGGCTCGGCCGCGGACCGCTTCGCGGCCCGCGGTTTGCGCCGCTGCGCGGCGCGTTGGCTCGTCTTCGGCGCGCTCCGCGCGCCTTGACTCGCTCGTCCAGACCCCGCAATTCGTGCGGAGGCGCTTCGCGCCCCGAATGTTTGCTTATATAAACCCGGGAATGTGTCTAGGGTGGGCACATTATAGTCGCGGGGCGCTTCGCGCCCCCGGTAGGCTTGGTTAAAGCCTAGGATGTGGGAGCCGAACATATTAAAACCCTAAATTGTGACTAAGGCGGACTAATTTAGACACGGGCGCGCCCAGGGAGTAGGCCTCGCAGATGCTGAAGCAGCTTATACCGCTGAGAACTATACTGACCAGTTGCACCCTGTATCTATGCTTATGTTATATAGTATTGACCGTGGGAAATCAGAGCCTGAAATTTAAGTATATGTAAAACATTGATAGAGGGGCAGAGTTTTTTAAGCATGAGTACGCCGGTACTCAAAACATAACATTGAAAATGTTCCCCCATACCAATTTATCCTAGATTAGTATTAGCGGGCCTAACTTAAAAGCTATAGAGGAGAAAAAAAAAGGTCGATGTGTTGGTAAAATAGGGTAAATGTCCCAAGGGGAAAAGGGCGAGCGAACTTAATTGTGATTTGGGTGGAAATATAAGGGCAAATTAAAGCGAAATGTAGAACTTGACCGAGCAAATATGTCATTAGTTATATGCAATAAAATTAGTATAAATTAAAAAATGTCCGTTAATTATTAAGAAATTTCATCAGCAAGGGTTTTTTTTAACTTTTTTACAACTGTAAACAATGTTAAAAAGTGAATTTTTTATGTCATAAGAGACCTCTCCTATGTGCCCGTTAATTATTAAGAAATTTCATTAGCAAGGGTTTTTTTAATTTTTTTACAACTGTAAACAATGTTAAAAAGTGTATGGCATAAGAGACCTCTCTTATGTTTCAAAACTGAAAAAAGGATATTTTATTGACATAAAAACAAGTACACGGGTTTGTTAATTAACGGCCACACGCACAACGGGTAAAAAATAGGTAATATACATTTTACACCGGACCCAACCATAAAGACAACATTTTATTGTCAACGCTAAAAATAAAACAATGTTAACATTGTTTAGCAATAGGGGCACTAGACTCTTAATTTACCATTAATTAACATTGAATTATTAACATTGTTATTTTTAACATTGTGTTAACATTACGGAGACTAAGTGCATTGGAGACTAAGATTAGGGTTACAAGAGAAGGCAGTATGCAATAGGACCAAAAAATCGATAATAATGGGGATTTGTTATTTTTTCGGCCCAATATTATTTTTTTAATTTTTTATATTTATCAAAAAATGACGTCATCGGCCAAACTCACTTTTGTATGGGAAAAAGCGCAAATTTTTTGTTTGGGGTTAATTAAAGGGGAAGAAAAAAGTGAAATCAATTTCCTTATAGGATTCCGCATAAGCTAGTATAAAAAAATGTAAAAAAACAAGTAAAAAAAATTTACCTGGCAGGTAAAAGAACGGATACCAAAAAAACAAAAACGTTGACCCCCATTTTTTACAGCGTAATTTTTATTGGATTATACGAATGTATTAACTGCCGAAAGTGCAAAAGAAAAATATGGTAAAAAAAAAAGTTTTTTTTTGCCCTTATATGGAAATGGGTTTGTATGACCCTTTCACCTTAATAAAAGAGGGGAATTTATGTAAGATATAAGTACAATACGTGGGCTACCTCAATAAACCCTGAAAAGAGAGAATATGAAAGCAAAATTATCCTAAATTTCTTAAAAATGCACTTTTCTAGGAGGACACCTGCCAAACATGAAGGTATCATAAAAAAATTTACATCAAATTGGAGACCAATGTGACCATAATTTATCAGATAAACATCAAACCCCTATAAAAGTTTTTTACCCAAAAATTTAGAAGACTTCCATTAAAAGCGGCCAAATTTTCCATATTTGGGCATGTTAGAGAAGTGACCGGATATTGAATTTTAGTAAGGTTAATATATATGTAGTGGCCCGTTAAAATAGCTGTTTCAATTTTATAAGGGGTATATAGAACAAAAGTTAGAATTTTGACCTTAAAGTAAAATTGTCCTTATATGGTATATTATATAAAAAAAATTATTTTAAAAATTAAATGTCTTTTATTTCTCCAATCTCACGAGCAACTTGTGATTTTATAAAAACACTTCAAAAAGAGAGCAAATTTTTTTGGGCATTGATTTAAGACACCTGTTACAATTTTCAAATCTCGAAAAAGGCTCTATCAAATAAAGCACAAAAAACTGCCCATAAATTGGAGTCCCTAAACGTAGGCGTTAGACTAAGTAGCCCTTAACAAGCTTGGGAAACTTATTTTCCAAGTTTTTTGTCATTTTTCGGCTACCGTCCTTAACAACATTTTCAATGTTAATTATCCATTTCCGGCTTTAAGCTAAAGGTTCAGAAAAAAACCCGGTCGTGTATACAAAATCCAACTTAACCCCCAGGGAGTAAAAGTAATCCACTTAATTTTAAGATTTCTTCCGTGATTTTTTAGTACAATATAGCACGTGCCAGCGGCGAAAAATTAATTAGTAAAAGGTGTCCCAGTTTTCACAAAAAAAAACCAATAAATATGGACCCATTTCACGAAAATCAAAATTTAGAAAATCTATAATCAGTATATGAGATACTAGGGCCGGAGTCCGTCTATAGGAAAACCTAAGCAAAGTTTGAAAGCCTCAGGCGGTTTTTATAGATAATTAGGATCAAAATTAAATATCGCTAAAAATCCGTGTTTTAAGCGATTCACGGCGGAGCGTCAAATCGGTCCTAAGTAAATTGCGCTTTTGATTTTAGGCTATTATAAAACTCACAACTTAATTACCTTAATGATTGTTATAAGACAGGACAAGTTAAGAGAGGTGTCTTATTAATGCTGAATCCACCAAGTGACAGCAATAAATCGTCAGGTTGGCGAAAAGATAAAATTTTGAATTTTAAGAAAAATGAATAAAGATAGAAAGAAAGCGAAATCAAAAAATTTAAACGTTGTTTGAAAAATGGGCGGACTGACCATTTCGACTAAAAAAGCAGAAGTCAAAAAATTATAGTCGGTTTTTGATGTAGGCCAATAAAAATTTTGATCAAAACGAGGCTTCTTATTTAACTCTAAAAATTTAAAAATAAAAAAAAACAAAAGCAAATTGGAGCAAAGACTTTGTAAAATAGTCTAAATAATTTCATAACACGACACAATATGAGCTATAATTTGGTTAATCTAAATAAGTAATTTCCTGTAAAGTAACGGTTTCAACAATTTTTTCTTTTGCAAAACTAGCCGAAAACCGGGCTATAGCTGTAAATTGTATTCGCTACGCTCGACAACGGAAGAAACCATTAAAAACTGCCTTCCTCCAATGCGTGATCCAAATCTTTTAAATGGTTGTTTGTGATAATATAATTAGGCTGATAATGAAAGGCTTTTTAAGACTTTTTGTTATGGGCGCGTTCAATGTAATAAATCGGGAACCAAAAAAGCCGGCCCGTCCGAAAAACGGGTAGGACCTGGCCAAAATTTAAAACGGGCCTAAATTAGGAAAAAGTAATTAAGGGCCGGGCAGTCTCATTTTGGCTTTTTTATTTTTTAACTATCATTAACAAAAACTAAAAAAAATAAAATTTATTGTCACACGTTGAAATACAATTTGTATTTTATCAATTTTGAACAATTTTTTTTAGCTTGTTCTAAATTTTCTGGCCATATTTGTAAATTCGGGCAGGGCCAAATGAAAAATATGTCGGGCGTCGAGCTTTAATATCACGACCCGATTTGAATTCTAGCTCATTAATTTTTTTAAAAAATTTTCAAAAGATTTCTCTTGATATAAAACGCATTTTTTAAAAAGAGCATTTGAAATATTTTTTTCTAATAAAATAGTTATTACAAAATTTTGAGAAAAAAAATACAAACTTTAAAATTTTTAAAATTTATAGAAAAAATGAATAGACATTGATCGCGACCTATAATAATATTTTGAAAACAGAGGTCTAAAAAAATAATTTAACAATCGTAGCGAATGGTTAATCATAGATTTTAATAAATCTATGGTGAAAAACGGACGTATATAAGGGCAATGTACAAATAAGTATCATTAATATAGATAGATCCGTGCCCGTTATACGTTTTTATGATAATTTTATTAAACTGGATATTTTTCCATCGCTAAAAGCAGCTTTTTAAGAGTTACATCGGCTCATTATAACATTGCGATACAATTGATAGTTGACTTTTTAACCGGGCGAAAGCTACAGTTTAATTTCTTTCCTAAATATTTAAAAAATTTGCGCTAAAGACTTCACATTTCACGCTTTAAGTTTTATATAAACTCAATGTTTCATTCAAAATTTATCGCCAGCTCAGTGGCAAACATCTCTCTCTGTCTTATACGCAAAAGGGTTGGGTACGATCGGCGCATATTTTTCTTCAGAAAATTATACGCATACCCAGCCACTTTGCTGAGTGGCCTGCTTAGGCAATAGGCTCAAAACGATATACCTATATTAAAATTCTAGGCTATACTCAGCCGGTGTACAAGCAAATCTTACTATTTTGCCCGTCGACAATATTAATTGCTTTGCTCAGGTAAGAGTCAAAAAACGAAAATGGCGCCCCTATGTGGGGAAAGGTATGAGAGAAACCTCAAATCCAATTGATTATGATTCTAAAATTACATAAAATAATTATGTTTTTCCCCCGATTTCACCTTTTTCATTTAACAATCCCTCAGCCAATTCAAAAACTGCTGATGAATGGGGCCAGACCAGAAAACTTTTGACAATTGGGTCTTCCCATTAATATTAATAATGTGTATGGCATTTATAGCTATGTTAACTAAGAGCTAATCGATATAATTAAGAGTTACAGAGCAGCCTAGCTTATAAAGTTTAAAAAAAAAATTTCCAACTTAATTAGATTATAAGGGCTTCCAACTCCTCGATTACAAAGAATGAATTACGTGGTGGTACTCATATAGTACTCAAAGTTTTTTTTGCAAAATAGTAATAGAATTAACGGGAAGATTCTTAAATATGGGCGAGAACCAAGATATTTTTTATCCGTAATTTGACGATATATCGACCAAAAAAACTTAGAAAAATATCGTGATAAAAAATCAAAGCACTATTTTCAACGAAATCCTCTTTGCATCAAACGAGTTATTTTATTGGGTCTTTTCTGGAGTAAACGTTATAACAAAAACTCCAAACAATACACCTAGATAAAAGTATATATTGATTAGTCCTCAATTTCATATCCAATGGAGACAATTTAAGCCTTTACGACGATCGAAAAAAATTACGGTATTAGACAGGAGAATTTTCTAATGAAAATATATAATAAAACTTAAGAATTTCTGAATAAAAAAGCGGATCCTAGTATACGAAGGCCCCAATAATTTGATTTATAAGTTAAATTATTTCAAAAAATGTGTCAAAAATCAATCAATACTTCCATAAACAACAATAAATATATATGGTGCGCCTTCTCTAGGGAATCAAAGCTAGTTTTAACCTACATGTAACGTTAGCGGCGGAACCTAGAATAAAATCATTGGTGCATTGTGTGTTTTTTATTATATTGTTTTTACGCGGTACAGAACTTAATTTAATAAATTGGGGTCAGGGAAATTTTAAAAAGCGGTTTTTAGTTAATTTATGGCAAGCAAATGTGGCATATTGGGGAAAAATATTTTTTTTTGGTAGGAAGCAGTGAATATGCTGTGGGGCAACGTCCAACCTTAAGTAAAGAAAATCCAACACTAGCTATTTGTTTCAAATGTAATGTGGCCACGGTCAAATTTTAATATTTTTACTTAATTTTCGCTATATATATTAGCACATCAGGCCGCCATCGAGTTCGTCTTAAGAATGTTAAAATAGTTGCAAGCATCATCAAACATTCAAATAGGCGATTCAATTATTTGGAGTAAAATACGTTATTCATCAAGTGCAAAAGGACAGCCCAACGCCGGCTCCCATTCTAAAATTAATACGAAAGGGGTCGGGGCTTAGCTGAAATAAAAATACTAGAAATATATTTTTTTTTGGATATTTACTAGGTATATTTGGTTTCATTTTTACAAATGACTAATTCATTTAGAAAAATAACACCGCGCGTCGGCCGTTGTAAAATTAGTTGGCGGGTCACAAAAATCATTTAGTAACGAGCTGGCAGTCTCAACAGTGTTCATATTAATAGAAACATTTTAAGTAGTGTGATAAAAATTAAAAAAAAAGACATATACATTTGCAAAATCCGAGGTCCGAGGCAATAATGGATAATTTATATAATTTCAAGATTCGACCCAAAGTAATTTACAAAGTTCATATTTATAAAATTTGAAATCGTAAAGTTTAATTGCTCATTATGTCCAAACAAGGTGACCACTTAAAAATATCAGGCAATTGTTATATCGTATAGTTCATTATTTCCTCCATGCCAAAACAAATTCTAAAACATATTGTTGGGTCTATTTTCTATATCGTTCGATGAAGTTGATTGAAAAATCAATATAACTTTCTGTTAACAGTTGACAGGAGAGATGATACTTTATGGAGAAGCCAACTTTTTAACAAACAATGGGATTAAATAAACTTTCCCTATAAAAAGTTTGAAATGAATCGAAATTGGACATAAACAATGGTCCGGTCCAAATGACAAATAAATTTGTACCTCATCAATATACGTTTATATGGTCGAACTCATAAAAATTTGACTCGATTAAATTTATTCGCCTACTTAAGGACAGGGCAAAGCATAAAGGCATATCTTGCCACAAGATATGTATAGCATTTTCTATCAACTCCAATTTAGCGCCCGATACACATGTTTACTCAAAGAAACTGCTTGTGTTCTGGGCACGTAATTATACGCAATTTTTTAAAAAAAGTTGCCAATCCTGATTGAATGCTATTTCTAAAGTTAAAGTTTTTAAAAAAATTCAATATAATTTTTAAATAAAATTAGTCAGCTATTTAAGCGAAAGACAAACAAAAACCTTATGTAGAATTTTCCCTAAATCATATTTCTATCACACCGGCCTACCCGTCTTTGCCCTCTAACTACAGCGGGACAATTGAGTCCAGAATAGCACCTCAATTTCGTCAGATTGTTTTTTTAAAGAATCCTACCGTTTACCATTCCCTGATAAATACAACTTATGGCTTAGTTTTAAAACGTACAATTCCCGACTTAATTAATTAGTTGTTTTTTATGGTCAATTAACCGTAAAGATTTATTTCATTTAGCGTATGAATTTAAACAACCTAGATACGAATATCGGTTTATTTGAGTGCACACATGGAAATTGGACAATAAACCTAATCAATACACTTGGTATGAAAATTTAAGTTTTTAAGGGACTGGTTAAGAAAATAAAGCTGTTGTCGAACAGCCGCTTATGAAGTATGGATGTGTACTGATGGCATTTTTATTTGGTTAATCATTAATATTATGTATCAATTTTCGTATAATCAAAAAAAACACTAGGTTTTAGGTTTCCCTATCTTTCCCCATTTAGGAGCGCCATACCAGATTAGGGCTTTGACTCTTTTAACCCGAGTGCGGTACAGAACTTAATTTAATAAATTGGGGTCAGGGAAATTTTAAAAAGCGGTTTTTAGTTAATTTATGGCAAGCAAATGTGGCATATTGGGGAAAAATATTTTTTTTGGTAGGAAGCAGTGAATATGCTGTGGGGCAACGTTCAACCTTAAGTAAAAAAAATCCAACACTAGCTATTTGTTTCAAATGTAATGTGGCCACGGTAAAATTCTAATATTTTTACTTAATTTTCACTATATATATTAGCACATCAGGCCGCCATCGAGTTCGTATTAATAATGTTGAAATAGTTGCAAGCAATATCAACAATTTAAATAGGCGATTCAATTATTTGGAGTAAAATACTTATATCCAAGTCTTCTAAAAAGTTTGACCCAAAGTATTTTACAAAATTCATATTTATATAATCCTACGTAAGGTTTAATTGCTTATTATGTCCAAACAGGGTGACCACTTAAAAATGTCCGGCAATTATATATAGTATAGTTTATTATTAGTTCCTCCATGCCAAAAAAAAAATCTAAAATTTATTGTTGGGTCTATTTTCTATATCGCTCGATGAAGTTGATTGAAAAATCAATATAACTTTCTGTTAATAGTTGACAGGAGAGATGATACTTTATGGGGAAGCCAACCAAACAATGGGATTAAATAAACTTTCCTTTTTAAAGATTAGAATGGATCGAAATTGGACATAAACAATGGTACGGTCCGAATGACAAAATTTGTACCTCATCAATATACTTTTAAAAGGTCGTTTTTTTGACTCAAAAAAAATTGACTCAATTAAACATTTGTATTTATTCGCCTACTAAAGGGCAGGGCAAGGCAGGTATATCCTGCCACAAGATATGTATAGCATTTTCTACCGACTCTAGCGCCCAATACACATGTTTACTCTAGTTACAAAGAACCTGCTTATATTGCTCGTATGGGCACGTAATTATACGCAATTTTTTACAAAAAGGTGCCAATTCTAATTGGTATACTTTTTCTGTAGTCAAAATTTTGAAAAAATATTAAACCTTTATTTCAGAAAAAGTATTCAATTAACCTTATGGTATTACAGTTTCCCCTAAATCATATCCCTATCTCAACGGCATACCCGTCAGGTCTTTGGCGCTTTAACTACAGCGGGACGTTTGTTGAGTTCAGAATAGCACCTAAATTTCGTCAGACCGCTCTTGTAGAGAATTCTAATCGTTTAACATTTCCAAATAGATACAATAAACGGCGTAGTGTTAGAAAAGTACAATACCGAACGACTAAATTAATTAGTTGTTTATGGTCAATCAACCGTAAAGATAATAATCATTTCATTTAGCGTATCAAATTTAAACAACCTTTTAAGATACAAATATCGGTTTATTTGAGTGCACGCATCGATTTTATACAATACCTAATCAATACACTTGGAATGAAAATCCAGGTCCTTGAAGGACTGGGTTAGAAGCTAAAACCTTTATCGGACAGCCGCTTTTGAAGTATATAAATGTACTGATGGCAGTCATTCAGTTTTAAAGTTTGGGTAATCATCGATACTATGTATCAATACTTTCGTATAATAAAAAAAACAATAGGTTTAAGGTTTCTCCCATAACTTTCCCCGTTTAGGGGCTACCCGATAAGGGCTTTTACTCTTTTATCCCGAGCAAAACAATTAATATTGCTGACGGGGTAAATAGTAAGATTTGCTCGCACGCCGGCGACCTAGTTAGCCTTGGCTCTCATTTTAGGCATATAGTGTAGGGCCTACTGCCTAAGCAGGCCTCTCATCGGCTTCAAAGTGGTTGCTCATGTATACTATTTTTCCGAGGAAAAAAAGCTTTTTGTGCACGGATTTGAACCCTCAACCTCCTGCGTGTAAGACAGATATTTGCCACTGAACCGATTTGCGTATAATAAACCAAAAAATTAAGGTCTAAAATGTATTTTCTATACACAAACTACACAAAGGTCGTTAAAAAAATCAAAAAAAAAATTAATTTAAACCAATATACTATGCTTAAAAATTTTAGTCACAAAGTTAACATGCTGCTGAATGTTAATATTGGCGCACTTGATCAGTATACAAAAACAAGGAGTTATTAACTCGAAATTTAAGAAGTTTTCCTCAACCCTTTTTCCCCTTTACGAGACGGCTCACCCGTCAGGAATTATTTAGGCAGTGGCCCCACAGAATTAATTGGGACTTAACAACGCCAAGGACCTTGATAGCCTAAGTGCAACTGAATTCTATAACGCTGTATAAGAATTTAAACCTTTTTTTTTAAATATCAACTAGCAAAGACCATTCTAGGTCATTTTACATTATCAAACATTAATGAGCTTGATCCAATCATCGCGTGTGAGTTTCTGTATTGGATTACAAGAGCTCGGATGTTAAAAGTAAAGATTTGGAATTAATTTCAGTTATCTAACACTTATAAATAATTAATAAGGTTAATCAATTTTCCAACAGGCCAAATTTTTTCAACCGTGTATAAGGCGGTATTTTCAGTATTTTCTGGCCAAACTCTGTAAACGGATGGAAAAAAAAATACCTTTAAAATGCCAAGAAAATTAGAATTTAAATTAAAATTTTTAACTGTATATATTGCACCTCGCAAAATAGGTTTTCTTTCATTAATTCCACAAAAAGGCAAAAATTCTAATTTAATCTCTAAAAGGCCCGGCATTAAATGTAGCAGTTGTTTTAATTAACAATTCAGTTAATATTGTATTAATTAAAAATGAATCGCAAGGTTAATGGGGAAAAAAGTAGGAAATTCCAAATATAGAAGAAGAGGTGAGAAAAAAGGAGGGGATTAGGCTCTAGGGAGATATTAATTAAAAAGAGTATTTGGACAATCTAGCTTTTTTCGCAGAGTTAAGAGACCAAAGTTTTTGGAGAGGGTAAATCATATAATTTTATTTTACACTTCATGTCACCGTAAAACTAGATGGGTTTTATTTTGAAAGGTCATCATAACACGGCAAAAACTTAAACTCAAATTTAATTTTTTGTTAATTAAGGGTGAGCTAACTTTCCTTATTTAACAATATCAAAAATTTGGCCACTTAAATATCTTTAAAATGTAAAATATTAATTTTTTAAAATAAAATTAAAATTTATTCTTCCTCTCAAAAAATTGAAAGAGTTCTTCCCGTTTATTTCACAATGAGTTATCTTTATCCTCAAATGAGTTACATTTTTTATCCTTTCAAATGAGTGAGCTCACCACTCTGAGTTGAAAATATGAATGATTTTTTATATTTAGAAATAGGCAAAATTCTGAAAAAAAAGGGAAGAAATAAAGTGTTTTTATCACCTTGGGTAGAATTAAGTCGTAAATTGTCAGAATTTCCCAAAATCCAGAATATTTTATATAAAATATAATTAAAAACCTCAAAAGCGTATTTTAAGGCAATCTGCAATAAGAGAAGGCCCTAATGTGTTTATGAAAAGCCTGCAAATACGCCATTTTTACAGATAAGAAAAAAGGTCCTCATTTTATTTGGCACAGTTTGAAGGTTTTAAACACTCGTGGACATTGAATATACAAAAATAAGCTAATGATGAAAAACTTCATAAAAACACATTAAATTTAAGATAAAAACGATACAAAGCAACAGTTGAGTGATGCCACAAAAATAGAAAATGGGTAAATGATGAAGAAAAGCTTTTATCCTGTCATTTGTTAAGTTTGAGAAGTGCTGAGAGCTGTTGACAATATGGCACTAAATAAAATGTGACCGTAAAGACGTCAATAACATACCTGTTTAAAAATCCCATAAATTTTTGAGCTTCTAGAAAAAAGTCAGAACAGGTAAATGTCATAGCGAAGTGTGCTAAAATTTATTCGCACAAACACGCCAGTCATTTTTATAAGGCCCGGCCGCTTGTTAATTTTTTAAAGATACTAAAGTGAAATGAAAAAAACGTAGTTTTAACTTAAGTTTTAATATATATAATAATAGGTAAAAACGAAGTAAAGGTGTTAAATGTGGTATTTTTAGCCATATGTTGAGAATATAAGAAAGGTCTCGGCCAAGTCTAAAAATTCTTTTTGTTAGATTTGGAATGCCTCACCCATTCACTTTACATACTCGTTGCCGTTCTCGGTTAATAAATTGAGAGGAGCGGGCCTATGGAACTTGATGACTGGCGGAAGATCCCATTAAAAATCCAAAATTTTAATTATTTCATTCTTAAAGTTCCAGCAAATTATATTTTTCGTTGTTGTGAGCTCTTGATTGGGCAGGTGAAATAGGTCAAAGCTTTTCTAATCTTAAACTTAGGACTAACATTTATCAAAGCGTATTTGGCATACATCCTAAAAACTTGATTAAACGTCATCTCTTTGAATAAAACTAGATATGGACAAAAGTAATAAATTAAGGTCATTGTCAAGGTTATCCGGACACAAAATAAAAGAATAAAAATAACATGTGTCAAATGACCAAGCTAATTAAAGTTACTCCTAAATCATCCATTTCTAATAAAGCTATCGAAATTATTGTCATTAACGTGAACTAGTATTTGGAGATATGAAAATAAAACTTAATTAACTAATTTTTCGGCTGAGATAAATTAACGCGTAAAAATCAAAAATTCTTGGCTTAAAAATGTCTTATTACAAGTGCCAAAGTCATGGTCCCCAACAAAATACGCGCCTATGGAATGGAATGAATAGAAATTTTTGAAGAACAACTGTCAACACTGAAAACCATAAAAAAGTCGAGAGTCAAGGCCAAAAAAAGGGGGGCACAATAATTTTTTGATGTATCGTTGTTATGTAAAGAGAGAAAAATCATAAAGATGAACTAGGAGAAGAGATTTGATGAGAAAGATAAGAAGGAACCGATGCCGAAACCTCTTTCTAAATAACTCAGATTTTTGGTCATTTATTCTGAAAATAAGGTGTAATAAGATTGAATTTATAGGTCATACAACTTAAACTTATTTTAACAATACAAAATAACTATACATTATTTTTTAGAAAACTGTTTTTTTGATCTCAAGTTTAGCCACAGAGCCTAGAGAGCTTTATAAAAATGCCAAAAGTTATCTAAACGTTCATGGCCATTAAAGTTAATAGCTTGCGATCGACTATTTGCACCAGTAAATCTAATTAACGCTGGGAAAAAAGTTTGACATTGAAACAATGTTAGGAGAAAAACACTTAACGGACGAGGTTCAAGGAGAAATATATGTGTCAAAACTTGATGGGATATAAATTGCTTTTTAAAATCAGACCAAATATTTTTTTAAATAAGGAAATTAAAAGCATTTTATATATGGTTTTTGTAAAATTTTTTTGAAAAATGTATGGTTTACGTCGATCGGCTCTCTCAGCATGTCAAAAATCGTTTAATTTTATATCGAATAAATTTAAAACCTTTAGAAAAAGAGAATAATGTTAAAGTGCATGTCCTGGGTTTTTTAACTAAAAAATTCGTGAAATAATTAAAACATATGCCATTTATCATTAGCCTCGAACTTTTAAGGTGTTTGCAAGGTTGTCCTAGGTCTGGTTAGTATATAAGGGTGGCCATCTTTAAAACCACGTTTCCGCAAGCCTAAAAACTTAGAGTGCCGGCGAGAGTTAAATCTCACCTAACTCTGAAAAGGCGATCCAAAAAGTTACGCTATGACTACATGAGGCAAAACCTTGACGGGTAAGTCGCTTTTGATGGGAAAAAGGTATGGATGAAATTTCAAAATAGATTATTATTTTTTAGCTTAGGGCACGTGCAAAGTGAGTTTTATTTTCGTAAAATTTTAAAAATTATCAAAATTTGTTTTTTTCAAATTTTTTTTCAAATTTTTTTTCAAAAATATTTTATTTCAGAAAAAGCATTTTAGGCAAATATTAAATTTGGCAACTTTTTAAAAATTTGCGTTTTATTACAAAATTTTTTTTTTCAGAAAATTTTCCCGAAAATAAAATCTCACTTTGCACGTGCCCTTAAATCAAAATCACATCTATGCACACGACAAGCCAGGTCGGTTCAGTGCATAAGGGCAATCCAAATAATGCTTGGAAGCGCACTATATTTTAACAACAGAGTTTTTGAACTAAATTGTTAAAAAAAACTTTTGCTCCCCTAGGGGAACCGTAGGGGCCAGTCCAGCTATCAACGATATCGCATGCTTAAAATGTATCTTGAAAAATGAAAGCCATGACCCATAATTATAACTTTTTCATCTCACAACGCTCTCACTGTAACACAGCTTAAAAACAACTTCCATCCACGAAAAAAAATTAGGGTTTATGTCACCGACAAATCATTGTTGTCCAATGTTTTTGAAAGTTTTCTGGTATAATCCCAAGAGGTTAATACATATATTCCAGTCTTGATTGATTAGTGCATATAGACTACCAACGAAAGTCCAAATTATAAGGAATTTATAAGCACGGGAAACCACAAATAAATCATGCGAGGTGAGATCTATACGCATAATATTGGGCTGTTTTGGGCTGGATACACTATTGGTCGTTGATTTCTCACTTGTAGAATTACTTATAGATTCAATTAGGGACAAAAAAGCAGTAAAAACAATTCCAAAAAACTCAGATATCCTGTTAGGGGTCCTTCCTTTTGCATTACATTAACCTGGTTATTTATTGTTTTAGATTATTTTAACCTGATCCATAAATCAGCATGGTGGTTTAAGATATAGTGTCCATCAATAAATCATAATTTGACTCAATTACATGGTGTGAATAACAACATTTTTATGCACACATATATATTGCATACAAAAATAAGATAAATTTTACGTCCCAAATCTAAGGCAATTATTAATTTCATCGTAAACTCAAAATATATATTAAAAAATAGCATTTATGTTTTCTAGTTTCATAAAACGTTTTTGTTTTTAGTTCTTAACACAACAAATAATTTTCAAAAAAAAACAATAAATTTGCCTTTTTTCAAATATTTTTAACTAATTTTTTATGATAAACTATAAAATCAGACAGATAATATGAAAAAAATTTAGGAAGCTATCACAATATAACAATAATGAACACATTTAAAAATTGTTCGGCCATTAAATTAAACTTTGACAACACCAAAAAAGATTTTAAATTATTTTTTTTGCAAATAATATCAAATAGAAATTTGTATGCTTAATACATATCTAAAAAGTTTTTACAATATATAGACTCAAAAAGTTTATTATACAATCAGTTTCTTAACAATTTTTTTTTTCAATTACTGTTTACACTAAAAAATAATGAATAGCTTGTCAAAAAGTTATTAACTCAAACATCAAAAATAGTTTGCTAGAAGTTTTGAAAAAAAATCTTTTACATAGAAACAAAGATAAATAATGAATAAAGTCATCAAAATTCTAAAGTTATATAAAAAAAATTAAATTTTACCACTCACATTATTATTCAACCGTAAATACATCAAAAATATAATAAAAAATCATATAATATTATCCTTATATATATACAACTCAAAAAAATCAAAAAAATATATATTACAAATTGTTTAAAAAATACCAAATATAATTTAAAAAGAAATAAAAATAGGCTTAAAAACAATTTTAATATATCAGATAGAAAACAATGATAGTATTCAATAATAATAATACAAACCTTAAAAAGGGCAGGCAATTTCCCTGGATCCTGTATGAATTTGGGTGAGTTTTGTAAGCCCGTAATTGATGTGTTTTCAAGGGTTTGAGCAAGTCGGAACGAAGAAGCGTCTTTCCCACTCTTATAAGGGGCATAGGGTTGTGAACGAAATTTACTTTCAAATTGATTATTTGGGTCATTATCAAAATGATTTGTTGGAAGACCTTTGTTCAGATCATAAAAATAATTGGGGGAAATTGAATTTTGAGGTGGTTGTGATGCATTGTTATAGTTTAATTGTAAATTTTGAATATTTTGAAAAGTATTTGAAGAGTTAGGGGAGTATCGGCGCATAAGTAAGGGGCTCATGAGGGGTGAAGGTTTAGCGATTCCGTTTTGGAACGGGATTGGATTAGTTTCTTGAAGAATATTGTTATTTGCAAAAATGTCATGATTAGATATTTCGTCTTGTTCCAATAGTTCGTCGTCATTCGTTCCAGCACCAGGAATAAATGGAGTGGGATGATTAATATTTGAGGTCATATCAGTGTTGCTGATAGTAGGTTGGGTTAGGGGAGCTAGTTATAAAATTAATGTATATAATTATATATCAAAATCATTTTTTTTAAATGTATCGCATACAAAAGAATAAACACAAAACTCTGTACTGATCTTACTAGTATTTAATGTCCTATTTTTTAACGTTTACCCTATTTTGATATGAAATAAAACCGCCAAAAGGAAAAAAATCATACTTTTTGCGAGTCAATACAATCTTAAATAGTATTTTTTTAAGTTAGGGCACGTGCAAAGTGAGTTTTTATTTTCGTAAAATTTTCAAAAATTAAAAAAAAAATATTTTGTAATAAAACGCAATATTTTAAAATGTTGCCAAATTTAGTATATGCACATAAAATACTTTTTCTGAATTAAAAAATTTTTAAAAAAAATTTAAAAAAAAATAAATTTTTAAAATTTTTCAAAATTTCACGGAAATAAAAACTCACTTTGCACGTGCCCTTAAGAAAAACATTATCTATTTAGCATGAATTTTTATATTTTGCTTATAGAGTTTTGCATACAGAGAGCGGTAAACTTGTAATAAAGAATTTCGATAGACGAATTTTAGAAATTGAATAAGCTTTATCAACTTAAAAAGTATATGAATGACTCAAATCTTTGTACAACAACACAATAAGATTGAGAAAAAAGTAAACGGATGAGGGGACAAAATTTTATATTTTTGTATCGAGCTAAAATTAAAATTCGTCGATTTATTAAACTTAAGGTGTAAAATATAATTTGAACTTTAAATCCAATAAATAGGCTTTTTTAACTATTTAGTTATAAAAAATAATATAAAATGCCACAATTAAATACACAATAATTTAAACAATATTCAAAAACAACATAATAAATTTTAAGTTTCGCTTAGGTATAGTTCACAAATAATCAGGCCAAGGTAACATAAAAAATTAATAAAAATAAATTGCTCAAAAATTTTATTTTGTATTTAAAAATTGTTAAAATTTATAGATCAAACTTAATTGGCCCAACATATATATGAATATTTATGTTGATTTTTCTGAGAATTTTATAGTTATCTTTTTTAATTTTCAACAAAATTATATTTATAAAAAATGTAACCTGCACAAACAAGTAGTGTTGAATGTTTTAAAAAAATATGTTAACCAGTTATAAAGTTATCTGTCAAAAATTATAACTTTAGCTTAAACAAAAAAATTTTAGAGATTGCAAAAAATGTAAATTTATAAAACAGGTAAAATTTTATTTCAAATTAAGACTATTCTATAATGATACATTAAAAATTATAAAACAGTAATTTTGTAAATTGATATTATAATGTAAATTAAATTTTATCTAATAATATTTACAAGGTAATGTGCCATAGCTAATGCTTTCTTCCTCAATCTTTGATCGCATAAGGAGCCCATCTATGCACGGGTCTCCGTAGAAATTGTTAAGGCGGCTACAAATAACTGAACTGTGAAGGGAACCCTTTATAAAAACAATATTCTAATTTTTAAAATTTAAAATCGAGAAATAATTGAGCAATAAAAAATTAAAGGGCTGAGGTAGACTTGTTAAAAAAAATAAAAATGGTTTTTAAAATATACACACACAGTAATTAGGTCTTTTAGTGTTCAATTGCCAATATATTTAGGTATTTTAAAAAGACAAATTATAAAAATCTTGTATAAAAAATAATTATTAATTGAGTATGCGAATAATTGATATATATAACGACTTCTGTTATTAAAGAAAATAAAAATTAGAAAATTAAAATTTTAACTTTTAGTTTGCGTTTTAGGTTAAATTTTTTAAGCTCCTCAACCGTGTCATATAAATGCGTCTTTGGTGCATATTTTTCGCGTTGCTAGATAAAAAATAAAAATTAATTATTTAAAAGAGAATTGCGGAATTGTAAATGAATATGTAAATTGTAAAAATCAAATAATTGTCCAAAAAAAGTAATACATTTCATAATAATTACATTTGGCTATAAATTTCTGAGAAATAAAAAGCTGATTTATACAAATTTATATCTGCCAACACTCCCATTTGGCTTTTTTAAGATAGCCTGCTATAAATATTCAAAAGTCGCCAAAATTACGAAAGTAAAGTTTCTAAAAATATTAAAATTGTAACGTAATTAATTTCTTCGCAAATTTTTATAGATTATATAACCTAAATTTTAAAAATTGAAATCATAATGCCAAAATTTACAAAATAAAATTTTAATTTTTTAATTTTCGACATTCTCAGCCCTTGTAAAAAATTTCGACATTTTAGAGACGTTTTACAAAAATCATTTTAAACTCTATAAGTGATGTCAATGAGCTGCAAATATTATGTTCTTATTGGAATGGATTTATAACACATTTGGTGGATAGTTGTCAATTTGTAATAAAAAAAAATATATTTAAACTGATATCCAGGGATGTCTCAGGGCGTCCTCCGCACTTATTCGGGTATGAGGCGAGGTTTGCAACATGGTACGGACGAGCTCTTTACCCATATCCGAAATTTTATCCCATTGTTTGGGTTTCATCTATATAGATAATGATTCAGTACTTTTTAGATAAACAACCGAACGACTCAAGCTCATCGCATTAAGCCGGTAGTAGGTATAAATACATTTTATTTGATAAACATAACAATGTACATAACACAGGTCAACATATTTTTGAGAGTTTAACTACAGAGATCAAACCTACCATCTTAGTGATTTTCAAATTCGTTTACAGTTATTTATAATCAAACTTAAAAAAGCTATAAACATTAAAAATTTTAGAGAAAAATTATCAAAAAAAAACAAAAAAATATTCAAAACCAAAAACAATTAAATTTTTTTTGCCTATCCACAATAGCTAAACTGTTAAACTCAAACTTCAAATAATTTTATTATTAAAAATAATATATCGTGTCGCATATAAGTTTGGATGCGGAATATTCTGTATTATCTAAATGCTGATGTAAGAGCTTGATATACTAAAAAATTTAACTTCTTATAATTTAAGATGAGAAATTAAAGTTACAAGGGATTTTTATATGAGAAAAAGATTCTTGAATTTCTTTTTAGAATTTTATCGAGGAAGATTTGTTAATTTGGTCAAAAAGGCCATATTTTCGATATGGAAGGATCTTAGGAGCCGAATACGGAAGAAACTACCAAAAACGAAAAATAGATATGAGATAAAGCCATCATGGGGATGTATGCTTATGTTTATAAACTAATTTTTTTTTAACATTTTTATTTGTTGACCTGTGTAATACATTGAAAGGATTAATTTTAATAAAAAAATAACATAGATCTAAATGTAAGGTAAGTATTAAAAAAGTAAACTTTAGAATTAATAAAGATTAATTCACAATTTTAGAAACATAGGTAAGTGGGATTATATGGACAAATAGTAACTGACAAATGTTATCTTCGATTTTCATATAATAAAATTAATTAAATGCAAGTTTTGAAAAATCATAAAGCAGCCATTAAAATAATTGTAATTAACCAAATTAGTTCAACTATTTAGGATTAAAAAAAATCCTTTTGCATCAAAAATTTTAAATAATTTAACTAAAATACAAAATTTACTATCCATACCGCAGTTCGTAAGACTCTTACAAAAAAAATAAGCAACAAAAAGGCTAATAACTTTATAAGATCCATTCGCTATTTGCGTGTGTATCATGTCTTTAGTCCCGAAAAAGGGAACATTTCCACCGAGTAGAACGTAGAGTATAACACCGGCGGACCAGATATCTCCTTTCCCAAACGTATTGGCACTAAAATCGGAATCAGGGTCAGATTCGGAAATTAATCCGTTATTTTCAGTATTTCCATTGTAAATTTGATTCGAATTTCCGTTTAATTTAGTGTTGGCGGAGTTTAATTGATTGAAGTTTAGGGAATTGAGTTGTTCGGGTGCAGGGTAATGAGGTAAACGGGTCTGTAAGGGTTGTGTTTGAGATTCTACAAATATGATAGACGGCGGGTGAGGTATTTACTCTAGATAATCCTTATCTCAAACACTATTTTTTAAAAAAAAATTTATCAAGCTTTTACAGGGCAAAAGACTAAATTTGGGCGCTTTAATATTAAGTTTTTATCATAAAATTAAAAAAATTCTTTAATTAAAAGCATTTAAGGTGCCAATCCTCATTATTAGTACTGAAAATATTTTTTTAAAATTAAAAAAAAAATAAAATTTTTATAATTACAAAAAAAATAACAAAATTAAATGGACCCGGGACCCTTTTATTCAGAAAATAGAAAGAAAAAATAAATTGTGCATAACAAATTTAGAAATATTTGGGAAAATAAAATTAACAAAAAAACATTGAGATTAACCTGCATTAGGCTGACCCGAATCAGTATTAGTGCCGGGTAAAAAACTATTTCTATTAATTTGACTGTTAATTCTATTATTTTCATGACTCTTGTTACGAATCATATGAGAGGTTAAGGAAAAATTTCGATTTTTTGAAGCATTTTTCGCGTTTTTCATTTGTGATTCTAATGGCATATTAAGGGATTCTTTTATAAAAGCGTTCCCAAACCCGCCCAGCTTGAGGGGTGCAGCGGCTTCCTGACCCCGACAGGCGAGTAACAAGTCTTCGCATCGAATATCGTTATGGCTGACGCCGGTGGAATGGCAAAAGGCCAAGGCTTCGAGTAATTGTTTGAAATAATGACTAGGAAAATTAAAATTTTATTAGTATTTATGCGAAATACTATAATTTCAAAATAAAATTAAAAAATAACAAGAATTTGTAAAAATAGAATGTAATTTAAGAAATTAGAATGTATAGTTGTATAATGATTTATAGTGATATGATTTATACGATGCACCTAAAATAAACATTCAAAAATATTAAAACAGTAATTAATTAAGTATTTTTCCATCAATGAGAGCGCCATTAAAATAAAAAAAAATTGTTTTTAAAAAATTAAAAAAATTATCTTAAAAACCGGCTATGGCTGTAAAAGCAATTGAATTATTGGTTATTATTTATAGCTCTCTTAAGCTCTTTAAGCTTGGATTATAACCCTTTATATTTTATTAGTCATTTGAAATATCTAAATTCTCATATTAACTTTATATATTAAAATTTAATATTTATATATATGATAAAACTTAATAAAATTTACATATAAAAATTTCTTTATAAATTATAATGTTTTATCTATATTCGAAAAAATTACATATCAAGTATGAATGCACCCAACATAAAAATAATATATTTAAACAACCTGGCAACAGCTTCACTGTAAACGTAACCAGATGAGGCGCGTCTAATGATTTCTTGAATTAGGTCGGGACCTTCTAAACTATATAAGAAGAAAAAAAATGGTAAAATAAAATTAGCAAAATTTTAATGGGTTAAAAGGTCAACTAGGCGCATTAAAAATTAGACAAAATTAATATCAATATAATTACACACAGAGCTGGGAAAAAACCCATTTTTTGACTAAACTCAAATTTTTGTTTTTCAAAAATTTTATGACAGATTAAAAAAACTAATTATTAATAAATACAGAATATAAGCAGAAAATTTTAAATTTTACAAATATTTTCTTAATTAAAGCTAAAACCCTATGTTTTTTCTAAATTTCGAAAAATAAAAAAATGAGTTTGACCCAAAAACGGGCATTTTCCCAGCTCTGATTACAAATCTTTTCAAATTTAAAAAAAAAATAGAACAGAAACAAAATAAAATTAAAAAATAATATTAAAAAAAAAAGTTGCAAACTATTCAAAAATCATGTAGAGGTAATCGTCTTGAGTTATGGTTTCGTACAGTTCGACAATGTGTGGGTGCCGCAAGATTCGATAAATATTGATTTCGCGTTCCAAATCTAATAAATATAAATAAAAAATAATTTAAAAATGAGCAGTTGGTTAAAAATAAACTTACTTATTAATTTAGAAACAGTGATTGTAAAATCAGAATTTATAGGACTTTATTTAATATGCAATTTATTAAAACTATTATTAGCCTAGTATAAATTTTTTTCGATTTTTTAAAAAAATTTAAAATTAATTTTAGCCCAAAGGCCTATTGATATTATTTAATGACAAAATCTTGTAAGTAAATTAATTTCCAAATTCAAATTTAATAAAAAAAAATATATCTATTTCCATATTACATATAAATAATTAATTTGTAAATAAAAAAATTAAATTTGAAAATGCATTAAAGCCTCAAAATAGTTGTGTTCCAAAGCATAACATTTTTTATAACTTTTTCTATAATTTTGCAAACTTTGTGTTTGTTGTGAGTGAAATCATTAAAAAATAATTTATATTAGGTTATGAATATATCATAAAGTTTTCATATTTTTAATGACCTTATAAAGAAGTAATAAACCGAATCATATTTAGAAAAAAAGAGGAATAAATTTAGAGATGCCGTAAAAAATGGAAAAAATATTTACGCCTTTTTTCAAGGACATAAGAAATATTAAATTCATTTTATGAAGACCCGTTAAAAAAATAATTATATGCGTTAGACAACCTATTAAAAATTTTAAGGGGTCAGACCATAAGAAATTGTAATAAAAAGATAGATTAAAATAAAACCCTAATTCAATGAAGTTAAGGTCAAGTCCATGCTCAATTTTATTTCTTAAAAAAAGGTTAAAATAAAAGATGGAGAGCGTTTTTTGAGACTGACTTTATAATATAATTTAATGGTTGTTTTGTATAAATAGTCATAATATTTTATGTATTTTTCAGAAAATATTTATGAAACTTAATCATAAATTTGCCACTCAAATATTGACAGCATTTAAAAAGCTATACACCTATTATATTTAAGGGTGGGTTCACTTTAGTTTTTGAAAAAAAAAATAAAAATTTTCTCTTGACATAAAACTCATATCAATTATAAATATTAGCATTAAAAATGCCTTTTTTCAGAATTCTCAAAATTCAAATATTCAAAAAAAAATAAATTAACTTTAAACGCGCCCTTAGGACGTTGATTTTTTTTTAATAAAAATTAAAATTTTAGTCACATCATCATCTTATTTTCTATGTGTTACCAAGTAACATTATCAAATTTTTTCTTCTCCGCTAATTGAATTAAAAAAGTAAGTCGTCTTTGAGTGCGTGAGAAAAATTGGCGGGTAAACCCTGACCAATTAGACCGACTGGAAAGAGTTGGAAACTCGTCGCATTGTATCTAGAAATATTCTTTTGTTGAAAATAAATGTAATCTGAGGCGCAATAAGTATTTTGCGTGTCAATTATTTTTATTATTTGGCCAAAGAAAAGATGTAGTAACAAGTTTATGTGAAATCGCGCTTGGGGTTCATTCAGTCTTTCCAAAAATTCTAAAAAATCTTTTGACATAAAACGCATTAAAAAAGTGGCTAATCGTAATTATTAGCATTAAAAAAAACTTAACTAAAAACTTTGTAAAATATTTTGAAAAAAAAAATATTAAAATTTAAAAATTTTAGAATTTTCGAAATTCTTTGAAAAAATAATTGAACTGCGCCCTAACGTAGAATATAACTTAAAATTCACAGGTGTTATTCTTTCTTCTCGATAGATATAAATTGTCAAAATATTGTTAATCATTAATAACCTACTTAAGCTTTATAAACTCAAAAAAATTATTGCTTGTAAAAAAAGAATTACAAGAAAATATAAGCTAACATTCAACTTGATTCTCATACATATAACTAAAACTTTAATCCGTGTTTTTAATCAATTTGGAAGTCATTTAAGTATTTCAAAGGTCCCTAAGTTGGCGTAGGAAAAAATTGAATGCAAACGTATTTCATGTAAAAAATATACTTCTTCAAATTTTCATAATTACAAAAGTTTAATATAGTGTTTAATGTCAATATATTTTTGAACTGCAAGCTTACCAAAAAAAGAAAAACAGGTGAAAAAAAGTTAAAAATGAATGATTTTGCAACTAAAAATATTTCAATCCTTTTTGACTCTAGGACGTCCATAATTTAAAAACTTTTCATTAATAACCTAAATCAGCTGTATGAATGAATGTAAGAATAATAAAAACCTTGTGGGGAATACCACGGGCTGTAATTGAACTTTTTGAGATCGACAATTTTGACGGCATAAATTTGTCTCGGAGATTCTTTGAGTGTGCATCGATGGATAACACTAAATGGGCTGCTGTTGGGCGTTAAAAAAATCAAAAAAATTTATATAATAATTTTTATGAAAAAAGAAATCCAAAAAACCCAAAAATTATTATTTTAACAATTTAGGGAGGTAAGGAGGCTCAACAAACGGACAAAAATGCCCCCCCCCCCCCCAACAAAGGCTTCTTTGGATGGAAAATGGCAAATAGGTCGGCAAATTATACTTGTTATTTAGATATTTGTCGTGTAGATTATTAAAACAACATTAAAATGGGTTGATTTTACAAATCTTTTTTTTTTTGACAAAATCCACAAATTCTATTATTTACAGTCAAGATTGTGATTAATTTATTTTTTAGATTCAAATCTAAAGGTTGGAAAAAAAACGTAACTTTTATCATTTAATCAACTATAGAAGACAGTCTAAAAATTGTTCTTAGGGCACGTGCAAAGTAAGTTTTTATTTTCGTGAAATTTTCAAAATTTTGAAAAATTTTATTTTGTAATAAAACGCAAATTTTCAAAAAGTTGCCAAATTTGGTTTATGCACATAAAATGCTATTTCTGAAATAAAATATTTTTTTAAAAATTTTGAAAAAAATAAAATTTTTGAAATTTTGAATTTTTAAATTTTTACGAAAATAAAAACTTACTTTGCACGTGCCCTTATAAAAAAAGTAATAAAAATTTTTTCTTTTGAAACGGTTAATGAATATTTATTAATCATAATAACTAAATTTAAAATATATATTAAATTATTACACCTTTCCTAAAATAAATTCTATAAATTATAAAAATTAGCTGAAAATTAATATAAAGGAGCCAGACTTTTGCAATAATTATAAAATTAAAAATGGGGTAATTTTAAAAAAATTCAAAAAAAATCACAGCAAATTTTTGGCTTAAGATAACATAATAAAGGAAAACAATGGGATGAACAGTGAGATTAGGAATTATTTAAGATGCTTAAATAGACAATTTATATTTATCCTTGTAGAATGTATTAGGCGGGACAATTGTCAATCACGTCCTTAAGACTCTATTTCAATTTTCCAAATTAAAAACTAAACTGCCTTCAAGAATCCGGCGTCCACACTTCATTTTCATTATTATAAAAAGAATTTTAAAAAAATTTAATCTAAATTAGTATATTTTTCGATTTTAAGATTTGCCTTTTTCTTAAACCAAGTGTAGCCACGACATGAATGGGGGAGGGGGGGAGGGGAGGGGGATTTTCAGTGAAAAAACGTAGATTAAAATAGGCGGAAGGATTAGGAAATGACCATGAGAAATGACATCTTATTTTTTTCTTAATATATATCTCAACTCTATAAATACATATAGGTAAAGTCGTTGTTAAAATAGTAAAATAATATTTAAGTTGAGGATTTCTATAAAATGCCCCTAAAAATAGGAAAAATATACAGATTGAAAAGATTACAACGGCAGAAACTCAGATATATTTTTAATGGAAATTATTTTGCAAAAAAAATCAATTTTCAGGGTAAAAATTACAAATTTGGGATTTTGAGGTGGTCATCGAGAATTGTCTTGTTTCATTAAGCAAAGATAGGGCACTATAATTATTCTATATTTGGGGCCGTAGCGACTATTATTAGACATTGTTTTTAGAGGGGCTTGGTAAATAAATCGTTAATTGTAAAACCTAATTTGCGCATTTGTGGAAGAGCCTAAACCTTTTGCATCTAAAAAATTCTTTTTTTAGGGGCGTTCGGACCAATTTTCAGTTAAAATATAGGGGTAAAATATCATAAATTCACGTATTAAACACTCGTAAGCATCCACGTCCCTGAGGCCCTATCTACAGTATAGAAAAAAAGGGCAACTAAAAAAAAATAACCTATTTATTGACCTTTATTTTTGTAAATTAAATAATTAAAGAGGTAAAATTTTTAAAGACCAACTAAGTATTAAATAAAACCTACGTCTTGTAATGGTGATCCAGCTTTTCCTTAAAAAGCCTCAGAATGAAATTAGAAAAAAATAATCAATATATAATGGACTTGCAAACAAGGGCACAAAGAAAGGCTTCTTCGTGCAAAAAACCGTAAGATTTATATATAAAAAAATGGTGTCCATTAAATTAAATTATTTTTAATAAGGATGGCAATCTCAACTTTGAAGGAACAGTAGAAAGTGTTTGAAAAATATTTATACGGTGTGTTACATTGCCATTAGACTTTTGTATAAATATGCAAAACATATGCCGATTAATTAACCTTATATATCGGCTATTGATAGCTTATTGGCAAAATCCCTATCGCAGTAGGTTTGGAATCAAATCCGTGCACAGGAGGCTTTTTTTCTCCGGAAAATAGTACACAAGTGCGACCTTTTTGAAATTATTAAGTGGCCTGCTTAGACAGTGTAAATGATATGCCTTATGTGAAAACGTAAGCTAAAAACCTAGGTAACGGGCCTGCGAGTAAATCTTTCAATTTAACCGGTCGGCAATGGTTATTGCTTTGCTCGGGTTATCGAAGCCCTAATCAAGGATGGCGCCCCTGTATGGGGAAAGGTATGAGGATTCTTTAAACTCCCAACTAGCCTTATATATTATGTGACTAATTTCAATACAAATAAGCTGCAATGTGTATTAGATATACTCGGGACTCAAAAACCCCCCAGAAAATCAACCTATAGCCGGGCAGAAATTTTAAAGGGCCAAAATGTGAAACAATAGGGCCGGACCCTGCAGATATATCTCATCTGATACTTGATTTTGCCATTGTTTCTAGGACTATGATTTGACACTTAGCAGGCTGGGTCAGGCCGGGCTGAACAAAAATTTTGGGCTGGACCGGAACGCGTCTAAGTTATAAATTATGTTGGACCGGACCGAAAAGTATATCATGGTATGGTATAATCTCTATATAACAAAATGTCATCCCGAAAAGAAGTTGGCCCTACGAATGGAAAAACTCTTCAATATTGCACCATGCCAATACAGTTAGTTAATTCATTTTTAGTATATGAAAAAGTACAAACTGCTAGATATATAAAGTTCAGCTAGTTTGGAAAAATAGAAAGCTTTGCATCTCCCCAAAAATGTTTTTCCCTACATATCATACATGTGACAAATATCTAAATGTAATATAATAGAATAAATAACCAAAAAGGTCTCATATCCAAGTATTTGTTTGACACCACATGATAAATTGTACATATATAAATGCAACAAAGTATGAAAGAAAAACGGGGTTTAGCAGGACAGGCAAAAAGACCCGAAAAAAGGACCATTCCGTTTTAATGGAGAACTGCAAGTCAAATGGAATAAAATACGCCAAGTCAGTGTTTTAACTAACAATGTAACATTATTAGTAATTTAAACCCAATTTGATTTAAATAAATGAGGCCTGTTAAAATTAAATAATGTTCTAACTCCGGGCCGCGATTTGATAAAGGATAATAATTTTATTTATAGTCAAAAGCATGATAATGCCTTTAGCGTTAACATTGATATCTTCCGCCATAACCGGTAGGCTAGGGCCCGGCAAAAGGCCGGGTAGGACCGTAAGAAATTTGAATCGGCTGAGTATTTTATTCAGTGTAAAATTGGTGTTGGCTAAAACTATTTTAAATTAAAATATATTAGGCCGGATTTAAGAACACGGGAACCAAGAACTGAAAACTTTAGTCCTCTGTATTAATAGGAATAACAAAATTTGTGATGACACTACAACAACATATATATTGTTTTCTTAAACGATGTCGCAATTTTTATAATAATTGTTAATAAGACACACCCCCAAAGCACATTTCGTCAATATTATGATAGCTAAAAAAGCAAATTAATGAAAAAATAAATGTTAAAAAAAATGAGCAAGCGAAAGCTGATTGAAAATGTGAGGCAATATGAGCATATATATTTAATATATTTAGTGAAATATGATAACCCAAAGAGTACATAAACATAGAAATGAGGTTAATTTGGGGCAGAATTATAGGATTAAGGGGCGGCGGTACATATTATAATAGCAATTACAAACAATATATATATAAACACACGATGACGACAAAGTAAAAATCCATTTAATAGACCTGACCCAAATACAATAAAAAAAAATTATGAATATAAAAAATATTGTATTGCAGAAATATTAATGGGAGGGGGAGGGGGGGGGGGGGTTATCAACACTGTTTTTGTATTTCGGAGCTCAGCAGTAGATTAATAGCTGCATGGTGTACAATACATATCGACGATATATATCGTCGTAATCAATTTCACTCAATAAATCTCTCTCTCTGCCGATAGATTTATTGTTAGAGATAACACAATAATACAAAAGCAAATTTGTGATATTTAGGATTTTTTTATATAGGCCATATTTTTATAAATATCTATCCATATTTTCATTCACTTACGTTTTAGGAGAAATATATAAGTGGGGGTGGAAGGTGGAGTTAATATGATTTATGGAAAAACGGAATAGTGAAATAATTATGTATCCGCGCGTAGCCCCTTTATATTAATGAGAGTACATATATTGATTGATTTTAATCAATTTCAATAGATATTTAACCCACTAATTGATAAGAGACTGAATCGCATAAACGGCGATTATAATTAGTTGCGCTTCAAGATGTCGAAAAAAATTGACCAACTCCTAATTTGCCATTAAAACAAGTATAAAATTTAGGCCGAGGATAGTTGAACGGCACTGTGAGTAGCAGGACCAAATTTTTTTGACCAAGGGCTCACATATTTTTTGAATAAGGGCTCACATATTTTCCCCGTGTGTAAATCATTCATTATTTAAATAATTGCGGGGTCAGGGCACTTGGAGCCATTATTAAAATTCCAAATATAAGCCCTTATTAACTTTTAAGAATTCTGCTATATTTTAACGTTCGGACCCCTAAAAAAACCTTATCCACCTTAAACAACAAATTAAAAATGCCGACATGGCCTAAATCCATAAATATATTCGTTTCCTAGCATGTATTTCAAAAATTAATTTTATTTTGGCAAAATTTTGATCAACAATCTCCCTATATTGACTCCTTGTCTTGCAATTGTCATTCTCGTTCGATTTTTTTGATCCCTGGACCTCATTATTCCCACGGAGACTCCTACCAAAACATAAACATCCTTAACCTTCATAAATATTGATTAATTAATTCTGACGATGGTGCAACTTGTTAGACCATTCCAACTCTCTATGTGTGTGGCTTTATGAGAGACCTTCGGCTCAAACACATCTCGTGCATGAATAAAGGGATTGAGAGAGTGCCGCGCAATTCCTATTTTATTTTAATGTATATTTCGTGAAGATTTAGTATAGGTTGCGTTCAAACTTGCGATTAAATTTTATCATTTTTTGGACCCAAAAAATTTCAAAAAATGTTACAAATTTAAAATTATAGCTGCTACTCTTGACGCCCATTAGATATATTACTCCTTCCCAACCATATCGAGCGAAAAAAATATAAAAAAATGCCCCAATTTGCCAATTCTAAATGGTCGTAATATTTAGCAAAAAAAATTGTGAGAATTACCCGCTACTAGAGTAAAACCGGGCCGTAATTCCCGGCTCGCCCGACAAATTTTTCGATGCCCTCAGTTTCATTTTAGGCCCGGCCCTACAAACAAGGCCAAAATATTATATTACAAGTTAAAAAATTTTTGCTTTATATTTTTTAATAAAATTATAGTGAAGAAGTAATTACATAAATCGTGCGATTTAATTTATCCGAAATGAGATATGGCAAATAGGCCCGGCTCATAATTCATTTTTATATATTCAAGCCCGGCGGGCAGGGCTGGATTACGGGTTCCGACTTTGATTTCTTATACCTATCAAATAGGCGTTCATGGTTAAAGATGAGCGACTTTTTAATCCGAGCATATTGTCGTTGGGTTGAATAGTGAAATTTGCTTGCCAGGCGACAAAGGTTTTTAAGCAAGGCTTTCACTTTAGGCGTATCATTCAATGCAGCTTAAAAGGGCTACTTTGCAGCTTTAAAGTGGTATTTTATTTGTATTTATTTAAAGAAAAAAAATCACCTATGCAAGGAGTCCAACACAATATCACATACGTGAATCCCTGAACTAACAAAGCTAACATGCAATTTTTATAATTAGGATAATTTGACGGTAATTTAAAACTGGCCAAGCCCCCCAAAGCGGGAGTTAATTAATAAAGAAACCCTCTATCAAATCTTAATAAAAATACAATTTTTTTGAAATTGAGTCACGTCTTCTCAAAAAACCCAAAGTTGGTGGACATGATAACACATCATATTAGGCCAAAATCATACAAAAAAAAATAAATATTTTTTACCGACTATGTGGTTTAGCCAACCATTAAATAACAAATAAAATTATATAAAACTTGGACATGTTTGATAAAAATGCAAACAGATTTTAAAAGGGGGCAGATATCTCTATTACAAAATCGTATAAGTCCCGACCGAAAGTTTAAATTTGCCGTGTGCTATTATGGAGCTCGTTTAATCGTAACATTTTTTTTAAAATGTCAGCAAAAACATTTTTTAATTTAGAAAATTTTTTGAATTGTGCCCCCTGCGAAAGGCAACAAAATGAAATTAAAAGGTTGAGAGGTAATTACTGCGTAAAATAACCAAACTTATTTGCGTGGTTGACTTTAAACGGCAGCTAGAACAACCCACGTGTTTTATAATTAAAATTTTAACGTTAAGCGAGAAATTGCGTTACTGAAAAATCCGGCATTTAAATTAAATTTTCTTTTACCAAACCTCAATTCGAAATTGTCTTTTATTTGATTTAGCTCGCAATTAAATTTCAAAATTATGGAAGCGGCGTTTAAGCTCGAAAATATGGCAAAATTTTTAGTGGAAAAATATTTATATTAATTTTATATTTCTAAGGTATTATGACTTGATTGCTGTTAGAGCTAGGAAAAAGCCCATTGAAAAAACACTTTCGGGGGAATAAAATTCAAAATATTCGTATATTTTAGACAAATTTGGTCCTTTAAAATTTTTTCTAATTTTTTAAGAAACAAAATAATGGATTTAGCCACAAAATGGGCATTTCCAGCAGCTCTGCTATACTGTTTTGCATTCATATCAAGCAAGTTTAGTCCTGCTTAGTTGATAAGAGGAGTAATCGCTAATAAATCCCAACTTTTCCTGAGAACATAAGCCAGGAAACCACGACCCTTAAATCTCATTTGGACCTGCAAAGTGACATTACAAAATTTGTTAGAATTAAAAGAAACAAAGCTCGACAGGTAGGTCATCCATACCGGAAAATAGGTGTCATAAAAACATATCATATATTATGTTTTCTACAAAAGTTTAGCAGCGCTGAGTCTGGCTAGTAATTGAATAGGTGACCGCCAACGAATCTTAACGAAATCTATTCTTTTGATAGCCCAGGACTGCAAAATTAGGTCGGATCGGTGTGTGTCAAATCTCATATTGTCAACCGAATGAATTGAAAGAGGCAATGCCCTGAGGGGTAAAGCCACCCCTAATGAAGAAAAGTGTTTGTAAATTAAAAACCAAATGAACTTTTTAATAAAAATAATCAAGTAAAACGGATCTGAAAAATATGTAAATGAATAAAATGTATTTTTAAATTTTTTTTTATCATAAGCTTAGCCCTTGTGAGGCGAAATATCATTATCAGATACGTTGAAAAATAATTAAAACTGTGAAATTTGTTGATGATTAGTTATTTCCTAATTAAAAATGATGGATCGAATGCTTAAAATAATTGAGTTTTCGGGTAATACAAGGCGCGAATTAGCTTGCGATACAATATATTTAGAAAAAATCATCAAGTTTTTGCCGGGATTTTTGGTGAAAATGAATTAATCGAAAAAAAAAGTATTTGGGTCAACTGAGGCAGAAAGCGCCGAAATTTGCGGTTTAAAATTTGTTACATACAAAAAGAAACTATGTAAGATGATATTTTTTCAAAAAGGAAAACAATCAATTTTGTTAATTTTTGCTTTTAACAACCTATTACCTTAGTTCTCGCTAAATAAATTGATTTTTTGATAATAATCAATTTATATCGGTATTCAGGAAAGCTATTTAAAATAATATGAAAATTGGGCTTGGCGACAAAGGTTAGGAACACTTATTGGACTCTATAAAAAAAAAATGTAGCTGATTCATATCGCAGTAAAAAAATTTATAAACGGAAGACAAATTATGAGGTAGTTGGCAAAATATAGGAAGTAATTTGAGTAATATGAGAAATTAAAAATATTTTTTTAAAATTTTGCTAAATTTAGCTTCGTGGAATATCCACTAATTTGCAAAAATTTTTAAAATGTTTTAGGGAAAAACTACCTAATAATAGATTTTTCTAAATTTAAAAAAAAAATTATATGTGAGATTTGATACGGGCTAATCAAATATTTAATACCCTAAAAGGTTTTCATCTAAAAATATTGAACATAACTAACGTTAATAGACCAAAAATTGATAAAAAAAGTATTTTAAATTGTATTAAAGTTCGGACATAGGTAAATTAAATACACTTTTATATTAAGGGACAGTTATCACTTTATGTATTAACTCACCCTTCGACTTATTGATAAATGATTTAGAAATCAACAAAAATGCCTTATCTAAAAAACTCAAAGTTCATCGACATAGAAAATAAGTCTTAGAAATTGTCAAAAGTGGTTTTCGGGTTTTTTGTGCTACAAAAGTAGAAGTAATTATGGGCAATTATGACAAAGCGTGTCAAGTGAACCCTATTAGGTAAAAGAATTCAAAAGAAAACTGTCAATTTGAGTTAAAAGTAAAAAAAAACTAAATTAAATTAATTTGTAAAAACTACGCCAAGTTTCAGAACAACTCGAGCTTTATTAAAAAAAATTTAAATCAAAAATTGGATTTTAAAAAATAAAATCAACCATAAATTTTACCAGTATCGTTTAGATTTTTTAAATATCTTATAGCGTATAGTTCAATATAATCTACAAGCACTCGGCAATCTAAATGTTTAATGTGATAAATTAAAATTAAACAAATATAAACACTGCCTAAACACTTTAAAAAGCCTTAGTAATTTGATTTTGTAGCGCCCCCAAGGGCACTTCCCATTTAGCTTATTTGCCCTAATACCCGCCCCTATTTTGTTGTTAACGATGCAAACTAGAGATGAAAATCAGGATCCACTGTTTAAAGCGCCCAGCCAATTTTTCTATATCATTTTTAAAATTAAAGCTTGTACGGGTCGAATTTGTAGTTTGGGACAAAGGTGGGCCGTGCCAAAAATAAAAAATAAAGTTTCGGGCCGCTACGTTGACTCGCAAGTTCAAACGGGCCGGAATATTAAGGTCGGATATGAACTATAACCAAAACCATCATAAATCAACCATTCAGAATCATGTAAAATTCAGCTTTTCTACTAATGGGCATGAAAAATATAATATTTTTGAAGAAATTTAAAATTAGATGATGTAGATTATGGGGAAAATGCTAAAGATCGGAATTTCGGATGCGATTAGAAAATTGTTTCATTATATTTGAAATGCATTATAACTAGAAACGTTTTGTATGAGGCCAAATGCGCAGCCCAAAGATATGTTCATGAATTATAAAACAGCCTGAAATACAAACTTGAAAACAATTATTATTTATGATATGGTATTAATAAATTAGCAATAAAGGAGAAATTTTTTGAATAAAATATATCAACAAGGGTATAGTATGAAGTTATTTTGCAATAACACTGCTTTATCAAAAAATATTTACCCCTCATTGCATTATTAGTCGGGCCTCTTTTAAATTTTTGAGTGGAAAAAAGAAAAAATTCCTAGATGAGCCTGAAAAAATAAAACTCCTTATAAAACTAGTAAAATTGGCTAAATTTAAATTTGATTAAAAAGATATTCTCCAAAGCTCCTTAAGTTTTTTAATCTCTAAATTAAATTCAACTTAGTTAGTTAAAGCAAGTAAAAGAATAAAAGATAAGGCTTATTTCTTGCCTAAATTTAGTCAATTTCACCCAAGAACCCATAAAAATTGGAATAAATTATAACTTTTTAAATATATATTTTTTATTAGGACACGTGCAAAGTGAGTTTTCATTTTTAAAAATTCTGAAAATTTCAAAAATTTTATTTTTTTCAAAATATTTTTAAAAAATTTTATTCAGAAAAAGCATTTTATGTGCATATACTAAATTTGGCAACTTTTTAAAAATTTGCGTTTTATTGCAAAATTTTTTTTTTCAAAATTTTGAAAATTTCATGTAAATAAAGACTCACTAGGCACGTGCCCTTATATACATAATTAGCCTCTATTTAAAAATCCCAAATATTTAAATATAACAATAGGAAAGATTTAAATAATAAATACTTATCTCTAATTGCCATTATTATTCTAATCGAATCAGAACACATATAGCTTTACAATGAAATAAAATGAGATAAAAATTAATCAAAACAGGTAGCATTGTTATATACACAGGAACATAGGGTTGGGGGAAAAAAGATTGGTGCCAAAAAAAGGTCACATTATCAACTATATGACCTTGACCATTAAAATTTTTTCCATTCCTAACAGACTATTATTGCACAAATATCCAGGAAGCAAAAAATAAATTATGTGTTGTGATTAAAATAATACAATAATGTTGGAACCAGATTAGGGAGAAATACAGTTAGCAAGACAAATGTTTTTTAAACAAATATTAATTTCTCTGCCCTCTGTCCCTACCATTTTAGCTTTACTCTGAAGTTAGTTATACCTGGCATTTAGTTAAAGTTAAATTACACTGGACAACAAATTTTGGACAACCCTAAACAACATTTATGGCAACTATGGTTTTTGGTCAGTTTTTGGCGCTGAATACGAATATGAAATCAGAATTTTAACCAAGGCCTCAAATTTTTAGTTATTCGGTGTCAAAGTCGAGATTTTTCAATTATGGGGGTACTTTGGGCTTCTATATCATAAAACCTATGGGTAGTAACGAAAGATTAAAAATATATATAGATAACTAAAACATTCATTATTAACGTAAGGGGTTTGAATTTTTTTCTAATATTTTATTTTTTTTTCATTTTTGTAAAATTAGTGGTTTTTGTCATAAACTCCGTTGTTTGATCCTAAATAACTTAAAAGTAAATTGCTAAAATTTATGTAATAACCTTTTTAGGTATGTTTTTTATAAGAAATCTGAATATGCCAATGGATATTTTGCAGAAATATAAGTAAAAAAAAATTTTTAAATTTTTTTCTGAACTTTTGAGGTGGTTAAAAAAAAATTGAAGGCCTTAGAAAAAAAACTAAATCCGGGATCGTTATCGCAAGAAAATTCTCTACAAAACCCTAAAAAATTGTTTAAGTTGTTTTTTTTGTTGTCCAGTGTTATTCTTCCCTTTTAAATATTATTGCAAATAAAGGCCCTAGTATATATAATAGCCCTCTAGTTACATAATTATTAGCAATTTAATAAATATATATAATCTATGACAAATATGGCACTAAAATAAATTCTTTTTGACTTAAACATGATTTAATTGATAATTAATCAATCAGTATACAACACATTAGAGATGTTAAATCGCAGTTAATAAAAAGAGGAAGGCAATGAATTAATAAATGTTATACAAAGTATATAGATATGTAAAGCATGTAACCATAATAAAAATTTTTTCTTATAATTAATCATAGACCTATATAAATAAAGCACATATATTTTCATAATTAAACTGTAGAAATCAATTCAAACTCTGGTTATTAAATTAAACTCTTATGCAAGTCAAATCATAAAAATAATAATAAATAATTTTAAAAATATTGTAACCAATAAAATAAAGATTAAACAAACTCAATTATTGTAGAGTAAACAAGTATTATAGAATAATCTTATAATTAAAATAGCCTTAATACCTGCCAATTACTTCATTAAGGTCATATTTCTCGGCAAATGAAACAGGTTGAAAATGAGATTGATTCATGTTTAAGTTGAGGAATAATGAATGAAGCCGTCAAAACTATGCAGGCGGCAACATCTGTGGCTTGTTTGTTTTTATATTTAACATGATTAAATGTGGTAACACAAATGCTACAATAACATCTAAAAAGACCTTAATCATAAATTTTGATTTTTAAAGTTTTTAAATTAAAAACCTTATTTTTGTATTATTTTAAAGTAAAATGCGTGCTATTAAATTATAAACTAACATTAATGTACATAAGTTTTATTTGACACAAAATAAAAAAAAAATATAAATAAAAAATTTTAATTTTTTTCTAATACAAATAACTTGTTAATAAATTTAACGTAGCAATATTAATCAATTTTAGTTTTTAGGTCTGGTTAACATTTTAGAAAAAACTGATAAAAATAAAATATAAAATAAAAAATTTAGATATTAATTATTTCAAAAACTAATCTTATAAAGAGAATTCCTATAATTGTTATATATTTTTTATACTTTATAAACTATTATAATAGAATATCTAAAAAAAGGTTTTAATTTTATTAGATTTTACATTGACAATATCAAGGTAAATTAAAATTTATTATGTGGAGTTTTTAGTTTCTAAATAAATTTTTTTATTAGAGTTAGACCAAATTTAATAAGGATGTTTATTACCCAGGTCACCAAACTGTTGACAGTTGTGAGCTAAGAACAAAGATCAAAGTTGCCATCTTAAAAATTTTCATATCCGTTAACCGTTTTTTAAATCAAATTTAGTAAGTTAGCAAAAAAAGTTGAATATTATATAAAAAATATCAAAAAACAAAAAAAATCAAAGACAAAAATAAATTGAATTTTTTTGCATTATCCCAATAGATAAACGGTTTTTATCAAGCTTCAAATAATTTTATATTAACTGATAAAATGTTGTATCGTATTAGCCTGCGATTGGTACTGTGAGGTCCATACGGACCCCAGTTATTTAAATATCTTCAAACCATTTTGTTTCCTAAATATATAATTAATAGTAATAAATTTGGTCTAAGTCTAACAAAATTTGTTTAGATTTTAGAAATTAAATTGGAATCCGTATAAAACTCACATGATAAATTTTATTGTAAAAAACCATTATACTGCCTCAATGTAAATTTAAACTTATGCAACCTATTTTTTGGTTATTTTTTTTAATTATGGGGGTCAGTTAGTTATTTTAAAATTAAAATTTTTATCTTTTGACATTAAACGCTTTTTTTACAAAAAGTCGCCAACTTTTGTTATAAGCATTTAGATAGTTTTTCTGAAAGAAAAATTTTTAGAAAATTTAAAAAAAAAAAAATAGAATTTTAGAAATTTTGGCATTTTTCAAATTTCTCAAATTTTTCAATAATTTAAAATAAGTCTGAACGCGCCCTTAATTATATAAAATGTTTTGTATTATATAACAATAATAGAGTTTATTTTTTTTTTAATGTTTAAGGGAAAAAATAATTAAGAATAATTTTGTCATAATATTTTCCTTGACCATAAATGTTCTATTCGATCTAAAAACACC
>CM060243.1:5077330-5260891 GCA_030555515.1 Acutogordius australiensis | reverse complement strand
TTTTAAAATTGAGTCACGTCTTCTAAAAAAACCCAAAGTTGAGTTTGGACATGATAACACAACATATTAGGCCAAAATCATACTTAAAAAATAAATATTTTTTACCGACTATATGGTTTAGCCAACCATTAAATAACGAATAACTATATAATAAAATTTGAACATGTTTGAAAATAAAAATGCAAACAGATTTTAAAAGGGGGCTATCTCTATTACAAAATCGTATAGGTTAGGTATTTGTAATCCCGACCGAAAGTTTAAATTTGCCGTGTGCTGTTATGGAGCTGGTTTAATCGTAACATTTTTTTCCATATTTAAAATGTCAGCAAAAACATTTTTTAATTCAAAAATTTATAGAATTGTGCCCCCTGCGAAAGGCAACAAAATGAAATTAAAAGGTTGAGAGCTAATTACAGCGTAAGATAACCAAACTTATTTGCGTAGTTGACTTTAAACGACAGCTAGAACAACCCACGTTTTTTATAATTAAAATTTCAACGTTAAGCGAGAAAGTGCGTTACTGAAAAATCCGGCATTTAAATTAAATTTTCTTTTATCAAACCTTAATTCGACAATATTTTTTATTTAACTAAGCTCGCAAATATATTTCAAAATCATGGAGGCGGCGTTTAAACTCAAAAATATGGCAAAATTTTTAGTGTAAATAAAAAAATTATAAAATTTTTATAATTTAAAAGTAGTTTGATTTGATTGCTGCTAGAGAGCTAGAAACAAGTCCATTTTTAAACCAAACCCGTTTTATGCTCTTTAATAGATTAATTAAAAAAACACTATCGGGGGGATAAAATTTTAGCGAAATATTCAAATATTATAAATAAATTTTATCCCTTGAAATTTTTACAAATTTTTTAAAGTTTTGCATTAATGTCAAACAACTTTAGTCCTACTTAGTTGATTAGAGCGGCAATCGCTAATAAATCCCAAATTTTCCTAAAAACATAGGCCAGGAACCCACGGCAACACCCTTAAATCTCATTTGGACTTGCGAGGTGACATTACAAAATTTGTTAACATTTAAAGAGACAATGCTCGACATGTAGGTGATTTATACCGTAAAATATGTTTAAGTAAAACATATTATACTAGTTATTGTATTATATGTTTTACACAAAAATTTAGCAGCGTTGTGCCTGGCTAGTATTGAATAGGTGATGACCGCCAACGATTCCAAACGCGGTAATAACCTAGGATTGAATATTTATGCCGGCAACGACGTGTGTAAAATCTCATACTCTGCGGAATCAACCGATTGAATTGAAAAAGGCAAATGCCCTGACGGGTAAAGCCATCCCTAATGGGGAAAAGTGTTTAAGGTAAATTAAAAATTAAATAAACTTTTTAACAAAAATAATCAAGTAAAAGAGATTAGAAGAATATGTAATTAAAAAATATATTTTTTAAATTATTTTTAAAATATCAAAAGCTTCTTAACTTTGCCTTGTGCGGCGAAATATCGATAAGGTACGTTGGAAAAAAAATAAACTGCCAAAACTATTGATGATTAGTTATTTCATTAAAAATGATGGATCGTTTGCGCAAAATAATTGAATTTTCGGGTAATACAAGGCGCGAATTAGCTTACGATACAATACATTTAGAAAATATCATGAAAGCCGGGATTTTTTGGTGAAAATAAATTAATCGAAAAAAAAAATATTTGGGTCAATTGAGGCAGAAAGCGCCGAAATTTGCGGTTAAAAAATTTGTTACACACAACAAACGTATGTAAAATGATATTATTCCAAACGAAAAACAGTCAGGTTTTTAATTTAATGCTTTTAACAACTTATTATTACCTTAGTCCTCTCGCTAAATAAATTGATTTTTTGATAATAATCAATTTATATTGGTATTCAGAAAAGCTATTTAAAATATTTTGAAATTTTCAATGGTAAAAATTTAAAATATTAAATGGGTGATTGTGCAAATTCCCTAAAATAATATGAAAATTGGGCTTGAATGCTAATGGTTGGGAACACTTATTGGACTCTTAAAATAATAAAATAAATGTAGCTGATTCATATTACAGTAAAAATTTATGAACGGAAGACAAATTGTGAGGTGGTTGGCAAAATAAAGGAAGTAATTGGAGTAATTTGAGAAATTAAAAATATTTAATTTTGCTAAAATTAGCTTCGTGAACCTACAAATTTGCAAATATTTTTGAAATATTAGGGAAAAATTACCTAATTATAGATTTTTCTAAATTTAAAAAAATTTTATATGTGAGATTTGATAAAGGTTAATAAAATATTATTTTATGAGGTTATCATCTAATTGATATTGAACACGAATAAAGTTAATAGACCAAAAATTATTAAAAAAATACTTTCAATTGTAATAATGTTTGGACATAAGTAAATTAAATACATTTCCATATTAAGGCAGAGTTCTCACTTTATGTAAATTATCACCCTTCAACTTATTTATAAATAATTGGGAAATCAGCATAAATGTCTTATTTAAAAAACTCAAAGTTCATCGACATGGAAAAAAAAATCTTAGGAATTGTGAAAATGTGGTTTAGGCGTTTCTTGTGCTACAAAAGTAGAAAATTAAAAGTAATTATGGGCAATTATGACAAAGCGTATCAAGTGAACCCCCTATTAGGTATGATACTTCAAAAGAAAACTGTGAATTTGAGTTAAAACTAAAAAAATAAATTAAATTAATTTTTAAAAACTACGCCAAGTTTCAGAACAACTCGAGCTTTATGAAAAAAAATTTAAATCAAAAAATGAATTTTGAAAAATAAAATCAACCATAAAATTAACCAGTATCGTTTAGATTCTTTAAATATCTTATAACGTATGGTTCAATATAATTTACAAGCACTCGGCAATCTAAATGTTTAATGTGATAATTTTAAACTTAAACAAATATAAACACTGCCTAAACACTTTAAAGAGCCTTTTTGATTTTGTAGCGCCCCCAAGGACCTTCTAATTTAGCTTATCGGCCTATCCGCTCATATTTTGTGGTTAACAACGCAAACAAGAGATGAAAATCAGGATCCACTGTTTAAAGCCGGGCCAAGCCAATTTTTTCTATACCATTTTGAAATTTTAGCTTGTAAAACCGGATTTGTAATTTGGGGCGAAGGTGGGCCGTGCCAAAAATAAAAAATAAAGTTTCGGGCCGCTACGTTGACTCGCAAGTTCAAACGGGCCGGAATATTAAGGTCGGATATGAACTATAACCAAAACCATCATAAATCAACCATTCAGAATCATGTAAAATTCAGCTTCCCTACTAATGGGCAAGAAAAATAGAAAATTTTTGAAGAAATTTAAAATTAGATGATGTAGATTATGGGGAAAATGCTAAAGATCGGAATTTCGGATGTGATTTGAAAATTGTTATATGTTTGAAATGCATTATAACTAGAAACGTTTTGTATGAGGCCAAATGCGCAGCCCAAAGATATGTTCATGAATTATAAAACAGCCTCAAATACAAACTTGAAAACAATTATTATTTATGATATATAATTTTAATAATTAGCAATAACGAAGAAATTTTTTGGATAAAATATATCAACAAGGGTTTAGTATGAAGTTATTTTGCGATAACACTTTTTGAAGCTTGCTCTTATCATGTACTTTATCAAAAAAAATTTACCCCTCATTGCATTTTTAGTCGGGCCTTTTTTAAATTTTTGAGTGGAAAAAAGAAAAAATTCCTAAATGAGCCTGAAAAAATAAAACTCCTTATAAAACTAAATAAAATTGGCTAAATTTAAATTTTATTAAAAAAAATATACTCCCCAAAGCTCCTTAAGTTTTTTGATCTTTAAATTAATTTCAACTTAGTTAGTTAAAGCAAGTAAAAGAATAAAAGATAAGGCTTATTTCTTGCCTAAATTTAGTCAATTTCATTCAAGAACCCGGAAAAATTAGACTAAATTATAACTTTTTAAATATATATATTTTTTATTAGGGCACGTGCAAAGTGAGTTTTTATTTTCGTAAAATTTTGAAAATTCTAAAAAATTTTAAAAATTTTATTTTTTTTCAAAATTTTTTAAAAATTTTTTTTTTAGAAAAAGCATTTTATGTGCATATACTAAATTTGGCAACTTTTTAATGTGCGTTTTATTACAAAATTTTTTTTTTTCAAAATTTTGAAAATTTCACAAAAATAAAAACTCACTTGGCACGTGCCCTTATATACATAATTAGCCTCTATTTAAAATTCCAAATATTTAAATGACAATAGGAAAGATTTAAATGGTAGGTACTTATCTCTAATTGCCATTATAATCCTAATTGAATAAGAACACATATAGCTTCACAATGAAATTGAGATAAAAATTAATCAAAACAGGTAGAATTGTTATATACATAGGAACATAGGGTTGGGGGAAAAAAGATTGGTGCCAAAAAAAGGTCACATTATCAACTATATGACCTTGACCAATAAAATTTTTTCCATTCCTAACAGACTATTATTGCACAAATTTCCAGGAAGCAAAAAATAAATTATGTGTTGTGATTAAAATAATACAATAATGTTGGAACCAGATTAGAGAGAAAAACTATTAGTAAGATAAATGTTTTTAAACAAATAATAATTCCTCTGCTCTCTCTCCCTATCATTTTACCTTTACTCTGAAGGTAGTTATACCTGGCAATTAGTTAAGGTTAAATTATTCTTCCTTTTTAAATATTATTGCAAATAAAGGCCTTAGTATATATAATAACCCTCTAGTTACATAAATATAAGCAATTTAATAAATATAGTCTATGACTAGAATATGGCACTAAAATAAATTCTTTTGACTTTAACATGATTTAAATTATTACTCAATCAGTCAACAACACATTAGAGATGTTAAATTTCATTAAAAAACAGGAAGGAAATGAATTATAAAATGTTATACAAAGTATATAGATATGTAAAGCTATTAAATAACCATAATAAAAAATTTTTCTTATTATTAATCAGGGACCTATATAAATCAAGTACATATCTTTTTAAAATCACTGTAGATATCATTTCAAACTCTGGTTATTAAATAAAACTCGTATGCAAGTCAAATCAAAAAAATATATATAATAAATAATTTAAAAAAGTAACGAATAGAATAAAGGTTTTACATACTCAATTGTTGTAGGGTAAACAAATATTATAGAATAATCTTATAATTAAAATAGCCTTATTACCTGCCAATTACTTCATTAAGGTCATATTTCTCGGCAAATGAAACAGGTTGAAAATGAGATTGATTCATGTTTAAGTTGAGGAATAATGAATGAAAGCCGTCAAAACTATGCAGGCGGCAACATCTGTGGCTTGTTTATTTTTATATTTAACATGACTGCAGATGCTAGGGGTAGCAAAAATACTACAATAGTATCTAAAACCTTGATCTTAATTTTGATTTTAAAAGTTTTTAAATTAAAAACCTTATTTTTGTATTATTTTAAAGTAAAATGCGTGCTCTTAAATTATAAACATTAATGTATGTAAGTTTTATTTAAAAAAATATAAATAAAAAAATTTTTATTTTTCTGTACTACAAATAACTCGTTAATAAATTTAATGTAGCAATATTAATCAAATTGAGTTTAGGTTTGGATTTCAGAAAAAATTCATAAAAATAAAATATATAATAAAAAATTTAGCTATTAATTACTTCAAAAACTGATTTTATATTAAAAAACAAGAATTCCTATAATTGTTAAATATTTTTTATACTTTGTAAACTATTATAATAGAATATCTAAAATAAGGTTGTAATTTTATTAGTTTAATTTTACATTGGCAATATCTAGGTAAATTAAAATTTATTATGTAGAGTTTTTAATGACATCAATAGAGTTTTTAGTTTTTAAATTTTTTTATTAGAGTTAGACCAAATCTAATCAATTAAAAGTTTTGTTTATTACCCAGGTCACCGAATTGTTGACAGTTGTGAGCTTAGATCAGAGATCTAACTTGCCATTTTAAAAATTTTCATATCCGTTAACCGCTTTTCAAATCAAACTTAGTAAGTTAGCAATAAAAATTGAATATTATATAAAAAATATCAAAAAACAAAAAAACAAAATTAAAAACAAAAATAAATTGAATTTTTTCATTATCCCAATAGATAAACGGTTTTTATCAAGCTTCAAATAATATTATATATTAACTAATAAAATGTGGTGTTGTATAAGCCCGCGAATGGAACTGTGGGGTCCACACGGACCCCAGTTATTTGAATATCTTCAAACCATTTTGTTTCCTATATATATAATAAATAAAAATAAATTTGGTCTAAGTCTAACAAAATTTGTTTAGAATTTAGAAATTAAATTGGAATCCGTATAGACCTTTCATGGTAAATTTCATTGATGAAAACCATTATACTGCCTCAATGTAAATTCAAACTTATTTGCAACCTATTTTTTAGTTATTTTTTTCAAAATATGGGGGTCAGTTCGTTTTTTTAAAATAATTTAAAATTTGACATTAAACGCTTTTTTTACAAAAAGTCTCCAATTTTTGTTATAAGCATTTAGATAGTTTCTGAAAGAAAAGTTTTTAGAAATTTTTGTAATAAAAAAACAGATTTTAAAAATTTTGGCATTTTTAAAATATTTCAAATTTTTCAAAAATTTAAAATGAGCCTGAACGCGCCCTTAATTATATAAAATGTTTTGTATTATATATAGAGTTTATTATTTTTTGTTTAGAAAATACCTTGGTTTAAAGGGTAAAAATAACCAAGAATAATTTTGTCATAATATTTTCCATGACCATAGAATGTTCTACTCAATCTAAAAACACGATTTAATTTGAATAATTTTTTTAATGTGATATGGAAAAATGAAAATTTTAATTTTTCAGATTTTTTTCTACTATGTGTCAAATAAAATTTTCATAACTCATTTTAGTCTAAAGAAGTATTTTTCTTCAAAATAAAAAATTTTATAATCATTGCTTCAAAACTTTTAAAGTTGTAGAAGTTAAAAATGGGGTCCGTATGGACCCCACCATAGCATTCGTGTTATAAATTTCTCACCACTTTCGCGGGTTAATGTGGTCAAAATTTTGTTGTCCGGTTATTTAAGATGATATATATAAGTTACAAGAGATTTTTTAGGAAAAAGATTTTTTAGTTTTATTTCTTAGGGTAAAGATTGCAAAATCTGTCAGTTGTGTCAAAAAAAAACATTTATTTTATATGGATGAATCTAGGGATGGAAGAAAACGAAAAATGGAAAGTATACATGTGATAAAACCATCATAAGTTTACATAACAATCTTTCTGACATTGCTATTTATTGACCTGTTTAATCTATTTGAATACCTTAGACAACCCTAAGCACCAAACTTGATTATGTTCAATACATAGGTTAAACAGAGCCTGTTTAGTTGTTGGATGGGTGACCGCCAACGAATTACAAAGCTGTGAGTTTAGGGCGTAGGCCTAAAAACCTTAGATGACCGATGCGTCCTGAATTACATTCAACTATGTAGGAACTACTCTGGAGGAGTGGCAAAACGTGTAATCTGTTCTCTAATAGAAAAAAAACTCTGGAAAAAAAAACCTTAAACGGTTTTCTTGTATTAGAGGGCCCCAAAACAAGGCAACAACTATAGCAGAGGTCAACAATTTTTGTAGTTAATTACAGTGACAAACCTACCATCTTCAGTAATATCTTATTCGTTTACCATTTTTCTTAATCAAACTTAGTTAGCCAGTTTTAAATTGAGAAATTTAGAAAAAAAGTGTAAAAAACCAAAAAAGATTTAAAAACTAAAATAAATTAAAATTTGATTTCTATGTATTCACAAAATTTAAACTGGTCAAATTTCAAATAAATATTTATTAAAACCGATACTATATAGTGTCGTATTATTGTTTGGACGCGAAATAATTTGTATTAACTAAATGCCGATCTAAGAGCTTGATAAATAAATAAAAAAATTCCATTATTTGTGATTAAAAGTATAAGTTACAGGCGGTAATATGCAAAAATAATTTTTAATTTTTTTTTATAGGTAAACTTAGATATGTCAATATAGTCAAAAAAGGCCATTTTTGTTATAGACGGATGTTAGGAGCCAAAGAGGGAAGAAACTAAGAAAAACGAAAAATATATATGAGAGTAGGCCATCATGGGGATGCATTCTTGTATTCATAATAATCACGTTGTTGACTTAAATATTTGTTGACCTGTGAATAAAATTGTTTTTATGAAAAAAATTGAAACTTCATTTATCTAATAATAAACTTAAAGGTGTTGCTCACACTGATAAAATTAGAGCAATTCTGATAGCAAAAAAATTCCGCCTAAACTCTGATAGCAAAATCAAAATGTGCACATTTTTACCATGATTTATAGGACGTAGAATACATTGGCAAATTTTTGGGATATTTATAAATATTCTAGGCCACTCTCAGAATGAGTTTTTGTTTTCGTGATTTATCTTGTAAATGAACGCATTTGTAAAAATTTGCCACTTTTAGTTAATGGACCTCAAATTCTTTTTCTGATATAAGAAATATTAAAAAAATTTAAAAAAAAAATTCAAAATTTTTTTTACGAAAATGAAAACTCACTTTGAACGTGGCCTAAAGTACCTTTATGTCATCTTTCGAATATAAATTTTAAATGTATTCATGTTTTTATATATAAAATGTATCTATTGAAAATATGAGTCGGGCACTCTAAGCTCTCCAAGCTCAATAGAGTTCTCACACTGAGAGCATCGAATTCGGAAGGCAATCAGCTGACAGTTACGGCAAACGATAATGTTTGGTGCCCTATATGAGAGATTTACGTTATCCACAAACCATCCAGGGTAATAGTCTAAATATGTTAAAACGGAAAATGCTATTAGTATAATAATTAGATATTTATTAATGGGTGCTGAAAACGTCGATGTTTTAGACAATAATTTTTAAATAGTTAATTACTATGTTATATTCTTTGTTTGACAATATTTTATGCAAAATTTAACCAATTTGACAACATTTTTCGAGGGATGTGTTATAATTTAAATGCATCTTGTGATTGTAAAATTTATAAATAATAGCAGAGGTTAACGATGCTCAAAAATTTTATTAATATTAAACAAATTTACACAATTTTACCTGTACAGGTTGCAAAAATTCGAAAGAAAATTTAAAAAATATCTTGATAAAAAACAACGTATTCGACTAAGATTATGACAAAAATAATTAAGCTATGTCTCCAAATGCTCACATTTATATGAAACATTTTTTTTATTTGCATGTGTTTTAAACAAATTTAAGGAAAAATATTAAAATATCTTCTATAAGGACGAATTAAAGTTTTTTCATTTTTGTTGAAAATTCGTTTTCTAAACATTTTGGATTTAATTTTTCATTAAATTTTTAAACCTTTTTTCAGAAAACGTACTTTTATGCTAATAATTCGGGTATTTTTATATAAAAATGCGTTTTATGATAAGGAAAAAATTGTAAAATTTATAAAAATTTGATACTCTGAACGCGTCTTAGGCTTAGAGTAATGAACTCAATAATTCTGAGGATCTACAACAAATTTTTAGAAGTTTTCAATTCATTGCCATTCAGGGGGTTGTTTTTTTTTTGAGTTTAAACAAACTTTCATATAAACTTTTTAATTATTTTTATAATTTCGCTAACACATGTCAACAAATTTATGACAGTTAAGAGTTAACTATAGAGATTATATTCGCCATTTTAGGGATTTTCAATTCCGTTTACCGTATTTTCAAATTAAATTTAGTTAGTCAGCTATATAATTTAAAAAAATGTCAAAAAACAAAAAAGATTCATACACAAAAATAAGTAAAATTTTGCACTTTTACAACATTTAATTCTTTAAATTCAAACTAATAATATTTATATTAAAAACCGATAATATATCGTGTCATATTAGTTTGGACGCGAATTTTGTAGTTGAGTAAGAGTTTAATGATATACCTAAAAACTCTCTCATTATTTGAGAAAATAAATATAAGTTACAAGGAATTTTTATACGAAAAAAAAGATATTTAAATTTTTTTAAGGTATTCTCAAGGTCGCAAAATCTGTTAAAAAAGGACAGGACGGATCTAAGAAGTCGTAGGTAGAGTAAACCAAGATATATGAGATAAGGCCATCAAGGGGATGCATTTAGGTTTTCATGAACTTATATATAACATCGATATTTGTTGACCTGTGTTATAGTACATTAACGACCATCATGAAGACTCTTATCAAGTAATTGAAACTTCCAATTAAATTGGGTTTTTCCAAATTAATTGCTAAAATTAAATGATAATTATAATAAGTGCTTTTATAATTAGGCTAACTGCTGTAAAATTGTCAAGAAAAAAATAATATGAAGTGTATATTTGTTACAAGTAAATATACAAAAGTTAGTTTTTTATAGAATTATCGTTGCCATTTTTTTATGGAAGTTTACTTTATCACATAAGAAAGGGAAGGTGTTAAAAAGTTATATTAATTGTTATCAGATTGTGATGTTTTAAATTCCTAATTCTGGTATTAGCCTGGCTCTTTAAGAAAAGGGGGAAGTTAGTTGTTTAATAGAAATAAAGAGTATAAACAAAAAATTTGCAGATAAAAGGGGCTCGAACCAGGTTATCTGCCACCTCCAGTTATAGCTCTGTCTTTTGACATTAATAAATAAACTATAGTGTCTATTAGGCGGACATTAATTTTTCTATAACATTAAAAAATGTAAAAAAATATAATCATAAAACTATTTTTCCAACAAATTCAAACCATATATTAAAAATCTTAATTTTTTTTTTTTAAAATTTGCCTGTTTTAAATGAATAAACCTATAGCTATTTTTCCGAAAGAAGTTAAAATAATTTTAATGACTCCGTTTCATACACATTCAAATTATTTAATTTTAAATGGACTAACCCTAATAAAGTGGCATAAGATATCATGAATTAGTTTCTAAAAAGATTTGGTGTTATTTTGCTACCTACTTACATATCCTAATTAATAAGGTTAATGATAGTGATCTAACCTTCAATATGGGCAAAATACAGCTTCTTTTTGGAAGCTACGTTTGGGATTGATTGTAAAATAGGTGTTATCGTGAATTCATACATCACATTTTTGTTATAGGTCGTTTGTGCCCATGGTCCTGCCTTAGATCAGAATTTTTTTTAACTTTAAAAGCAATATAGAGTAAAAATTTGCAATCTTTAATCTTATCATATATATACATAATTTTGTATAAATTGACGTCGTAGGAGGATGAGGTTTCATAAAGACCAGTTTCAAAATAAAATCATCAAGGTATAATAGGACACGTTCAAAATAACCCTTTTTAATTTTATTTTTAATGTTAATCACATGCAGCAAAATTTTGTTTTTTTTCTGTTATATATTAATAGTTGTGGACAGGAATTCTTATAGGTCTATGGTAAGCCGAATATCAAATTTATATTTAAATATTGGAGAATAAAGGCCACGTTTCAAAGTTATAATATTAAAAATTATAAAAAACTGAATATTTTTGAAAATTAACTTTTTTTTTACAAATTTTTTGTATAATTAAATTTAGCACCTATTAGAAAAATGCATTTTTCCCCAAAACCAAATTTTTATAAATATCATGGGACTTTAAACACATAAAAAAAAAGTTTAACAAAAATATCACAAAATTTAAACATTTCGAGCGCTTTTAAAAAAAGTTAGGCCCTAACTTTATTCATCACTATACGTTCGATCCTTCGCAACATATTTTGGAATTCCAAATGTTGTTGAAGGCCTATGGCATGTTCCGATGTGATTCGAACGTGAGTTCGATTCCCCGAAATCAATGTATGTAAATTTACAAACTTTGGTCGTAATAGTCGTGCTTTAAAAAGTTTTTAAATAAAGTGAGAGAGAGAAAGAGCGCATTCAAACTTGAGAAAATTTGAAAAAAAAAGAATAAATAATGTGTTAAATTTTTTGAAAAGTTTCTGCATCAATTAGCGGTAAAATTAATTAGTCTTCAAATTAAAAAATTTTTCTTCAAAGAATAGATTAATAAATATTTTTAATTTAATTTTACATAAAAATGCAGACCATATCTTGTTTAATTTTGAATTTAAAAAAGAAGTTTCAAAAAATAGGCTCAAATATGAATATAATTTAGCTTAAATATGCTATCATAAATATTTAATTTTTTAACATATTTTAAATTTATAATCCCAGCTTAACCTGTTAGTTTAAATTTAACAAAAAACGTTTATCCGAATACTTAAATTTATTCTAAAATTGAACCAATAACTTAATTTAAAGAATTAACTAACTTATTCATTTTGGGAAATTAAAATTAAATTTGTACGGGACTTAACAAATGTGGATGGGATTTGTAATTATAAGCTTGTTTTCTTAATTAGCTATAGTATTTAGAATCAAAATAATTTCTTAAATAACAAAAAAAAAACAATTGTTAATTGTGTGTGTTTTTGCAGTAAAGTCGATCCTTATTACACAGGTCAACAAATATCAATTAGTAAAAAGAATTTAATGAAAACATAAAATTACACATCTTCATGATAGTTTTAACTCATATATATTTTCCGTTTTTAGTAGTTTCTTCCGCCTTCAACTTCTTAAATCCGATCATATCGAAAAAATGGCTTCTTTTTAACCAAATTACAGATTTTGCGACCTCGAAAATACCCTAATAAGAAAAATTCAAGAATCTTTTTTCCTAATAAATCTCTTGTGACCTATGTTTATCACAAATAATCAGAAATAAATTTTTTAGAATCAAGGTCTTACATCATCATATAGATAATACAAAATATTTCCCGTCTAAACTTATATACGCCACGATACATTTATTGTTTTTTAATAAATATATTATTAGTTTGAATAACAGTTTAGCTGTTGTAACTATCAAAAAAAATCATAATTTTTTGGTAAATATATTTTTCTTACATTCTAATATTTTTTTTAATAGATAACTTACTAAGATTATTTAGTAAAGCGATAAACAAATTTGAAGAGGGATGTCTTTAGTTTGCTTATAACTCTTAAAAATTTGTTAACTTGGGTTATTTGTTTTTTTTCGGAAAATTGTAAAACCAGAATGTATTTTTAATGAGTTTTACAATAGGCGTCTAAGTGAAGCATAGCCTTACGCCAATTTTAATTAAAATAAAATTTCTGTTTTTTTTTAAAGATATATAAATTTGATGAACAAAATTATTTATATTTTGATATTTTTCTATTGGGCGAAATCAATCCTTTTTACAAAAAATTTTTAAAATTCTAAAATATTTTATTTCTATTTTTTTTATTTTGAAAAACCTTTGTTTTAAAAATAGTATTTTTAATGCTAAATTTTTATAAAAAACTGAATAAAGCTTAAACGCGCCTAGTGTCCTAGATGACTCTGCAAAGGGCTTGTGCAATTCGTGAACATTTGAAAATTTTATTTTCTAAAAAACGCGAATTTTAAAAAGTTGCCAAAATCATTTTATGCACTTAAAATGCTTTTTCTGAAATAAAAATTTTTTTTTAAAAAAAACATATTATTTTCAAAATTTTTAAAATTTTACGAAAATAAAAACTCACTTTGCACGTGGCTCAAAGTGAAAACCATTTTATCCATTTTTACCAAATTACATGATTGTAAACTGATATTAAGAGGTATGATTTACACAGGGTTTCAGCCGGAACAGTACTTATATTAACGTTACAAAACTCAAGATATCGGCAGCATTTTAATGTTTTTACGACATTTCCAGTTGGGTCGGTTATTGCCGGTCGATTGCATGCTAATAATGCTAGGTTTTTGTCAACACATCTATTATACATATACAATTATGCTAATTGATAAAAAATTGAGATTTAATATAAATATAAAAAAAAGAACTAATTTGTTTCAAAAAGGTTTTATGATTTTAATAAGTCTAGTTAGAAAAAGTAGTTAAGTTTATAGGAGCGTAATTTATGTTTTTTTCTCTCCAAGTTTCAAAGCTTATTATAAACTTTTATATCTGGGAAAGCAGTCCTAATAATATTGGCCAAAACACGAAAATGCGTTTTAATTATAAAAATATTTTTTTAATTCAAAATTTTTTAATTTTTTTTCATCTAACTAAACATATAACCCTGAAAACAGAATATTTTCCATTTATATTAAACTCATCACCAGTGTGGCTGCTCTCGACTTAAACTAGGCCCGCCTAGTTATGGTTACACGATAAAAATAGCACCATTACTATAAAACTTAATTTAGTCATGGTTTCTATATTTTATAAATCTATAACTTAATTTTCAGGCCCCGGAAAATTATGAGAGTACCCATATTGAGATAATCCTTGTGTATCAGTCAACGTATAGCATCTCCCAGTGGTTGTGCATATATCGAGATTTCCCTGATGGTGATGCGCGCATACCGTGCAATAACAAACAGCTAATTTAGTTGAATGGAAAATAGATAAATTTTTTTTAACGGGTTAAAATTTTAATTTTTTTTTTAAATTTTAAAAATTTATAATTTAACCTGGGTTTTTACATCACTTGTTAACAATATTACATTTTCTTAATTCATAAGCAATTGAGCTAAATAAGTTTAAAAACTTTACAGAATTTATGTCTAAATCCATATAAGCACAGCGAGTAAACATTTTAAAATCACTTTTTCATAAAAATATAACGCTTAAAATTAAAAAAATATTAAACAATTGAACACTGACCGCACTTATCCTTAACAACTTAGATATTTAAGAAAAAAATTGAATAATTTTTTCAAAGAACAATTTTTATAATTTTGTCTTCCCCGGAATTGCTATGGCAGCCTGTTCTATTTTAAAAATTAATAAAAAAATTATCGGCCTATTTCAATTTTTATTTGATGCCCATGCAATAGGCCTCGTAAAAAAAATATACAAATAATTTGGCAAACAAGTCATTTTAAATTTTTTGTGTTAAAATTTTATATAAATTTTTTTTAATCAAAAAAAAATCCAATTGGATGTATCAAATTTTTTTCAAAACTCGCAATATATTTTTAAAACATTAATGATAGTCCTTTAGAAGAAATTATTAGCCATACGTTATTTATGTCCCTAACTTCCGATTATCATACTTTTGTAAAAAATTTGACATAATGTAAATTTGACCTAATGTAGAAATGGGCAAAAAAACCTTATTTTGTTATTTTTTGAAAGGGCTCTTATTTGAACTTTTCAGTATAGATATCAAATATTATAAACAGGTATTTGACCTATGCAGTTAATTTTTAGCATTTGCAAAGAATAAGTTATAGTGTGTTTTGTGACTTATCATTTGTATAAATTACAAAGGAATTTGAAAATTTCGAAATATAAACTTCAAAGGTAACTAAAAAAAACAACATACTTCTTTCAATCCTCGAACTAGTTGACGTAACTATATAAATATTTAAAAAGCCCAAATATCCTAAATTTAATATTTATGTTTCACTGTTAAAACTGAAACTTTGCAATTAGGACTTTTAATTTTTGTAATTTTTCGGCTTCTTTGAGCTGATCGTCGAGAATTTTTGTTTAACAATTTACCAATGATGAAATTTAAAAAAAAAATTATAATCGTCTATCTTGTTGAATTTATAAAATAGTAAAATATATAAAAATATTTTAATAAAATGCAAAAAATTTACATGAATTTTTGTAATCGTAAAACCTTATTTTTTTACCTTGCTAAAATGTTAAGGGAAGTCCTAAAACTTATTTGGCCTGTAATGTTTAAAATAAAATTACAAATATTATATGGATCATTTGTTTTTCGGGCATAATACATATAAAAAACTATCTTCTGTTATTCAATATATAATAAATTAGATAATACATAGGCCAATTTTGCTTTCATTTAAATGATTGAAATTAAACGATAATTAAAAAGGAAGGGTAAAAAATAAAAACTTGCCAAATTTGCCAATATGAAGTATATACTAATAGAAAACATTCTAATAAAGTTTTTCCAAATCTTTTAAAGGTTTACAAGGTATATTAAAAAAAATATATTTTAAAATCTAAAAAATTTATGATTATTATTAGAGTGGCCTTGCAATTTTTTTAATGTGAATAGATTTGGTTAGTTAAAAAATTTTATTCTCATGAAAATTAGATTTGTAAATATAATTTTGACCTTCCAGTAATACTGCTCATATATTTTGATTCTAGCCCTTAACATTCCAGTGTTAACAATTTTTTTTCTATTCTATACGAGAAAATAAGGTTGAATTTTAAAAATTTAACATATGAATCATCCCTCCCAGTTCATAGTAGAAATTAATTTCAATTGAGCACATCCCATAAAATAAATTTATGTCCGTTCTAATTATTTAACTTGTAAATAAAAAGGTATTTATTCTACTTTAATTGGGGCCATTAATTATCCTTTCTAGTTTAGGACCTCTAAAAATTAAATATTTAGAGATCCTCTATACCAGAAACCTACTCAATTTGCTATAAGGAGACGGGGAAATGAAATATAAAATGCAATGCAATTGATATTTAATTTGTAATCTTTTAGTAATAGGACACGAACACATGTAATTGGTGACAGTTTATTTAGCTCTCATATGTAACGGAATCGGCGTTTATTACTAATAATACTAATGTCTTAGTGACATTTACTATATAATTGGCTCGGCGGAATAATATATTTTTGATCTGATTTTTTACTCCTTTACCCGTGGAAATCATCATTTCTTTCTTTTACAGAAATAAAATATTTGATTGATTTACGAATTGGGTCGATTGATTTACGCTCATCCATTTTATAACCCTTAAAAAAGTTAGATACTATAAGTTTGATTTATTCCAAAAGGTTTATATTAAATAGAAAATATCCCTTGCCAAGTTAATGCATAATACATTATATAAACAATTAATTTTCAGGACACAATTACACAATTATATAGTTTCATACAACTTTTTATACGGACCCTAAGATTTTTGGAAGTAATATTAAACCCAAGTTTTTACCATTTAAATTTCAAAAGGTTGGCACGTACAATATAAAGATTCAAAAGAATTATTTAAGTATTGGCATGATAAATAAGAAAGATCGCTCCAATCCAAATAGTGCATATATTAATAAAATACCTTATATGGTCAAAATAATTTTTAGCAGTGGACAGGGAAGCATAAATGCCTATATAATAAGATAGAGTCCTTACGGATTAAAAAATGAGAATAAAGCCAATTGTATGTAGTTTAAACATAAATCTTTATTTTTCAATTTTTCTTAATTATCAAGCATAAGGAACCGTGACATTTTGTCCGAAGTTGGCAGGTGGACAGTCCATAGTGTTTAGTATGATATATTTCCTTTTATAGGTTGCTTATTTAAACCAACGTCAAATTATGCCCAAAGTTTTTATTTCCCGCTTGACAGTGATATACACGCTATGACCGAAGAATTAAGTCGGCATACTAAATAATTATACTTAAAAATTAGCCGCATATATTATAAAACTAGGGTTACGTTGGAAGCATAAAATATAAAAATATTTAAAAAGTTTTAAATGAAAAGCAAAGCAAAAACCACCTTTGTATGATTAGAATCAGAAAGTTCTTGATAATTAAAAGTTAATGTTAAGGTAAAAAAATTTTTCAAACATAAACCAAACCTTGCAATGCCCACGTATGGATAGTTATTAATCGATGTACAATCAAAACGGTAACCACACACCTAGACCTCAATACTATGGGAATACCCGGCTATGGCTACGATAGAAACAATTATGAATAGACTTAATCGACTTCGCACATTCACACTAATTTTTATAATTGATACAGCTAGCTTACGCTATACTTTTGTATAGGGTAAGGTGTGTTAGTGACATTTACGATATAATTGGCTCGGCGCAATAATATATTTTCGATCTATTATTACTCCTCACTACTTTTTACCCGTGAAAATCATTATTTCTTTCTTTTACAGAAATAAAATTGGGCTGATTGATTTACGAATTGGGTCGATTGATTTACGATCATCCATTTTATAACCCTAACAAAAGTTAGATACTATGAGTTTGATTTATACCAAAAGGTTTATATTAAATAAAAAATATTCCTTGCCAAGAAGTTAATGCATAATACATAATATAAACAATTAATTTTCCGATAAATGAACACAATTACACAATTATATAATTTCATACAACTTTTTACACATTTTTAAATAAAGTTGATCCTAATTACTTAACAAGTTTAATTATTTAATTAATTTTATTTGGTAAAATTGTCTTAAAGATTTTGACTTTTTTAGGAAGGGGGGTGGGGGGCAATAAACTCTAACAATCCTTCTCCATCTAACTTTGTCAATTTAACGTTTTACATTTGGTTGTGGCCTATATGCTAAATGACCTATTTGGTGCAAATATGGCTTTAGGGCGGCTTTTTCTTTACCTGTAATAAATGATATTTTTTAAAGATGTTAGCGGTTTCCATTGTATGGCAATAGCAACTCAAGCTTACAGCTATTTGTAATGTTTGAATCATAATTTAAATTTTATAAATCTGTTATTATTGGTCCTTAGATACATAAAAAATAAATTTATATATATTTATATAAATTTTTAGGTTTGATAATCAACCCTTTTATAAATTCCAATGTTCCCAATTACAAATTTGTATATTGGGATGCAAAAACGCAGTATATTAAATTTTTGAGCACATAAAATTATTTTATTAACATTTAAAATAATGCGTAAAATACAAAATAATTTTTTCAATATTTTAAGATAATCAGTGGACCTCTAATAATACCAATGGAATTTCTCAACATTTTATATACAGCAGAAAATCGTCCAAACGAGATTTTTGTAAGGGTGTTGGATTTCAAAGATGCTCTTTTGATTTTTTGACGTGAACCAATGAAGTTGGGTCGTCTAAAAGTGATATATTAAAATAAACGTATTTGTTTATTTATGAAGGCTTTATTTTTATTATTGCGTTCAGAGTTCATCTTTTTTTTCTAAAATTATTTTAATATTTTCAAAATTTTGAAATTTTTTTTTTAAATCTATTGATATTTCAAAAAAGTATTTTTAATGCTAATAATAAAAATTGACGATTTTCTGTAAATCGCGTTTTGTGACTCGAGAAAAAATTTAAATTTGTTTGAACTAAATGAAGCCTGAGTGAGCCCCATTTGAGAGAAAAAAAACAAGTGGCGGTGGCTTGAATTGAAAAGAAAATGTCATTAAAAATTCAATCATTTGCTTTACCGATAAATAGGATAGATCATAAAAAACCACTTACAAAGTTTATTTCAAAAAATTTTATAGTTTTTGTTTTTATTCAATGCATATAAAGAGTTGCCCATCCTAATTATTGGCTCTATACTTCTAAAAGTAAATCAAAAAAGAGAGAGTTTTTATATTTAAACAAAAAATTTAATTTACGTGTCCTAGACCTATAGCCAGTTTTATATTAATTGATTGAACGTTAATTAAAAAAATTCTAAAATTTTTTTTTATTTTAAAAGACTTTTATGCAAACAATATTATGTTTTGCACTTTAATAAAGCCTGGCTTCTTTTTGTTATAATAAGTTGGACAAAAAAAAATAAAATAAAATTTTACAGATATATAAACTCGAAATAAGACACACCTAATCAAGATTCTTTTCAAAGGCCCTATAAACAAAAAATAAATAGTAAATATTTTTTCACACGGCATGTGTCATTTTCTGTATTGCTTTATCTATGGCATAAAATATTCCAAACAAGCACAGCAAGCAGGCTTTACAGCACTTACGAAAATAGAATGCACAGGTAATTTACATATAAAAACCATTCCTCTCTACCCTTCTTATCATAAAAAAATCATACCCTATCTTCATGGCCTTTTTTAGACTTATGGGATTATTTAGCAAATAACTTACGGCTGAGAGCTAAAATCTCTTATTGTCAATCATTATCACAATATAAAACCCTAAACATTTCAAATTAATTACCATTCATAAATACATGTCAATAAAATAAACACTTTAAGCAAAATTCTTGCCTGTAACAACTCTCCCAATCGGCGACTTAGTCCGTGATATCGGTATTCGTGTCTTGAGTCGACCCCGAGAGTCGTCACTCGCCCTTGGCATTTCAACTATTGCTGCCTGGTTGTAGGTGTCCGGAATTTTATTTATCTTCGGCCGGAGCACACCTCCTCCACCAAGCACTCCGGTTATACTTCCACCTAGGCGTTCGAGTAAGGAGGGACGTTGCTTTTTTCCTTTGAGTGAACCCGCTTTAGGCGATCCTACATAAATATATATTTTAATATAGTTACAAAATAAATTACAAAAAATGTATCAGAAAAGATTTTAAATATACATACATAAACGTATTCGCTAAACGTTGTATATTTGTAGTAAGAAGACATTGCCTAAAGTGGGATTTGGCGAAAAATTCAATTTAATTTCTGATAAATATGGGCTTTAAAAGTTTATTCTTTTATGATGGAGCTTATGCACTAATTTATAGCACGTTTTAAGCAAAATATATTTACTTAACATAATGATTACTCGATGTTAAGGAATAGCCCTTTCAATCAAGATTAGGTTTAAATTAATGATGCTATCTTACAAATATTAATAACTATCTTAAATGCATTAAAATCGATGGAAAAAACATTTTCTTGTATATCTAAATGTGCTCATAAGTACCAAGCTAGAAAAAAACCCATTTTTGAAAATCGGGTTTTTAAAAAATTCAGGATTAGTGTTAATCGAGAAAATTATAATTTCAATCTACTTTTAAAAAGACATCAATTTCATTTTAAATTTTCTGAAAAACAAAATAATGAGATTAGCCCAAGCATGGGCTTTTTCAACTCTAAGTTAACGAATGTCGAGCTTAAAAAAAAACAACTACCTGGCGGAGTACTCCTTAGTGACGAGGATTTTTCCTCATCGCTACTGGGCTCGCTAGAGGTGTCAGTTTGAGGTGAACCAGGCGGACTTCTCCTTTGACCAGCACCCGCAAGTGGGATCCCATCATCCTGGCCTGCGGCAGTATTCGTGCCTATTGAAAATGAAAGAAGGGTAATACTGCTAGCGTTCCTAAGCCTATCGTCATCGTCGCCGATGCCAACTGAGTTTTCCACCGCCGGAGTTCCGCTAAACTTTGAACGGGTACTCGATTCGGAAAGGCGTTCGGAACCGAGGAAAGCAGCTGTTATGAGTGTGATTGTGGGGTGGAGCAAGACACAAAAAAAACGGGTTGGCTAGGATAGGTGGCATTCCCAACCAGCATGGCACTAAATTTATCATCTTAATTTAATTTAAGCTGCTACTTTTACAAAATGAGAAAAAATATGCATTGTTTAATATTAATATATATTTTTTACGCAAATTAACAATTACTGAATAGTTTAGCCTAAAATTTGAAAAGATTCTATTTTTTTGCGCATACTTTAAAACCGAGTCATGTATTGACAAACATCATAACTTTGTCATTCCAAGGAAGATTCGAAATTTTTTAAGGGCCCTAGAGAAATATGTTTAGTGAATTGAGAAAAATTATTCTAACACAAGGAGGATAGGCTTATTTGATTAACCAATCATAATTTATAGGAGGTTATTAGGAAACATTTACTGGTTGGGACTGCTTAAAAATATGTACTTTTTAATCACATTTAATGTTTATTTGATTGGTAAAATATTTATATAAACCTTTTGTATGCGCAGGAGTTGGTGAATCCTAAATATAAAATACATTTCAAATTATGAAAAATAATCGTTTTGAACGTAACTGGCCTAAAACTTTCTTACTTTTGCGCCTTTTTTTTACATGTCTAAAGAAAAAAATTATAATAGTTTAGAATTTTTGCATGTTTATTGAATTTGCGTACGGGCTTATATACCTGTGGCGAGTTATGTATGGGGGTTACTCGTAAAAAAACTACCTTTCCTATATAAGGGTGCCTTACCCGTTTAGGGTTATTCATGGTAAGATCTCGCAGGCAGGCGACCTATTTTAGCAGAGGCTCTCACTTTAAAAACACATTGTTTAAGGCCTAGTGCCTTCGTAGACCACTTCGCAATATCAAAGTGGTTGCACATGTGTTCTGTTTTCCATAAAAATAGACGCCTAAGCACGGATTCGAACCCTCACCTCAACCTTCTGCGAGTAAGACAGGAGTTTGCGACTACGCTATCTGACCCGAGAGCTACTAATAGTTAAAATTTTGTTTAAAAAACATAATTATGGATGTAACTTTCTTGTACACTTTAACCAGCCTTAAACTTTATTAATCTTTTACCGTTCCAGCTCCTGAGCGTCTTTTCCTCCGTTTTTTCACGTAGATCAAACATCCTAACAGCAAAATGAGTAGGATAAGTAGAGTTATCAGGATTAGGAAAAGCCAGATCCAAGGAATAGGTTTATCAGCACCCCTTGAGGCCACGTATATCACATTTTCACAGCCCTTAACGTGAATAATCATAATATAGTGAAATATGGTGATATTAACAAGAAATTATTTAATATCTGAACAATTACAGTTTTTCATAAAATAGAATAAATATGATCTACCGTGAAATATTTGGATTCTTGGAATATCGTCCTATTAAAGAGGTTTAATTCAAAAGTCATGACATAATTCTTATGCTTTATAATTAAAAAAAAATTATGAATACGGCCCCATTTCCAAATTTTAAATATAAAAAAATTTGTAAAATTAATCACTTTTATATGCACAGGTAACAATTGCTTCCCCCTTCGAGTTCCATTCTTAGTTTTAATTTTGCTTAGCATAGTATTGTTAGCGCCGCACGTTAGATTCCGGTTATGGAATCGGCAATTTTTCAGGTCAATTACCGTTATGTTTAGGTCAAATCCTTAAAAAACAGAAATTTTAATCAATGTTTTACGGTGGTCGCGAATTCTTGGGAAAAGGTTTTGTTTAAAAATACATACAAATTCACAATTTAGATACAAAACTGTCCTATTATCTTTTTACAAACTGTAAATAAAGCAAATATATTTGACATCGTCCTTAAATAAATTTTCCAGGATTGTTTAATAAAAAATAAAAAATAAACTGGCCATATCCGTTGGCTATACATTATATTCTAAAATACCCCTAAGAATAAGAAATCCCATAGCTATAGGGCATTGGGCGATTTTGAGCGATAGCATAATTTTAATTATTTATTGTGAAAATATGATATAAAATTGAATCACATTGACCCGTTCAATAATAAAAAAATCAGCAGAAATTGCACAAAATCCTGCAAATTAATCACCCTTCCTAAATGACAATATGTAACTTTAATTGTTTTCAAATGTTATTAAAACATTTAATTTTCCCCCATTTAACATTCAATATACAGTCAAAGGAAAGAGGTAAAAGTGGGGAGAAAGAGTGATACTTGAGTAATGCATAAGGGCCATGATTGCCATACCCTAAAGAATAATGCGAATGGCAAAAATTATTGCAAATTATGTTGTAGGTCATTAAACAATTTAGGGAAAAAACGAGGTAATATATTGCCATAGGGTAATGAGCGATCACTTGATGCCCTAGGGCAAAAAACTATTGCATTTATACGCTTAATAGGGTAATACGTTTCCTACAAATAAGAATTAATGGGACTACATACCCGTACTCACGTATACCAATTCGTTGTCTGTTTCATTTTTAAATTGATCAAAATACCATTTGACGACAGGAACAGGGTACGCATTGACTATGCACGAGGCTTCAAACTTTAACAAAATGAAAAAAATAAATTGGATATTATCGTATTTAAACAATAATAAAAATGCGTTTTATCCGAACGTATAAAAGCTCCAACAACAATATAGTGTGTTAAATATATTTATTTCATGTAGTTAACTTTATAATTTTTGTTAAAAAAAATAATTCCACTACAATCAGATTCATTGGCGTAGGAGAGGGGGGGGGGGGGGGCCGTTTGGGGATGAAACCCCCTCCAAGCATGCCATATCCCCACCCAAATTAAAAATTTTTACTGCATATCCCCCCCCCCCCAAACTAAATACCAATTAAATATAAAATTTAATTACATATAAAATTCCATTCATATTTGGCAAATTTTTTTTTGAAACCCCCCCCCCCCCCAAGCTTTACAACTTGCTACGCCCTTGATCAGATTTACAAATAATCTAAATAAAATAAATAAAAATATAACAAACAAGCGCTTTTATACAACAAAATGTATTAATATTTTAGTGTTCTTTCCCCATTTAAATATTGTATTCACGTATTTATGGAAAAACCTTTTTAAATTATGTTAAAATGACAATGTTTTTTTGGTTTATTTGAACAAATTTTAGTTAAATTTAAATCAAACATATAATGATAAAAAATAATTTTTTTATATGTCGATTTTTAGAAAATAAAACTTTGAAAAGCCTTTATGTAACATGTAGCCTTATGAAAACATGAGTTAATACCTTGCCGTCAATGTCGGCGCTGACGGTAGGAGGGTTGACAGTCACTCGAGGACCGTATTGAACTCGGATGACCATGTCCTTCGTCATGTACAGCTGTTTGCTCGTTTCGTTGAACATCGAACACCGAAAGACGGTACCTACCATGTCACGCGTGGCCCGTTCAATTAAAATACTGTGTATTCGAGAGTTTAAAAAAATAGAAATAGGTTTTAAAATTTTTCGTGATAAACATCAGACCCAAAATAGCTGTGAAGTTTTCAAATAATATGGCCTATACTACAAATTTTACTATATACATGGTTAAAGGATCCATAAATAGGAACCTATCGGCTCAGATAGCTCAGTGGCAAACCTTCTGCCTTAGACGCAGAAGGTTGCGAGTTCGAATTCTTGCACAGTAGCTTTTTTCTTCGGAAATAGCATACATGTGCAACTACTTTAAAGCTTCTGAGTGGCCTACTAGGGCAGTAGGTCATAAACGATATGTCTAAAAGTAAGAGCCTAGGCTAAAAAACTAGGTCGCCGGCGTGCAAGCAAATCTTATTATTTAACCCGATATTATTGCTTTGCTCGGGTTAAAAGTCAAAGCCCTAACGGGTATGGCACCCCTAAGCGGGGAAAGGTATGGGGAGAACCTCAAACCAATTGTTTGTTTTTGTATAAATAGGAACTTAAGGTTGAGGGCTAAGTTAAATTTATAAGAAAATACTTTTTATTTCCTTAAACAGATTGGTTAAAGAAAAATAAACCTCGGATCCTTAGTCTCTAAGGGTTGATCATTCTTGAACCATTTCAAGAAAACGCCGGTTTTGTTTGTGACATTTATTTCCGGTTCGCAACTCACGTCAACGCTTTCACCTTTTTGCAAATAAATAAGTCTAGGTTAGTAAATAAATTACAGAGAAAAATGTTGAAAGGCGTATATCATACCTCTTTTATTTTTTTTTATTGACACATCCTAAGGTCACTGTCCAATTTAGTAATAGTCAAGGACAGTAAATACCAATCAACACCAAAATATTAAGCTACAAAACCGCATCCAAGGCAATATAATCAATCAATATCAAACCTATATAAACCGTTGTTTTTACCATATTTTCAGTATTACGAAATTATTATAACTTTTTTTATTCAATAAAGACAACTTATAGTACAACAGATTAAGTGTCGACGATGGATGGGATGTCAACCACTGACGAGCGCCAACGATTAGCGAAAATACATGTTGAACCATATGTGGAAGGATATCGATTTTCAAAGTACATAGATCATCTCAAAAGAGTTCTCTCCACTAAGCAGATTACAGTGAATGAAGAGAATCTGAAGATGTTGTTTCTCACATATGCAGGTATCAACCATTTAAATAAGATAGAGAATCTGTTGTACCCTACACCGATTGACGAAGCATCGTGGGACCTAATTAAGGATGCAGGTGAACGAATTTTTGCTCCAGCTAAAAATGTTTTTTGTGCTAGACTGGAATTTGCGCGGATACAACGACAGTCTCAGGAATCGATAACTCAATCCGAGAGATGTCAATTCACCGCCGAGGTTGAGCAGCGCATTCGTGATCAATTCCTAGCTGGTCTGAATCTTCCGGGTCTGGAACTCGACTTACATGTGCGCTTTCCAGATGCGCAACACGAAGGCTCACCAGTCACGCTAAAAACTGTGATCGAAATGGCATTGGCCTATGAGACGGCACAAACTACAGCGAAGACGAGCAATGCAACCAACGTTAACCTGGTAAGACCGACGCATAAGTATCCGCAGCCGCCAAGAAGGCCTAACGATGAAAAATCGAAAAGTTTTCAACGCGGTACTAAAACAACAAACAATGATGCAATTAACAAAACTTGTACCAATTGTCTGCTAAAGCATGCTCCACGAACATGCCGCATTTGGTAAAAGGTGTTTGAAGTGTAATAAATTGAATCATTACAAGAGAGCGTGTCGTTCATCAACAGTACGGTATATTGATCGGATTTTCACTAATATATGTAAGCAAAATCTTCCTGAAATTAGAGTCCAAATCAACGACCTGCCATATACGATGATTTTTGACACCGGGGCCGACGCGTCTTTAATATCGAGACAAACGTGGCAAGAAATCGGCTGCCCCACATTTAGAGCGGCGAAACCGTTATTAGCGTACGGGAAAAGCGAGATTACAATTTTAGGAGAGGTCGACGTCAAAGTGCAAGCACCCAATCAGCAAATAAAAGTTTTAAGATGTTATGTTACTAAAAAAACTCTTCCTCAAATATTTGGAATCACTTGGATTCAGGAATTAGGATACAAGCTTCCATCAGATGTGACGATCAGACAGATAAAAGCACCTCAAACGATTTATGATGAGTTTCCGACTTTGACGACGACCTGGGTTGCTACACGGGACTGCCAGTTAAAGTGTTCTTAAAGGAAGACTGCCAGCCGAAGCGATTTCCATGTAGAAGAGTGCCATTGCCAATTCAACCTCAAGTGGAAGAAGAGATACAGCGTTTGTTACAGTTAGGGATCATAAAGCCTATTGACCCTGCTCAAGTACCCATCACTTGGGCGACGCCGACTGTGATCGTGAAAAAAACATCTGGGGATATTAGGATGTGTGCGGATTACCGGATAACGTTAAATCCCAATTTGTTAGAAGATTCTCATATCATACCAACATTTGACTCATTAGTGTCAAAGATTGCCGGGGGACAGACGTTCTCCATTGTGGATTTGAAAGATGCTTACCTGCAGATTCCTATCGATCAAAGTTCGCAACATCTGCTCACAATTACAACGCATATGGAGTTTTATACATATCAACGCCTCCCCTTTGGTCTGACCTCTGCCCCAACAATTTTTCAAAGGATCATGGATAAATTGCTTGGAGATTTACATCATGTGGCAATCTACTTAGATGACGTTTTAATAACGGGAAGAACCGAAGAAGAGCATATAGCAAACTTGCGAGAAGTTTTAAATCGTTTACACAAAGCTGGGTTTAAGTTAAAAAAAGAGAAAGTTCAACTCTTTCAGCAAAGTGTCAGTTACCTTGGTTACAAAATAACATCAAATGGAATTGCGCCTTCACCCAATAAAATTCAAGCAATTTTGAATTGTCCGGTGCCAAAGGATAAATCTCAATTAAGGGCGATATTAGGCTTAATCAACTTTCAACAACGATTTATACCAAATCTACATACAGTGATTGAGAAGTTACATGAGCTGACGGGTTCTAAAGCAGTCTGGAGATGGACAGATCAACATACACGTATATTTCTGCAAGCCAAAAAAATGGTTGCTGAACATACATTACTCCAACCATATAACCCAGAGATTCCGATCGTACTTGAAACCGATGCGGCGATCGAGGGATTTGGTGCCGTGATTTCGCATCTCACGTCGAGAGGAAAACAACCGATAGCATTTGCATCGAGAAAAACGACTCCAGCTAAGAAAAATTATTCAACCGTCGAGCTGGAAAGCAAAGCGATTTTATTTGGGTTAGAGAGATTCAAAACGTTTCTTTATGGCCGACAATTTAAAATATTGACTGATCATCAGCCTTTGGTAAAAATATTTGGAAATAACCGCAATTTACAACAAATCATGAGCGCGCGTATGTTACGATGGATCTACAAGGCGTCTGCTTTTAATTATACGATCGAATACCAACCTGGTAAACAAAACTTAGCTGATGGTTTATCAAGACTACCAACTGGCGAATTTTTTCCTATACACGATGACGATGATGAAGCTTCGATTTATGTTCGACAAATCTCACTCGACAACTATCGTATAAATAGGCAAGACTTACAGATTGAGACTGCGAGAGATCGAATCCTAGTGAAGGTAAAAACTGCGCTCAAAACCAATGATTGGGAAGACCCAGATCTGAAAACATACAAGCTACATAAAACAGAATTAGAGAATAGTTATGGTATCCTCTATTGGAAGGATAGGGCAATTATTCCCAAAAGTTTACAATCGCATTTTTTGCAGTATCTTCACTTAGGTCATCCTGGAGTGGTAGCCATGAAGGGATTAGCTCGGTCAACGATATATTGGCCATCTCTTGATGAAGACGACCCGAATCCCCAACGTATAGGTGGAACTACAACACAACAGCCTGGGAACGGATACATATCGACATAGCCGGACCAATTGACAACTATTATTGGTTAGTCGTTATAGATTCATTCTCTAGGTGGGTAGAAGTAGCGTTACTAAAAAACATCAACAGTGTGACGATAATCCACCATCTAAGCCGTATATTTTCTCAGTTGGGCTATCCTCGCACTTTGGTCTCCGACAACGGTCGGTCGTTCGTATCCGAGATGATGGAATCTAAACTGAAGTGTTGCAACATCAGGCACATAACCATATCACCGTACCACCCACGTTGCAACGGGTTGGCTGAACGCGTGATTGGAACCTTGAAAAATCGTTATCGAACAACTAAAGTGGCTAGGATGCATCCTCAAGAATGTCTTAACAATGTTTTATGGGCTTACAGATCAACGGTACATTCAGGTCTTAAAGAAACCCCAGCAAAGTTATTTTTTAAGCGTGATTTACCCTCTTCAATTACATGGCTGAGAGCCAAGCCGGCTGATCTATTAGATAGCGACGAGATGACCCCGCAAAGAGAGTTTTCAGACTCTGCAAAGATCTGGATCAAGAACGAAACCTCCACAGGATGGAGACCGGGACAGGTCATGGCCCGTACTGGCTTACAATCATATCGAGTTTGGGATGAAAACAGGGAAATGCGAAAACATTTAGACCAAATCCGAGAGAGAGTGGAGGAACCGGTCGAGACGCAAATAATGGAGCCGACGACAGGTTTGACTTCGGAGAGATTGGAAAACCAGCAGGCGACATCAGAGGCTAGTAATTCAGTTAGTGTAGAGCGACGCTATCCGGAGCGCATCCGCAAGCAGCCGGATCGCTTGTAAGCGGGAAAGTAGATGACACATCCTAAGGTCACTGTCCAATTTAGTAATAGTCAAGGACAGTAAATACCAATCAACACCAAATTATTAAGCTACAAAACCGCATCCACAGGCAATATAATCAATCAATATCAAACCTATATAAACCGTTGTTTTTACCATAATTTCAGTATTACGAAATTATTATAACTTTTTTTATTCAATAAAGACAACTTATAGTACAACAGATTATTTATTATTAATCTCACACAATTTTTTTTTAGCTAGTATTTTAAAATTATTCCCAGCTCGTTAAATTCTTAATTAAAACAAAGAGTAAAATTCAATCCCAGCTCGGTTAAGTTTTAATTGTGAAATAGAAATCAGAGTTTGGCTAAATTAGATATAACACAGGTCAACAATTATTAAACTTCGTTAGTCAGTAAACATTGAAAATTTTAGAAAAAAAGGTTAAAAAACAAAAAAGATTTAAAAACAAAAATAAATTGAAATTTTATTTTTGCATATTCATTTTAAACTGTTAAATTCAAATTTCAAATAATAATTTCATTAAAAACCGATAATATTTCGTGTCGTGTTTAAGTTTGGACGCGAAATATTTTGTATTATCTAAGGCCGATGTAAGAGCTTGATATATAAATAAAATTTATTTCCAAATTTGTGATTAAAAATATTAGTTACAAAGGATTTTTATATGCCAAATAGATTTTTACATTTTTGCTTTTTAAGGATTGGAGTGACTCTGCTATAAAAAGCAAAATGGCGCATGAAATATATCTTCATAATACAGCAATTATATCATTAACCAAATCAATTAGTTTACATATTTCATATATATGATGATGTTATATGATATTAAAATAGTTTTAAAGAGTGATAGTTCTTGAACCAAGAAAAAGCACAGATATTGTACAAAATGACGTCATTTTTATGAGAGAGTTCCGAGTACCTTTTTAAGGTATATTTAGACCTATCAATTTAGTCAAAAAAGGCCATATTACGTTATAGACGGATCTAAGGAGCCAAAGACGGAAGAAACTAAGAAAAACGAAAAATATACATGAGATTAGGCCATCATGAGGATGCATTCTTTTATGTTTTCATAAAATTCACGTTTCTGACATAAATATTTGTTGACTATAAAGCTTTTCAAGTTAAAAAGTGGTATATTTTGAGATTTTAGCCAAAATACTTAATGTAAAAATATTCCCGGTCTGCCCTCCTTTGTTCAAATCGATTGATTTCAGGGGGTCCCCTTTATAAAAAACCAACAATAATAACCTTCTTCGACAAATATGATTTCCTGGCTCCTTTCGACTTTAGGCGTGGTATTTTTGATTTCTCGGGCCACCAGTGGGGCATACCTTTCACCTCCCGACAATTCGATGGCATCGTCGCCCCTATAGTGAGCTGACCTCGTGGATGCAACTGGTTGTGCCAAGATAGTCACGATTACAAAAACCACTGTCCAAACGTAACTTTGTACGGCCGGTTTAAAATCTGGTTTAACAAAGCTCCTCCGCCGTTGATGAATGAACAAAATGTCTCTTTGATTGAGGGGTAAAAACGATTTGGACCTATGTTGATTTGGTAGTAGTGATCTCATGCGATTTTGGAGTTTAAGGAATAATTTTTGTAGGATTTGATAATTTGCAAGACTCTAATAAAATATAGCAAGAACATATTGATTTTCTATAATAAATTCCGCATATTAATGTAATTACAGGTTATCTATATATAAAAGACTCTATCAGATTAATTCGAGTTGCCAGCTTTTATTGGTACTTATATCAGCGATCAAACTGTTTACGGTAAAAAAACCAAATCAAAAGTTTTAAATCTAGCTTAGTTTTTATAAACTGGATGATTAATTATGATTCTCAAAATTTTACGAGAAGTTACTTCCAAAAAAATGAGGAATTAAGGAGGGGAGAGCTCACTCATTGTTTAGTTATTTGGCCAGCGTACTTATGGTGCCAAAATTTATACTAAATAAAACCTAAATTTAATTGAAAATGTTTGCAATGTCTTTCTTACCCATATATGTTAATCAGAATCATTTAAATTTTCATTCGAATACCCTTTGTAGGGCAATGGTACAAGGCAAAACAAGTATTTTTCAAAAATAATTGGAACATTTTTATATTTAATCAATATATCCAACATACCAAAACAGAAAATAGAACATTAAAATTGTCTAACTTGACGTAAAAAATAGAATACAGATAAATACAAACTAATAATGTTAAAAAATTTTACGAACGGAAGTGCGCAGCAATTTGGCTTCGATAGCGTGTAAAATTACCATGGAAATTACTGCCAGATAAATTTTTAAAAACACTGGGTAAAAAAAGCCACCATTGAAATATATCAAAAGGGAAAAGCCATGTGATTTAAATTGGATATTCATACTCTATGTGCAAATGTTTTGCCATCTAGGGATGGGGTTAAAAGCGATAAATTTTGCCGCCGGACGATTTTGGAGGGCCAGAATTTCAATTGAGCCTAAGTCTTACTGCCTAAATGGGCCACTTAACAGCTTTAAAGTGTTTGTACATTTGTGCCATTTTCCTAAACACCTCTTGGTCACGAAACCGAACACCAGACCTTTTGCTTGTACAGGAATGTTTCCACTAAGCTAAATAAGCCCACCATACTCCAAAAGCAAAATCACCTAAGGTGGCTAAATTACAACCTGTGGGGTCGGCCCGTGACATTTCAACGCCTTTAAATAAACGGTCAAGGGCCTAAATCACATATTAACTACAGTATTCTACTTAAAACACCAAAATACCAAAACATGGGGCCTCTAAGCATTGCTTGAATTGCCCTTATGGACGGATCGGCCCTTGATTGTGAGTATTATTTTGAGGTATGTGGAATTGCCTATTTATAAAAAATTACATAGATAAGTTAATTCTAATTATTGACCAAATATTTTTCCCTAAAAATATATTTAAAAATTTTGACTTAAAAAAAATCAACTTTTACGCCCTAATATAGTTTAAATTAGGAAAGGCGCGCCTTCCCCCAAGTAATTTTCTTTTCAATTAACGGGCCAGACAGTCAAACATTTATTTATTAGCTATCTGAACTAAAAATATCCAATCTTCTGTTAGAATGGGCCGAAACGAATTTCAGCGCAACCATTTTCTATGCCCCCATAAATTTATAACCTTACAACATTAAATTATTGGTAATTAAATACTAAATTTTTTTTACAAATTCCTTTAAAACATGTATGCCCCAAGCTTTAGAGCAAAAAAAAAAACAATTTTTCTTGTTTCAAATGGAGCCAAACGTTAATGCAAAACTGCATTTAAGCAATGGCAAATACTCATTTTTTGGTAAAATTTATAGATGCCTTAGTTATAAAACTCAGCAGTACTATTGTGATTTCATTGAAATATATTAATTTATTTTATTAACAAAACGGTTTAATAAAAAGTTATAAATCGTCAATGTTATATGAATCATTATCGTAGTAGTCAGTTGGTAGATGTTGGGCCTGATTATCACCTAAACTTTTTTCAATGCTTGGCTGTTGCTTTATATTGAAGCTGGGCAAAGATTTTGCGGGTCTATGTAATAATAAAATTGAAATAAATCAAAATGTATGTGAGGGTCAGAGAAAATCAATTGAAAAAAAGATATATTAGATATTAGTTTATCGAAGAAAGAGATTTAAATATAATTTGTATAATCAAAGTTAAAATGAACTGTGATTCTAATTTCAAACATATAAGTTATAAAATATAAATTAAAGTTTAACGTTGCCCCTAATTAAATTGAAAGAATAATTTAATGAAAACTTTATTTGAACCTAAAAAGTTGTTTTAAAACAGCAATATATGTATAAAAGAATATTGTGTAAATTATTCAATCATGTCAAAAATTAAAAATTGTATAAAAGGTTATAGCAAGTACATATACTTTGTTAAATTGTATAGATTTGAATATTTAAAACGGGAATTAGATTGTTGAAAACTTCCATTTTGAATTTTCCCGATCAGCATGCAGTAGGGCACGGTTTCGGTTAAAAAATCCCTGGTATGGATGGACGGAAAAGATGCTAAAAAGTTGGATAAACGTAAATTGCCGAAAAGTTCTTTTCTAAGTTCATTGAGCTATCAATAGAAGATATAAATTAAAATAAAAACCTTGAATTGTTACCAAAAAATAGAAATAAGTTTAAATGTTTGTGTTACAAAGCGAATAATTGGAGATAACATTTTTTTAAACAACAATAATTGTTATTCATATACAAAATTTCATATTTTTGGCATATTGTAATATAATAAGCATATAAGTAATATTTTACAGACTTATCAATATTGATAATGTAAATTAACGAAATTTATTACCTTCAATTTATTCAATAGCCTTTAAAATTATCAATAAACCGTGAGTATAATATAAAATTCTGGGCTGTAACAAAATTAAATGGGTAATCTCTAATAAATGTTAAACAGCTTATAATACCCTTATTTTCGGAAATCAAATTTACTAAATTAAAAAATTATTATTTTAGGTTGATCGGACGAACATAAGCTCTTTGAGCTTTGTTGTTTTCCCATTTAGCAGCGTTATCGGATGGGTGACCGAAAAATAATTCCAAAGCTGTCTATTTTTATAAAATTGTGTGGTAAATTTTATTTTAGCCTGCGGGGCCAACTAGAGTTAAAAGAGTTTTAGGGTTTTGTAGTGTAATAATACATGGTATTTAGAAGTTTGGTGTGGGGGTCGATTCAAAGGTTTAAACGTAAACCCTGAGGTTGAAGATTTTTTCTGTTTTTTAACCAATTTTTTCGTTTTCTTTTCCGAATCATGATGCTCATTTTGCGTAGATTGTTCAGCTATTTCAAAATTATAATCATCTTCAGGTTGTGGCTTCAAGAACAAACTTTTGGAATTGACAATGTAGGAAAAGGCCAAAAGTAACGTTGAAATTTCGGCCAATGTTTCGCGAGCCTAATATAAGAATTTTATAAAAATAGATTGGTAAGTCATAACAAACATCTAAGGAGGTATTATTTTTTTTGTCATTGTTTTTGCCAATTCCTTAATATGTATACCTTACGCATTAAAAAATATCTAGGAAATAGTAATTTCACAAAAAAAACTTATATTCTATCATAACTTTTTAAGGGTGGCCAATTGGTGAAACGATTAAGTCCTAACAAAATGGTTTTTTATATAAATACCAAAATATACATATAATTAAATTGTTAATTTCTATATTAAGAATTCCGCTGAATCAGGATGCTAGGTTAGAGCAAAATGAATTTTCTTAAATATTACAATATTTTATGTTAATTAATGGCACAATAAAGTCGTTTTATAAGAATGTTTTTTAGGAGAGAAAAGTTTTTGGTAGTTAATATCGTTTATACGCAAAATTTTTCCTTTATTTTTGGATACACATTGAATTTTAATTCAAAAATGTAAAAATAACGATAAAAACATAACTGTTTTATAATTAGCTTGGTATTGGTTTTGACAACAGTAAAATAGGTTAAATAAAATTAAAAAGATATTCCTTAAAATTAAAAATTATAAATGTATTCAAATATATAAAATATTTTCGTTATTTATATAAAAGTTGAAAATAAATTAGCAAAGACTCTGCTTATATAGAAATTTAAAAAAAAAACCTCCCAATACCCATAGATCATGTCAGAGCTAGATGCATCACACAAGGAATTAGTTAGGAGGTCAAAAGATTCTGTTTTGGGCGAATCAAAAAACGATATTTGATTGTATTGAACGTAGTCCATTAACGTTTCGTATGTTGACAAATCCAGGCCTGCAATGAATTGGGATGTTCCCTGAAATAAAATTGAGGAAAAATGTATTGAGGAACAAAGAATACTTTGAGATTATAGGCATTTGAGTTATGAATTTATAACAAAATAAAAAAAAGATGAATTGTATTTGTTGTGATAAATGTCGAAATAATTGTGTCTATACAACAATTTTTTTAAACTTAAAAACACAATAAGATCAAGAGCTGTAAGGTATGGTCGAAAAATGTTTGAGAGTTTGATTAATTCAAATATTTAATTCATTTAAACAAATAAGAGCTTAATAATTTATGGCAAAAAATTTATAACTCATAGATGAATAATTTATAATTAAAAGAAAAATATTCTATTGTTTTTATTGATTTAAATTAAGCTAAAAATAACTACAATTTTAAATATGTAAGCCTCAAATTCGAGTGGGAATCCATTTTATATTTAAAAATAAAACATGGTTGTGGGGCCTGGGATGAGAAATGTAAATATGACCTATACAAAATAAGAACCTGTAAATAGGCAAATGAACAGTCAGAATCTATTAGCTTGTGGTAAAGAATTTTTCCAGTTGCATGGAATATATCATAACTAACATCAGTTGTACTAACAACTAATGATGGGTCAAAAATTTTGGTATTTTCCTCAGAAGTAACATCAAAATCTAAATAAAATATAATAAAGTTTTTTGATTTGAATTAAAATTGTGACACATTATACCATATAGCAAAAAAAGTTTAAAAATATATTATGTATGGGTTACGAATTTTTCAAGATAAAATCTTGTTAAAACTTGTTTATTAATGTTATAAAATAGGAAAATTAAAAACTAACAATTTACAATAGTATAGAAAATATTTGATATTAAAAATATTATAACATTGAACAACAAAAAAAACACATAAACGATTCTTATAAGGTTTTTCTTGCGAACGATTGCCGTTAGTATTTCTTCATAAGCGTTCAATTTTTTTTTACTGCGTCCAAAGTTTAGAAAAAAAAACTCGCAAATTTATTAAACTATAAATTTTCCATCTATTGACATGATTGGATTCCTTATGTAAACACATATCTAAAAAAGTTTTTAAAATTATTTGAATTTTGCTTTCAAGTTATCCATAATTAGCACCAAAAACTCAACCCAAACCAATAGTTGCCATAAAAGATGCTTAAGGTTGCCCAAACTTTGTTGTTCAATGTATTGCATTAAAAATTGGGAAATAAAAAAAACACCTTTATTATTAGTGGAATAAAATTGTAAAAGGTTCAAAGCATATCTCATGTCTCCACGTGAACTTTGTGCAATATTTTTAATCAAGCTATCATGGTTTATACCAAATTTTATATTATTGTTGCAAAAATGCTGATTTCTATCAATATTAGATGTCATGAGACTCATTGCTTTAATATTTCTCTCTGTGATAGGTGGAAATTTTATATATTTAATATAACTAATATACGCAAAATTGTCTGGATTGTGAGTCAACTTTGTCACACTCTTATCATCATGGGTTAGTACAACAATTGGAATTTTAGTTGTTTTCAGTAATGAAAGGGGAATTAGTTGTGTAATTTTATTTAAATCAAAATGATTAGTCTTATCTTCCAATAGAATGATTGACCTTGCAGCTGGTTTATCAAATGGTAAAATATTATATTTTGAAGCCCTTAGCATAAAATCATCAAATTTTTCACCCATATTAAAAGCCTTTCCATCTGCTGAGTTAAGTGGAATGTGAGGCTTTTCCCATACTGTAATAAGAATGCTAATAAAAAAAGTTATGTAGAAAATATAAGAAAATTATATATTATAACAGTGCACTTTTTCCATACTTTTATTAATTAACTTATATATATCTTTAAAAGTAGCTAGCAAAAATATGTAATTTACTTGTTGTTTTTGCACAAGTTGTGAATCAAAGCTGATTTTCCAGATCCTGGTGGACCTGAAAGAATTAAACATTTACATTTATAGTTAAATTGTTCATTTAACCATTCTTTGACTTCATTGACCTTTTTAACATTCAACACTGTTATCTAAAACAAAATGATTGTTTATAATTGTTTATATTGTTAAAAAAAAAGAATACAGATTTAAAGTCTAATTTATTCCACATATGATAAGAGTATTCAACATTTTCAAAACTCTCATTAGTGTTTAGTGAGGAATTTGAATCATCATCAAAATCTGATTTTGACCATTCTCTTTTTACCTATATATATAAATTCTCATAAATTAATACATATATTTTTAAATTTAATATAAAAACCATTTGGGAAAATTCTTTTAACAAAAATCAAAAAACGCATTTAAATATAAATTAATTTTATGTCAAAATATAAATGTAAACTTGACTTAGAGTTTATAATATTTTACAAAAATTTAGGATAATTTTATAATCATACAGTATACCTTGATGGGCATTTGAAATTTAAATTTTTTGTCACATGATTTCAAATTCAAACTTAAAAATTATAATTTAAACTATTGAATTATTCGATCAAATAAGGGCGGCAATTTTGAAATATGAATTTATCGACCACACCAGAATATACTATACAATCCACCACTACTCAAGAAAACAAGCCTAGGTTTTTGTGCCTGAAAGATGCAATTGAGTATAATAATAAGCAGATATGTTCAGGTATTCATTGGAATTTAATGAATAAATGTTTTCCCAAACTTTGTAACAAGCATCCAGAAATAATGAAATCCATTAAAACTCAAATGTCAGATAATTTTATAGAGGAAATGGAGAACGAAATGGATTTGATGTGTAAGGAAGAAAATTTGCAAGTTAAGTTCAATGATTTTGAAAAGCTTAACCTTCCAGTATTGGATGTTAAACCTTACAATCCTTCACCTCAAGAAATTATACAACACTTTAATCTTACAATTTTAAAAGATTTGAAACCTAAACTTCTGCAAAGATTGTATGATCTCAAAGAAAACAGGATATTTATTGAAGAGAATTTACAAAAACGAATTAAAATGTTGAATGAAACAGAAGTTTATATTCAAAGTGAAATAAATATTTTAAATGAAAATTTAAAAAATATAAAATTATTATAGAATTTGATCAAATTATTATCATATTTAAATCTAGGCTTACTTAAATAAATACATTTAATTGATACCTTGTTAATTGGTTATTTAGTGGAACATTAGGCTTGAAATATATAAGAGTTAATACAATGGTTGAATGTAATTTTACACTGGCAATTATTATTGTCTCTAAAAGAAGTGTCAATTCTTTTCTAAAAAAGCCAATGAGGCAATAATTTTGCTACATTTATAGTATATTGCTTGTTAATTTACATTATATTTTTGAGAAATTGATGTAAGAGCATAATAAACTTAGAAATTTTATATCTCATTATTTAAGATGATAAATTAAGTTACAAGGGATATTTATATGAAAAAAAATTCTTGAAATTTTTCTTTTTAGGGTATTCTAGAGGTCGTATCTGAATGCCATTTTTTTATATGAACGAATACAAAAAGCCGAAAGCAGAAGAAACTACAAAAAACGGGATATTTATAATATAATGTCATCATTAGAATGTATTCATTTATAATTTCACAAACCTTTTTGACCATGATATTTGTCAACCTGTCTTATGCTTTTTCTCAATTTACATCTCTTCTTCTAATGTATTCGATGATCTCAATCCCAGTCTATTTAATAACTAGTTTTGGGATCGAATGAGCAGATTTTTCTACCCCCTCAAAAAAATATAAATACACGAGTTTTAAAACCATTTTTTACAAAACTAATACAACTTTGGATGAAGAGCGAAAAAGACGAAACTTTTAGTTTGGATGGTCATGGAAGGTTTAATCGTCACGCGCGATCAGACTAAAAACCTAGATAGGTAAGACGACTACTTGGAGGCCCAGTACAAGCGTGTTAAACTGAAAAATTGTTTATTTTGTATAGTTAGATGGGTGACCGTTAAAGAATAGCGTCTATCAATTTTAATTTACAAACAGCCAGTGCCAAGAAATATCCCTCGCTTTATTTAAAAATCATGAAGATGACGATATGATTGAAAAATTTTTTAAGAGTAAAATTTCTAATTGTTAAAAAATACTCCAAAAATCAAACAAAAAATAAGCAATATTTTAAATTTGACATCAGCCCATCTTTCAAAAGGGGGAATAAGTTCCAATCCTTACCGATGTGACAATAATTATAGTTTTAGTATTCAATGTCTGTTGAAATTCCTGTTATAAATTTTATCTTAGGTGACCTAAGGAACGGCCGAAATTATCCTTAATTAAGCGACATTCTCTTCATATGGATGAATTTTGAATAAATTATATATATATTTCGATAAAAATTAAGTACAAATAGAAATCTCTATTGTTACCGCATTTAAGTTGTGGAGCCAATAACTTACAAACTTTTTTTAGTTTGAAGTTACAAATGGTAACAACATCTACTCTCATTGCGCCTTTCCCCCCTACTTATCGTATTATCATCTACAAATAGAAATATTAAGCAACAATATTACTAGATATTAAATTAATCAGTTTTACTAATAGCAGAATACGGTTTTATAAAAATTTTATTAAGAACCTAACCAAATATATTTATTTTATATTAAAAAGAATAGGGCGCGTTTAGAATTCATAATTAAAATAAATTTTACAACGTTTTTCCTTCGACATAAAAAGCATTTTTACAAAAAGTTCAAAAAAATAAAATTCTGAACGCGCCCTTACTTATAAAAACTATAATATCCAATAATTAAATTTGTACAAGGCTTTAAATCTGAATAGGCATGTACTACCGATATTACTAAGTAATTATTTTTTTTTAAATAATTATCTATTAGCGACTAGGGGTTTTCTTTAAATTACTAATAATCGAGTGGGAATTTTTTTAAATATCTAAAATCCCACTTGTCGAATTACTTAAATTAGATGAAATATAAGATTGGAGTAACTCTGCTATAAAAAGCAAAATGGCGCATGAAATATATCCTCATAATACAGCAATTATATCCTTAACCAAATCAATTAATTTACATATTTCATATATATAATGATGGTATATGATATTAAAATAATTTTAGAGGGTGATTGATCTTGAATAAAGAAAAAGCACAGATATTGTACATCACAGATATTGTACAAATGACGTCATTTTTATGAGAGAGTTCCAAGTACCGAAATATAAAATAAACATAAATGTTATTTATTGTTATAATAATTATTTTGTATAACCTTTAGTTAAAACGGCATTTTGCCGAATATATAAAACGAACTTGAATGTTTTTTTCCTCTGGCCATTTTTTTATTTAGTTTTAACATTCAAACGATTTAGTTATTTCGAAATACGAAAATATAAACAGATTATTAATGTTTTACTAAAGGGCACGTGCAAAGTGGATTTTTATTTTCGTGAAATTTTTATAATTTGGAAAAATTTTATTTTGAAATGAAACGCAAATTTTTTAAAAGTTGCCAAATTTAGTTTATGCACATAAAATGCTTTTTATGAAATAAAAAATTTTGGAAAAAAATAAATTTTTAAAAAATTTTAGAAAAAAATAAATTTTTAAAAAATTTTATGAAAATAAAAACTCACTTTGCACGTGCCTAAAGACACTTTCTCAATCGTTTTGAGTTCGATTATTAAATGCGTTTAATCTAAGCAAAAACAAAGTAGGCGACAGCTTTACTTTTCACGTAGAACAAATAAATCTTATCTTATCCTTATTAAAAAAACACGTTTGAACGTGAACTTAGGTTAAAATTATTAAAACTAAATAATAATTGAGTTTATTACCTTACGATTGCAAATACCCATCAATAAATATGCATATTAAACACTTTAATAAATTATGATTATGTTTAATTGTTAAAAAAAATTTATCTTACTGTTGTAAAAACCACATATACATTAATAACCACATAATTAAGTTTAATGTGTTGAATTTTCATGTTTTGGCATAGAATGTAGTACTTAATAATACCTAAAATAAAGCATGTCATATATGCACAGATGAGTTGGCTAACATTTTGATAAAAATAGAGGTTTCAAAGGTGGCATTCTGGTGGTCAATTAACATTTGGTTAAATAAATTTGTTATTAAATGAGAATAAAAACACAAGGGTCATTTGAATGTAATGCCTAGGTACCTTCAACATTTGGTGATAATGATCTTAAATGTTTTATTTTCATTTTTTTAAATGTAATAAAGTATCCTGCTTAGGAGTTCTTCATAATGCCAACTTAAAGCATGAGTAATTAGATCAAATTAAAATTTCTTCAGCGTTAATAGAAGCCATAGCCATCTGTATTATATTGAAATCTATCATTATGTAGACATAGTTAAATGTGTAGGTACAACTAGATTAATTGGTTGAATAATGTATTTTCTTACAAATTCAAATGTTTTTAATGTTCAAGCTAATTATTTGACAGGGCATGTTAAAAAATATTGTGTTTAAAAGATTTTTATTATTAATTTTTTGAATTATTAATTTTAAATCCATTGTTATAAATTGTTAGTTAAGGGCGCGTTCAGACTCAGTCCGTTTTTTTAAAAAATTTTTTTTTACCTTTTGACATTGACCGATTTTTTGCAAAAAGTCGCCAATTTTTGTTATTAGCATTTAATTTTCTGTGAGAAAAGTTTTTAAAAAATTTTGAAAAAAAAATTAAATTTCAAAAAATTCAAAATTTTTAAAATTTTTCGAAAAATTGAAATGAATCAGAACGCGCCCTAAAGAAACCTTAATCATAACTAGATTCAAAAATTAAAAAAGAGATAAAAATAAAGTAAAGCAACTTAAAAATATATATATATTTATAAAGAGTAATAATTTCCAGGTCAAAATGAGCCTAAAACACAATTGAAAAAATTTCAAGGATGTTTATTTGATTTGATTATAATTGTGTAATTAGATGAATTATTTAAAAAAGTTTACAAATAATTGTTTGTTTGTTTGTGCTCAGTTTACCAAAATTTAAATGTAATGACCAAAATAATTTTAAAAAAAATAGTAAAATTTTTTTTAAAGTTGTCCTCAAAAATGTTTTATGCCCATAAAGCCCAAAGAAAATTTTATTTTTAATATTTTATTTTTTTTTAATATATTTATTAAATCATAAATAGATTGCAATTTTGTGACAGAGAATCATTGTCGTATCTACCATATGCGACATTTTTGGATAGGATTCATGGGACTTCCAGATGAGCACGAAAATGTATTTGCAAACGCCTCAGTGTTCAAAAGTACAAGATTTACTCTAAAATTTAGAACAAAAAAGAGGATATTACGAATAAATTTTTTAATAATTGAAAAAATTTTCCTTATTAACATGTGAGCTTAAAATAAAGTATCTTGTTGATTTTATTAAAAATTGTCAGATATATATTCGAAATCAATCAAGAGTAAAAGATAAGGAATCTGAAAATTAATTTTTTTGGCATGCCTACTAAAAATCAGATCAAAGTCGGGACCCAAAGTCCACCTGGCGTGCGCCCGCACCAAAGACGAGCCGGGCCTAAAAATATAGAGATCACGGGCTGGCGGTCCAAACTTTTAATCTCATATTTATGTTGTTTTTTATTGACAAAAATTAAAGATAATTCTCAACAGGATGAAGGGTATTATATATACACTCTTTATTTTATTGTTAATTTTAGTGCAAAAATTAATTTAACAACTGTACATACCTTAAGGCTACTCATTTTTACAATGTCTTATTTTGTATAATCTAAATGTTGGTGTAGGAGCTTACAATTTTATTTCCCGTTATCTGAGATAAAATTATAAGGTACAAGTAAAAATTGAATAAATTTATCCTCTTTAGGATATTTTCGAGCAAAATCTGTCAATTTGAATGTGGAAATTGTGCAAGAGAGGCTATTATGGTCATCTGATCATAACTTTCTTTTTTAACAGTGATATCTATCGACATTCAGATAAAAAATTTTGTAAAAACATTGTTCTATGAACAGTGCTTCCTTATTTTAATACGTCAACGTAAATATATTCGTCAATGCCAAAATAAAAAGCAAATTTATTTAAATACCCTATAATCGATAACAGCCATGTTAAAGATTATAACATATGGGTAGCGGGGAAAAATTCAATAATATCAACTCATAAATATTTGTTTTTTGGGATCAAAAAAATCTTTTTACTTAGTTCATAAACATATTCAGTGTTAAATTTTTTTAGCTTGCAATAAAAAAAATTCCGGCCGAATGTTTTAATTCAGGTGAGGCTTATAATTAAATCATTTAATTTAGGCGGGGCCAAATTGCAATATATTTCGAGCGGGCCGGGCCAGGCCAATATAATACGGCCAGGTTTAAACTTTACTGGCAGGCACGTATGCAGAACCTTTTCTAAGGGGGGGGGGGGGGGGGGCAAGAAATTTTGGGAAAAAAGTTAATATATTACATCGTTGCTTAATGAATGATAATACATAAGATATTTAGTTATATCGAATAATAATTCAATTAATATAATTCTGACATTAATTTATTAAAAATTGTCTAAAGAAAACAAAAATATTTAAGAAATTGATATTCTTCGAGGATCCCTTGAAAACCACTCTAAGGTTTGATCGATCAATTGAGTGTTATCAATTATGTCCTTATGTATGGCAAGCAAACACAAAGATGACAATCGATCATCGCTCATTTGAGATCTTAAATATGTTTTGATCCGCTTCAAAGTGCTGAAGCTTCGTTCAATTGTACAGGTTGTAACGGGTAATGACAGAGCAATGAGAAGAGCCCGTTTTATATTTAAAACAGTAAAATTGCAAAATAATATTTAAAATAAGATAAAAAAAACATTAGATGATATTAAATATAAAAATTGATATTAAATTTATACTTAACAATTATTATTATTATAGTTATTTCTAAAATACACTTTAAATTTATTATAACAAATAAGTTAATATTGTTAAATTTTTAAAATTATTAAACTAAACTATAATATTAAAATCGTACAACATATTTTATAAAACAGTAAAATTGCAAAATAATATTTATTTAACGTATATATATCCCGATTTATGTGTAATATATAAAAATTAGCGTTAATCTGCACAAAAAAAAATTTAAAAACTATTTCTAAGGGGGGGGGGCCTGGGGCCCCCCCTTGCCCCCCCTAAATACGTCCCTTTTTACTGGCCTTTTTACCCCCCCCCCCCCCCCCCCCCCCACCTCCCCTTAACTAAAACTTTTTCTCCTTTCTTTTAATAAATATCTAGGCGTTTATGTCAAGAAATTAAATAAATGCATATCATAAGGTTATATCCCACATTTATAAACATTGAAAAATATTGGGGGAAAACTATGTTATGAAAAGCGATGTTTTATGTATAAAATGCATTTTTATTTTTTGGATCGGTAGTTAAGTCGGCTTCGAAGGTAAGACTAAATTACTGAAAATGACCAATTTTTTTGATCTGAAGTTCTCTTTTTTCCAAAATTAACAGTATTATATAAATTATTAAAACTGTAATAGCCTAACATGGTTGCCCCTATAACTAACTTTTTATATGCAAATTAAATTTGACACTTTAAAATATTATAGTGCAGGTAAATCTGAAACGCAAAAAACAAAATTAACTAAAAACTTATGTAGGTTCCAGACTTTCAAGTATATATATTAATAATAAATACTAAAAAGTATTTCAGCAATTTTTTAATAAATTAAAAAATACGTTTTTAATATTAAACTAAATGTTCTTTAAAATAATGCAAAATTCTACATATTTTAAAATAATACACACAAGCAAGATAGCCGTTATTGTCCTTTACAAAAAAAAAATAAAGCCTTTTGATATAATACTTTTTGACTTGTAACAACCTCCCAAAGTTGTATCAAATGTGTACCTTTTTTTTCTTTTGCCCCTATCTCCGTCAAAAATCATTTCCGTTCTTTTTTTTTCTTTTTCCCCTATCTCCGTCATAATTCATTTCCGATCAAAAAAAATTTCCAGATAATGAGATACCCTTTGATACTACCTCCTCGCAAAATTTTAGCCAAATATAAAGGAGTGACCTTCTCGGACTTTGGATTGAGGTGGAATTGACCATATATTTATTTTCATTTTATTTTTTTTTTCATTTTTAATTAAAAAACAATATTATTTTTATAAAGTCAAATTGTTTAAAAAGTTGACCTAAATGTAAAAATGAACTTTGAAATTTAAATATAGGTCGATAAGAAAGTAAAATTCCTTAAATCAAATCTGTGCGAAATATGAGTTTAAAAATTAGTAAAGAAAAATTAAAAAGAAATAAGAACATATTTTAAGCCAAAAAAGAGGCAAGTGCGGTAAGTTTTAACGGTTTACATAATATATTAAATAAACCTTTTAATATTAATATATAATAAGTGTAAGAATATTATGATTCCAATTATGTTCAAAATTAATTATACAAACGCAAAACCATCAATGTGGTTTTTTAAAATTAAATTAGTTTTAAAGGTAAAAAATAAGAATTAGTTTTTACTTAATTATGACAGTTATATATCAAACCAAAATTAAATTATTTTAAAAAAATTATTAACGTTATATAGCCTTATTCCTTCATTTTTTTATATTAGGGGCTAACAAATTTCGGAGAAAAACAATTTTTGTATGTCGTTTTAATTTAATATTATTACTAAAAATTGCCATATTTAGTTGTCGGTTATGTTATAAAATTGGTAATTAACTGTTTATTGATTAGTTTTTAGAAAACGCTGGCTTGTATTCGTTATATAAACTTTAGGGAATATTCCCAATCAATTTTTCAATTTACCTAATTATGTGATTAACACTTCGATGCCATTCTAATCATACATCTGTATATAAGGGCACGTGCGAAGTGAATTTTTATTTTTGTAAACTTTTGATAATTCTGAAAATTTTTTTTACCCAAAATTTTTTCAAAAATAGAAAAAGCATTATGTGCAATAAATAAATTTGGCAACTTTTTGAAAATTTGCGTATAGCTATGATTTATGTGTTTTAAATTTTTGAAAAATGAAATTTGACATGGCCTTACATGGTAAAAACTTATAGAGCTATGGATGGTGGAATTTGTAGAAAACTATCCTCTATATAAATAAACATTATAATTCTCTTTTTTTATTAAAGCACGAGATACTCTATGTCCTTTGCTATTTAATAGTTTGCAAGGCCGGTCTGTCCTTGAGAAAAGTACGGGGAAAAAACTCTTAGTTAAATTAATAAAAAAAAACACTGGCAAATAAGATGGGGAAAAACCCCCTATAGGGGCAGACCACCCACCCTTTTTGCTAATGTTAGGCTCAATTGTTACCGCATTTAAGTTGTGGAGCCAATAACTTACAAACTTGTTATAGTTTGAAGTTACAAATGGTAACAACATCTACTCCCATTGCGCTTTTCCCCCGTACTTATCGTATTATAATAATCTTGCTAATGTTACTTTCGTTTAGTTTTCATATATCTTCGTTTTTTGTAAGGGGGTTGCGATTTATGTTACACGGAGAAGATAGTAATTTTCCCGCCGGTTCACCTACGAAAGACTAATACTTCCTCGAAATGAGCTAAATTAATTTAAGAACTTTGTTTTCGCCCGTTTAAAGGCGAGTGTCAAGACTCGTCTAAAGACCTCACTAAATTTTAATTGGTAGTAGTTAAGGGCGTTGTGTGCAAGGGCAGACACGTATTCACGGCTCTCTGATGAAGGACCGTTACTAAGAATTTAAAGCTTAGCAATTTTCTATACCCATCACGAAAAAGGTTCAGCGGTTTTCGACCAAAGTAATCCCGCTGATTCTAGAGTAGCGCGCGTGCAGCCCCGGACATCTAAGGGCATTATTGACCTGTTACTGCTTAGACTCGTGCGTCTAAAATTATCACCGTTTGTCCTTCTAAGAAGCTTCACCGACTAAATAAATTATCGACGCTTTAGTAAGTAGGTAAGAGGTTCGTTATCGTAATTAACCAAACAAATTACTTTACCAACTAAGAACGGCCATACACACCACTCACTAAATTGAGAAAGAGCTATTAAACTGTTAATCCTTACATGTCCTTGCCGGGTGAGTTTTCCCGTGTTGAAACTAAGAATCAGCCTATGCTCCTAGTAGTGCCTCGTCATTTTCTTTAAAAGGCAATTAGCACTGTGAGGTCCATATGGACCCAAGCACATTCTAATTTTTGAATATCTTCAAAAATATTATATCTTATGGGTTAAATTTTGTGGCTTCTTAAATATATAATAAACAAGACTGGTAATTTAAATCTGGTGTAAGTCTAATAAAAAATTAGTTTAGAAATTAGGAATACTATTGGGGTCCGTATGGATCCCACAATGGCAATTTCACTATTAATAAACAGGATATTGCCTTATTGTAAATTTAAACGTAAGTAATTGCAACCTTATTTTTTAGTTATTAATGTTTTTAAATATATATAAAATGTTTAAATTGTATAATAATGATAAAAATTAATTTTAATTTTTTGTAAAATATCAAGAATTTATGATAGTAGCCAAAAATAATTTTTTATTTCAAAATTTTTTTTCATAATTTTTTTTTAAATGTTTTACTAGACGATTTAATCATTAAAATGATATTAGTTTATTGACAAGATTTATTCAATGCCAAATAGAATAATAGAAATCATTTTTCAGATTTTGTTCTACTTTGTGTTAAATAAAAGTTACAATATACATTTATGATAGATTATATTAATTTATAATTAAAGAGCACATAATTTTTTTTTAAACAATATAAATATAAAGTTCATAGCTGTAAAATATTTGTAGTTATAGAAATTTAAAAATTTGGGGTCTTTAAGGACAACTGTAGCAATCGCGTTACAAATTTCTCACCCTAGCATGCGGGTTAAGATTCAGCTTTCCAACCATACTTCTTCCGAAGTATAAAAGTTTGGTTTTTTAAAGGCTGCTCGCGGGTTCAATATTGCTGGTTGGGGTCGTTTATAGTGTGAACTACAGCGGCATCTGATCGCTTTCGAACATTTGACTTCCGTTCTTGATTGATGAAAACATTCTTGGATGCTTTCGCAGTCGTCTGTCTAGCTGTCCAATTACCTCTACCAAAGTAAGAATGGCCCGTTCATTCCTCTTAATCATTACCTCAAATTCCAATCAACAAAATAGACTCAAAGTCCTATTCCATTATTTCATGCACCGATATCCGAGGTTTCGGGCAACAACTAATACACTTGCTGACTTCTTTAGATTTGGTAGCTATTTAAGATCCCTCTAAAAAATCGATAAATGATTCTCCGTTATCCCTTACAACCATGGTAGGCATGTATCCTACCATATTAATAAGGCAGACATTTGAATGATACGTCGCCGGTACGAGACTGTGGGATTGACATAAAGTTATCCAGAGTCACTAAAAACGGTTAGCTTTTGTTGTAATAAAAACGGTCAAATTTCAAGATATGACGTTTAGCATTTATTATGTAATTATCTTAGGTTTTTACGAGTCTGGACAATCTAATATTAAATTTCATGAGCCAATCGCGGTTTCGCTTTTAGTAAGTTTAATGGAAAATTTTTGAGACAAGGATATGAATATACTGGCAAATTTCTGATCCTTTTTATTGTTTCAATCGATAGCCAACGATTCAGCCCTAAACGACAAAAATGGGGCTGTAAAGCACTGCTTTTACCTTTCGACCACACCTCATCGAGTTTCAAGTGCTAAAGTATATTTAGGCAAGAGCGCATAATTATCGTGCACATTCATTAAGCAGCTTTATCGTTCGGATTGATATATGCGACGAAACAAACCTAACGGGTATCCCCCACAAACGAAGTAAAGAGTCACTTACCCGTTCGACTGAGACATTACTGTGAACAGGCACATACATACACACCACCAAGAATAATTTATATTTAGAAGACAAGGCTATAAATAATATCCCATGTGAGTTTTATTTAAAATAATAGCAGGCCCGATTCTAGCTTTTCCATTTTAGGGGGGCAAAAAAAACTCGTGGGGGGGGGCAGACCGTGACCTTCGGTCACGGCAAAAAATATACATGTACAACAATAGAATCCATGTTCAAAATTTTTAACAAATTAGTAGTAATTTATTATATTCTTAAAATAAAAAAAATGAGTTTATAAATTGAATATGTGAATTAAAATTAATTGTTTACACTAAAATCAATTGCTTAAAAAGATATTTGAATTAATTGTAAGTATAATTTTATCATTTGGTATCATTGCGCATGAAAATTAAAAAATATGATATATATGAATGATAAAAATAAATTATATAAAACTTTGGATTTTAGAAAATGAAAAGTAAAAGATTGATTATCATGAACAAAATGTATAAGTATGCTAATTTGGAAGAATATGAAAACACTGGTTGTATATAACTAGTTATTATTATTAGGGTAAAAACTAAATAAAACATGAACATAAATGTTAAATGCGTATAAAAAAAGTTTGCAACTATGTTAAAATAGTAAGCAATAATTAGCTGATTATGAGCAGTTTATTGTATTGATAAAACTATTTTATCTTAGAGGATTTTAATTAAATTACAATATTCATCAAAATTCAACGCCCCTAGTTAGTGGTTTTTCGTGTTCTAAAAGAATCAAATCACCTTTAAGCAGGTCACTACTTGTCAGCCGTTATTATCCTTTTTAAAGAAGAAAATGTGGCCTCACTCGACGTTGAAGAGCCACACAAACTTATAGGAAAAATGTTAAATAGATTAGAAAACGCATCATTGTAATCATATGAAAATTTAACAAAATCAATAGTAACACATTCTTTGTAATTATTAAGTTTCTAAAAAAATTTTGGCTACGTCAATTTCTTTAGATATGGAATTATTATCAATATTACTTATTTTTAAAAAAGGCTCTAATTTATTTATATATAAAATAAAGGGTAATCAAATTTATAAAGGGAATCTAAAGATTTTAAACAACTATTTTCGGTTAAACTCTATTATCAATATAAATAAATCAACAATATTAAATATATACTTTTTACTTCATCATTAATATTTAAAATATTTTCAAACTTATGTGTAGAAAATAAATAAAAATCAGATAAATCTTTAGGTTTAGTTTTTCTTTTATCCATAGATAAATTATTGTCATTTAGAAAAATATTAATATCAAAACAATTTTTGAATAAATCTTCAAATGTATTTTTATTTCTTAATTGTTTAATTTCTAACAAACAATGGTGTATTAAATCAGAAGTTTTAGAAAATAAATCGTTCTGCATTGAAATTGATCTATAATTATTTTTAATAAATAAATAATTTTTCAATTAACTACAAAAAAATAAATTGATGATTATAAATATGTTCAAAAAACCCCGATTCGGCCCTGACCTGAAGATATAAAAGTTTTTTTATTTTTAATTTTCAAAAGAGTATTAAATATTTCTGTATAATTTTAAAAAGAAATAATGGGCAGGGAGTGACTACACCACTAATGGGGCAACAGCCGGGGTATGGTCCCGCATTCACTAACTACCTTGATTGCATCATGTTGAAAAAATTTATGAAGGGAAGAAAAAATATCAAAAAAACCTTCCCCATCACTTAAAATTTTAAGACCATCTTTTGCAACAAGATGCAATCGGTGGTAAGCAGGGAATATACGGGACATTGTGTCCAACCATTTTGCTCAGATATACTTGAACACCACCTTTTTCCCCAGACATTACTTTCGCCCCATTGTAGCATTGTGCGATAAGGTTCTTTGGTTCTAGATTATATTCTAACAAAAGATTGTTGTTAACTGAGAATATCTTAGGCATCAGATATTATGAAGTGCTTTCACAAATATAAAGCTTTCTGTAAAATCAAATTTTTCTATATATTTCTGTTAGTTTGATCTCTCTTGCGGATGAGAAGTATTAAGGAATAAAAACACTTTTAAAAAAAGTAAATATTTTTAAGATAATATTTTTTGGATATTTTTGACGGAGCAAATTTAATTATATTATGTGGAAGAAATAAAATTACTATGTATTTTTGGGGGGGGGGGGGGGGCAAATTCAATTTTTGGGGGGGGGGGGCAAACATAAAATTACTATGTATTTTGGGGGGGGGGCAAATTTAATTATTTTGGGGGGGGGGGGGACAAACAAAAACTTTTGGGGGGGCACTGCCCCCCCAAAAGGGGTCTAGAATCGTGCCTGAATAATAGTATAAAAAAGTTTCTGTAAATAATAAGATAGTAGTTATATGCAAGAATGTACCAGATGCGATTATAAATAGAAATGTGGATTTTTTATTATTACAAGTGGGCCTAATTACATTGTTAACAAAGAAAAATTGCTTGATCTATTATTTTTTATTTTGATGAACCACCTTTTGCTATATTGTTCTTTTTTATAATCAAATTTTAATAAAACTATTAATATGTGAACTTGAATTATCCACATATATATGCACTTTAAATTCCTATATTTTTATATTTAATAAATATGTAAATATTAGTTTTCTTTACTATGTATCATATTTTTATGCAAATTTGGAAGTAATATATAATATATATAAATAAATTTTACTTGTCTGTTGAAATATGTTAATTAAAAAATAAATCTCCTATTTTGCGGTTAATAATTATTATTAATTGGGTATAAAATTTAAATTCTAAAAAAATTAAGGAATAATAATTAAAATGAAAGTGTAACTTAAACTTTTTTGCAAAGTTATTAACATAGCGCCAAATATTAATTCAATTAGTTGTTATAGCTAAAATGTTGAATTTTTGATATAAATCTAGATTTTGCCAATATACAGTTATTATTATTATATTTGCAAGCAAAGGCATTTTTAAAATAATTATTTTACATCCGTTATTTATTTTAATTCATTAAAAATAAATTTTATTATATGTGTTGCATCTGCTAACTTAATAATTTTAATAATAGTCCTTATTAGAAATAATTAAAATCTTAACATATAATTTTTTTAGAATCATATATAATATTTAAAATTATTAGTACTAAAGATTTATTATAGGCTGCGGCTAATACTTCTTTCAAAATTTAAAAAAATATTTTATAAAATAATAAAAAATTTTAACGGATAATACCAAAAAATGAGAATTCAGGTTTTAAGTCGTTTTTGCCTAAAAGCACGTGCAAGTGAGTTTTTATTTTCCTGAAATTTTCAAAATTTTGAAAAATATTATTTTGAGATAAAATGCAAATTTTTAAAAAAAGTTGCCAAATTTAGTTTATGCACAATGCTTTTTCTGAAATAATTATTACAAAAATTAAAAAAAAATAAAGTTCTTAAAATTTCCAGAAATTTCAAAATATTATGAAATTAAAAACTCACTTTGCACGTGCTAAAAAATTTTAATTTTTTTGAATTTTTTTTCACATTAACCGCTTCAATATTCTTCAAATGCGTGCCATTTTTTTCTCCACTAACCGCAGCCGTATGAAACCAATTTTACAATTGGGCACGTGCAAAGTGAGTTTTTATTTTCGTAAAATTTTGAAAATTCTGAAAATTTAAAAATTTATTTTTTTCCAAAATTTTTTCAAAAATTTATTATTTCAGAAAAAGCATTTTATGTGCATATATTAAATTTGGCAACTTTTTGAAAATTTGCGTTTTATTACAAAATAAAATTTTGAAATTTTGAAAATTTCACAAAAATAAAAACTCACTTTGCACGTGCCCATTACTAAAACTAAATCATATTATGATAGGCTAATTTACATGATTCGTCACAATTTTTGATTGGTTGTCAAATATAATAAGATTTTTGTATTCACCTACTAATTCCACCTGCGCATGCTGCATTTTCCCATAAATGATGCTACCTTTAATTTTTCACCTGAATTAATACAAGTTGGTTATATTAATTTATTTTTTAGTTTAGAAAGAAAGTTTTTGATTTTGCTCAAAAAGAATTAGCTACAGATGCTGATGGATTAGATAAAAATAATGCTTTTAAACTTAAGGTAGTTTATATTTTTACTAAATTTATGTGGTAATATTTGCATCATTAAACCTTATAATAGAATTTATGGAAAAGTTTGGGTCTTCTTCGATTGCTTGGAATTACAGCTCCCAGTAATAAATTGTAATTTTCCATTTAAGTTAAATATGGTGGCTCTAAACTAGGGTGTATGGAAACTTTAATTGCAATGGAAGAATTATCTCGTGCAAGTGGATCTATTGGACTCTGTTATGGGGTCCACTCTAATTTAGTGATTAACCAAATTGTAAAAAATGGATCAGAATGGCAGAAGAATGCTTTTTTACCAAAAGTAAGGTTTATCTATTAATTCCTAATTTAAATTTATTTCATTTCTTGTTACTATATGTTTTAGAATTCTTAATTAGTACTCTTAATTTGGGGAAAAAACTGAACTTTAAAGTTCTTTTTAATTCCTTAAGTTTTTGCCTCTTTAAGATAGCAACTTTTAAAATCATTCTTCAATTTTCAAAAATAATATGGACCCAATATATTGGTTGACTAATAATATTACTAAAATATTAAATGCAACAGTTTAACAATATAAAAATAATTTTTTTAAATACTTTTTGTTTTTGATTGTTTTTTGTGTAACTTTTTTTAAAATTTTTAATGTTTATAGCTGGCCTACAAAGTTTGATTCAAAAAATAAACAATTTTAAAAATCAAAGATGGCATGTCTAGTCTCTGTAATTTGCTAATAGGTTTTAAAAATTTGCTGACGTGTTTTTGTTATTTTTTATAGATTAACATTTGACCTTGGATATATTTTTTTTAAATTATTGATCTTTAAGTTTTCAATCACTTTTTTTTATTTTTACCTTCAAAGTTAATAACCATATTAATGGGTATGCATATTAAACGTTGATTTTGTGCAAAACAATATACTCTATATGCGCAACAAAATTTTAATATGATTGGAGCCATGAGATTGTTACTTATTAGTTTTATTTAATTGCACCAGGCCAAAAAATGTGTTAACTACATGCATAATTAGATTAATGTTAATAAATGTAATTCCCTTATTTTACAATTTTTTTGTTTAATTTCTTAAAAGGTCTATTAGGCTTTTTTAAAAAGCTTTTAGGGCTTTTTTTTATGAAAGGCTTTAATGCCTTTGTTAATTGAACAAAATAGACAGGCTCCTCAAATAACTTATTATAATAATTTTATTAGGTCGAGTATCATTTAATGTTTACAATTATTTTTAGCACATTAAAAGTTAATTCATTTTTTCCTAAGTTTAAAAAAATCTAAATTTTTTTTGTTAAATAAAAAGCATTAATTCATAATCATGCCTTGGAGAATTATTTTAACATAATTATTACAATGTTAAAAAAAATCTAAAGTTTGTTTTATCGTAGAGAGGCTGCAGGTTAAGTTTGCATTCTTACGATTTATATTTGCTCAACTTGCAATCACAATTGTCAATTTTTACTTTATAGCTGTGTTCTGGGGAACATATTGGGGCCTTGGCCATGAGTGAATCAACTAGTGCCTCGGATGTATTTGCAATGAAAACCATAGCCATTAAAAAAGGTTATTTTAGTAGTCTATATTTAAAAATTAAAAAAAACTTTTTTGACATAATTATGAATTTACATTCTGATACCACCATTGTCATTCATTATTTGGCAATCTTTTATGCACAGTAGGATGGGATGCAGAATATTTCATATAGATATGGATATTAAAGGTTGATATACTTAATTTAAATTATTAATGGAAAATTGAGTAAATGATTTTTTAAGGCCAAGCCCAAAGTAAGTTTATGTTTTTTTTTAAAAACGCAAAATTCAATTTTATGTATGGGCGCTTATAGACTTCATAATTTAAAATTATTAAAAACTAAAGATGTCTTTACACGCCTTATGCATATTTTCTAACGTCTAAACTAATGGTTAAACAATTATTATTGACAAATGATTCATTTAAGGCTATAAAGGTAATTTTATACTAAATAACATTTAACGTCAATATTTATGTTTGAAAAATAAATTTGGTTCAAAACTTCACTTTCCATGTGGTTAAAAAAATTTTTTTTTATTAAGGATTCTCTAAGTGACAGATTTTGCCGCATTTGGTCATTTTTTCGATTGTCAAGAGTCGGTAGGGTCCTGGCCCGACAATGATTCGAAAAAGAAAAAACATTTGGGAGCACATTATAGTTTTTCTTAACATCTAACTTTTGTAACCTCCGTTAAAAATTCATTCATTTGATTTGTATAATTTCATCTCGAAAAAAAGGTGTTGCACGCTTTTAAGCCTGGACTACAATAACTTTGTCCACATCTTTATATATATTTATACTGAAGCCAACATTATTTATAATATTTGGAAATTTAACATCCATATTTATTTAGTGTACTCTTTAATATCCAAAAGTAAAATATTAATGTTTAAACTAAGATCTATAGTTATTTTGCCTGAGTATATTTATAGAAGAAGAATAAAAAGGGGAAATATATTTAAAAAAAAAAGAATGTAAGCAAAAGTTTTTTTAAAAATACAAAAAAACAACATTTAAATATTTAAATTTGCCGTAGAAAATTTTTTTTAATAAATTTAAAGTTTAATTTTTGAATCTGTTTATTTTAAAATAAATCGCAGATATTGGCCTTGAGTAGAAGCTTATATAGAAACGACATGAAAAATGTTTTTATTTCATAAATATTTGTTACGCGACGGTAATATCTGTATTAAATTAAGTAATATAACTTCCCAAATTTTTATCAATTACTTTTTTTATATATCATATTCCGCAAATTTCTATAGGGTTTTAGCAATTTGTGTTGCATTTAATTTTTGATTATTATACAGATAATCATTACATATTGACTGGGAAAAAATTTTGGGTCACCAATGGTCCGGATGCTGATATTTTTATCGTATACGCAAAATCACCACCCATAGAATCTATCGATGTTAAGCATGTGACTGCATTTATTGTTGAAAAAGTGATATTTATCTTATTTAGGGCACGTTCAAACATAAATTAAAAAAAACTTCTTATTATCAACCAGCCTAATAAAGGTTTACACCTAAACGAATAACATAATAACAAATTTTAACTTTCGTTCTGATGTTTGATTATGTTCTGTAATATAGGAGATAATATATGTGCCTTTTTTTAAATCCATTAATCGTTTATCTAACTTGTTGAGAAAGCTTTATATATTAAAATTTTATTCCCTATTTTTAATAATAAATTTTTAGATTAATTCATACTTTACAGTGTTTTTAAGTTGTACAAACTTATCGTATAAAAATATTTATTTGGCCAAGTTAATTATTTTGATTATAACTTTTTTGACACTTTAAGGGTTTTTTTAATAGCAAAAATTAGCTTAGCTTAAAATTTTAACTGCATTCTAAAAAAAGGTATGCACATTATTAACAAAAAATATGTATCTTTTTAAATAAATTAAAGACTTGCAAAAAGTACTTTTTGCATTCCAAAAAATGATAGCCACGGTTTAACCATATGGCAAAAAACCCAATCGATTTTCATAATAGGACAATAACTACCGTATATCAGATGTTATTTTGTTTTGTAAACAATTTTTCTTGATGTGTGTTAGTAATAATATTGTTCATTAATAAACGACATTCCGTCGATAATATAATTTGACTTTGAACGTATTACCCCCTCGTATATCACTTTTTTTGCAAAAGTTTATAAATATTTTCTTTAGATTACGAGAAATTTTTTATATAACTTTGTTTAAACTATATTTTTTATATAAAACAAAATAGTGAAAATATACTAAAACATGTTAGTAATTTAATATTATAAACATTGATCGCCAAATTTATCGAATTTATTTTAATCCAATAGAAAAATAATATTATTTAGTATAATTAATATTAAACATTGTATGAGTTACTTAAATTATTTCTTTTTTAAAAAATTATATCAAGGTAGAATTTTTTTATTAGCTATTATGGTCTACAAAAATCTCAGGAAGGATAAATAAATTTATTTTTGCATGGTCAGAATCATATATAAATTTTACATTCACTTATTTTTTTATATTTTAAGAAGGACTTTAATGATACCGCTTTTACGTCGTGGAGTCAATATTCCGAATGAAATACAAATGGTATCTTTTTTCACTCCTCTTTATACAATAATTCTGGGGCAACAACACCACCATATTTGAAGAAAAGAAAAAATATTCAAATTATTTTTAAAATATATGTGCTTTTATTTATTAATATATGTTTCTTTTTGCCAAACATATTTTTAAATTTTTGTTTTGTAACTCGAATACTCGGGAGAAACATTGAATCCTTATTTTAAATAATTTTTTCCAGTAAAATATTGAAAAAGCACAATTAATTATTAGTGTTTTTTTGTTTTTAGGCTTCAACGCCAGGCATATCAATTTTGCCAAATCTAGAAAAACTAGGAATGCGGGATTCCAACACATGTGAGGTGATTTTTGAGAACTGCAAAATACCTGGTTTAACTTAATTTGCCTTTATACTTAATCATTAACTTGCATATACACCTATACGAGGGCCTCATTTTTTCTGTTACTTTTAACAGTAATAATTAAGTCATAACTTATAGTTATGAATTATTTTTAGATTTATCGTAGCCGAGTGATTAAATATCTAAATTTTTATCTTTTATTAAATCCAATATAAAATTCAAATAATTTAATTCACAACTTTTATTGAATACAAAATAATAATTTATATTAATTTTTAATAATTAATAATTATCTCAAAATACATCTATATATACTAAAAAAATAATAAATAATAATAAATCTTTTGGTGCATATATAAAAGAAAAAGAAAGCAGGGAGTTAAAGGTTGTAATATCAGATATTTTATTAATGCAATTATTATTATATTAAGTAATGAACCGGCAGGTTCCAACACCTTACCGCTTACCAAAAAATTAAAAAATAAAAAAAAATATATTATTATTAAAAAAAATATATTATTATTATTATTATAATGAAAAAATAAGTAATCCGATTTACCATAACTTTAGAACCAAGCATAAAAAAAATAAGTCGGTGTGTTTTTTTTTAAATTTTTTTAATTGAAATCGCTCTCATCAATAACCAACGCTCCCAGATCTTGGAGCCATGTTCTTGCAGTTATCGTAGCCGGGTGGTTAAATATCCCAAATTTTTGATCTTTTATTAAATCCAATATAAAATTCAAATAATTTAATTCACAACTTTTATTGAATACAAAATAATAATTATAAATTTTCAATAATTAATAATTATCTCAAAATACATCTATATATACTAAAAAAATAATAAAAAATAAATAAATCTTTTTGTGCATATATAAAAGAAAAAGGGAGCAGGGAGTTAAAGGTTGTAATATCAGATATTTTATTAATGCAATTATTATTATATTAAGCAATGAACCGGCAGGTTCCAACACCTTACCGCTTACCCAAAAAATTAAAAAAATAAAAAAAATATTATTATTAAAAAAAATATATTATTATTATTATAATGAAAAAATAAGTAATCCGATTCACCATAACTTTAGAACCAAGCATAAAAAAAATAAGTCGGTGTGTTTTTTTTTTAATTTTTTTAATTGAAATCGCTCTCATCAATAACCAACGCTCCCAGATCTTGGAGCCATGTTCTTGCAGTTTTATCTTCCTTTCCATCGGTATTTTGGAGTGGAGTGCTTTTATTAGTTTTCGCTACCATTGCAGCCTTATCTATTGGTTGAGCCAGATTTATCGTTGGTTGAGTTAGTCCTGGCTGTTCCTCCAATTCCTCACATTTCCTTTTCTTGTTCTTCGGCTCTTGCCATTTCTCTAATAAATCTTGCATCTTGTTTAGCAAGGTCCTCTCTGACGGTTTGTTATTAAAGTCTACCCATGTAATATCCGGAATCTCCACCACGTTGAGGAATTTATTAGGATGTTGTTGGAGGATGTGTGTAGGTGGTGCCTTTCGAACAAGCACCATCTCACCCAGAGTCTCTAATGTGGTACGTTTTACTAGTAGGATTTTCATAGTATTATTTACAAAAAATTATAAAAATTGTAATTATAAAATTAAGTAAAAATGTATTATATTAAACCAAAACACAAAAAAAAAAAAATTTTAATTGATGCTAGTTGATAAAAAAAAATTTTGTTATTTTTGTGATATATGATCAAAGTTATTTGATAAGCCGTGATATTCGTTATCTTGAGTTAATCTGGAATTTGTTAACAAAAATAATAATTATCTCCGGTGTAATATTAACGGTAAAAATGATGGATTTATGATCGTTTCCGAGTTCACTAATTTGTATGATTTTTCAGTCGGCTTGTCTTTGACTTTAGCCTTTGGTTGCCAGTGAAGAACCACAACAAATGTTGTTTGTTGAAGACTAACTAATTAATCGTTAGTCCAGTAAAAATACTATTTTCATGTGATATTGTAACTACTCCTTTGATCTTCGCCTTCCGTTTTTCTTTATGCTTAATATGACATTTAAATCACTTGGTGTCAATCATAAAATTTTTTTTTTAATCGCATAATTGTTTTACCAAGAGAATCAGTGCAAGTACCGGCGGCGCCAGACCTTTGTACGTTTAATTGTGAACTATAAAAGTTAAAAAATTAAAAACTTCGTTGGTTTAAATCTTTATAGCAAACGTAAATTGCTGTAGGCAATATTAATTTCATCTAAACGAAATTTTTTTTTATTTTTATATAATAGTCAAATTTAGGCTTGCCATTTTGCTTAAAAATTTAAGAATTATAGCTGAAATTTTCCCATCATATACATAGGCAAACTTTGGATAAAAAGCTTCATATTTGGGTGGTCTTGACCACAGTGTCAATTCTATGAATTTTTTTTTTTTAAAACGCGGAAAAGTTAGGTTAGCTGTAGTGTTGTAAATTATTTCCTTATTATATATATATTTTTTTTTTGGTTTTGAAGGTTAATACGGAAGACTTCTCTAAGATTGTACGTACCGTAAGTTTTTTTTTTTTATTTATGCATTAAGTCGACTAATCTTTGGTACATTATTAACAGTTTCCTTGGGTAAATTTCTTAATTTTATCTGATTTGACGCCCGTAACACAAGCTCACCACTGTCGAGTAGGATCATATGCGATCCTTTGTGAGTTTGGGAAATTATTTTACCCGGTAAAAATTTTTTTCGATTTGAACCGGGGTTAAATGCCCAAACTAGTTCGTCTATTTTATATTTCTGAGTATATTCTTTTTTATATTTTTATTTATCGCTACATTAATAGGTAGTTTTATATTGCGGCCTAAAAATTTTTTAGCCGATGCTGTTTGATTCCTGTACATTTGGGTTAACCAAAGGGTTTCATGTGTCGTACCTAATTTATGGCACCAGTTCTTTACTAAGCCTACCATACGCTCAGCAAGGCCATTGGCCTGGGGATAATATGGAGGAATAATAATATGTTCTATACCCCAATTATCACAAAAGATTTCCAAATCGCTGCTTTTGAAAGCAGGCCCTCCGTCGGTTACAATTATTGATGGTAAACCATAACGGCTACATACAATTTTTAATGATTTTGTCACCACGAGTGACGTTAATTTACTAGTCCAAAAAATTTCTAGCCAGTTTGAATAGGCGTCAACAATTATTAAAAATTTATGCTTGTTCCATTCTCCAAAATCTAAATGTATGCGATCCCAGGGACCTCTTGCTTTTTCCCAACGGGTATATTGTTTTACCTTAGGCATGGGTGCCCTTTTATTACAATCTACACATGCACGCATAAAATTGTTTAAATCTTTGTTTATACCGGGCCACCAAAGATACTGACGGGCCAATTTCTTCATGGCATTGAGGCCTTGATGGCCGCCATGTAATAGTAGAATTACTTCTTGTCGTAAACTACTAGGAATTATTATACGATTTTGGCGTTTAAGTGTTTCGCCATCCCAATAGTTCTAAATTAATGCGTTTGTAATCTGAATCCTGAAGATCCCAATTTTGACAGTTATAGTTTTTATTACTCTAATTAATTGGGTATCTTTTTGTGTATATTCACACAGTTTTTGATAGTTACAGGTAGGTAGTAAGATTTTTACATTATTTATACCTATTTTAGGTGTAGCGCAATTGATACCTTGTGTGTTTTCTTCAGGTGTTAGCCTGGATAAAATATCAGCCAAATTATTCTCCTTACCCGGGCGATATACTATTTTTATATCAAAACCGCTAACTGTTACCAGAAATCTTTGTAATCTGTTAGACTTCATTAGTTCCTGATGTTTTTTGTTAAATAAGCCAATTAATGGTTTGTGGTCAGTATATACTAAAACTTGTTGATTTGAAATATAATTTCGACATTTAGTTAGTCCAAAAATAACAGCGAGAGCTTCACGTTCAATTACAGAAAATCTTGTTTCTGATATTTGTAACCGTCTTGAAAAATAAAAGACCGGTTTTTCAACATTTTCTTGGAGTTGTAACATAACTCCACCGATTCCGTACAAGGAAGCATCGACCGCTAATATTACCGGTTTAGCTTTATCATAGCACATTAGTATAGGTTTATTCATTAGTGCCTGCTTTAAATGCATAAAATTCTTTTGATGTTGATCCGTCCAAATATATGGTTGACCTTTCTTTGTTAAATCATTTAATATCGCTGTGATCTCACCACAATGCGGTATAAATTTTCGATAATAACTAATTACACCCAAAAATGATTTGAGTTCTTTATTGTCGCGCGGCGGTAATATTTTATTAATTGCGTCAGTTTTATTTTCAATTATCCTAATCTCATTATTACCGATTATATGTCCTAAGTATTGTATTTCCGATACTAAAAATTTACTTTTAGCTAAATTAGCCTTTAGCCCATTTTCTTGAATTCGATCTAAAACTTTTTTTAAGATATATATATGTTCTTCCACTGTTTTCGTGGCTATTAGGACATCGTCCAGGTAAAAAAATGTGTTGGGTATATGCCCAAACAAATTAGACATGGTCTTTTGAAAGATTTGTGCCGAAATACTGAGACCAAATGGTAGTCTCGTGAATCGATAAAGGCCTTTATTGGTATTTAAAACCAATAATTTGCTAGATTCTTCGGTTATTTTTAATTGCCAATATGCGTTAGAAAAATCTATTTTAGAAAATATAACTAGTCCATGTAATTTGGATAGTAAATCTTCTATAACTGGTAGTGGAAACTCTACTGGTATTAACCAGGGATTTAGAGTAACTCTAAAATCAGCACAAAGTCTAATTTTACCATTATCCTTCTCCACAGGAACTAAGGGCGTAGCCCACTCTCCTGCATATAATGTAGGTATCGCTATTCCTAATTGTTCCCAATTTTCTAATTCTTTATTAACTAGCGGTTCAATATCATATCGTAACCTACGGGCTTTGCAGTATTTTGGGACATAATGGTCCTTCAGTTTGATAGATACCTCTACATTCTTTAGTAAGCCAAGCTTTCCATCAAAAATTTCTTTATAAGAACTTATCACCTTTTGGGTATAACCATCTAATGATTCATTATGAGGAACTTTTGCCTCCAAAATTTTATTTTCAATATTTGCCTCAATTTCTTGCGACCTGACCTCTAACAATTTAGAGTTTTTATTTATATTGTCACAATTTTTTATTTTTAACCCTACAGGGTTATTATCCGAGGCTTTACTTGTATGTTCCTTAAGCATATTAATGCTATTTCCTACCAAACAATTATCATTGTTATTAAAAACACCCCAAAAGTTATAGTTCGGACCATATTTTTGGATCCAATCCCAACCAAGGATATTTTGATCTGTATTATCAGATATCCATATTTGGTTAACTTTATCATTAATGTTGTTACCGTATTTAACTTCTATAAATTCTTTAAATGGTATTAAAGTACCATCGAACTGATTTGCAAGCAAACTACCCATTTTCACATTTTTATGTTTCCAAAGTTTAGTAAAATCCGACTTACTTATAATGGTGACCGCCGCACCAGTATCGAATAAGAATTCGATTTGTGCGCTTTCTATAATTAGTTTAACTTTCGGACAATGGTCTGATTCTACTAGTGCAGTGTTTAATCTTATCTTTTTAGAGACCTTCATGTCCTTATCATATTTATTAATATCTATATTTGTATTTATAAATGTATTATTTTTTGGTTTTTTATATGTATATATATCTTTTTTTAAATTTTTATATAATTTTTTATCATAAATATCATATATATTATTATTATTGTTTTTGTTAAAATTTTCACAATTTGGGTTCACCTCATTTTTTAATTCCTGACCCCGGTATTCGGGAAAAAATGTGGGGTCATACAATTTTCCCGATTCCCAAAATTATTATCTTTATTAGGTTTTATAACAAATGGACTATTATTGATCCCTTCATTAGTACGACAATTAGTGCCATTATTTGGTATATAACGAGGGTGGTAAAATTTTCTATCATTATTTACATAGAGTCTTCTATGGTTTTGCCCATAATTGTTTGAATTTATATACTTTTGGTTTCTAAACCAACAGGACGATCGTGTATGCCCTAATTTATTACATGTAAAACACCTCATAGGAGACTGTGTTAACTTTTTAACATTCATGACCAAATCTTTTATATCGGTCGAACCATCTTCTATGGTTGTTATTTTAATGTCCTTATTGGACAGCTCTTGGCACTTAGTGCATTTTTTCTCTTCAATCGGTTCTAATGAACCTGTGGATTTAACGTCCGAGGACGGATATTTATATAAACCATTAGCTTTACCGTTTGTCCACTGCTGCAGAATCAACTGAATCAATTGACGCTGTTCGGCGCCGCGTCGATTTCCAATCATATAACCAAGCACGAACGCAATTATAATCAGTGCTACAATGCATCCAATAATCTCCTTATAATGAATATTTTGACCTGAGTTGTTTGTAGCAGAGAATAAATAAGATATGACAGAATGCATATAAGCCATAATGAATTCCACACTGTCATACGATTTGTTCGAATACGACTGCGCCAGTTATCGTAGCCGGGTGGTTAAATATCCCAAATTTTTGGTCTTTTATTAAATCCAATATAAAATTCAAATAATTTAATTCACAACTTTTATTGAATACAAAATAATAATTTATATTAATTTTTAATAATTAATAATTATCTCAAAATACATCTATATATACTAAAAAAATAATAAATAATAATAAATCTTTTGGTGCATATATAAAAGAAAAAGAAAGCAGGGAGTTAAAGGTTGTAATATCAGATATTTTATTAATGCAATTATTATTATATTAAGTAATGAACCGGCAGGTTCCAACAAGATTGAATATTTTTTCTAATTTGTTCAATTTTATTAGTAAAAGAGTATTGGCTCACAATATAGTATCTTCAATAAAACAGCGATAATAATACTAATAATAAAAATGCTTGATTTATATTGACAACAAAAATTTAGAACAAACAAGTTTTTTAAGGGGTTTTTTATATGCATCCAAGATGGAATAAATCTTATTTTTGACATTAAATAAATTTGAGGCGGTTACCTAAACTTTTATTCATATTTGTAATCCAAAAATTTAAACGCTACTATAAATTTTCATTAAAGTCATCTATAGTTTGTATTTTTTAATTGAAAGTGGGTTTAATTATGAGCAAATTAAGCTAATCTAGTAGACTATTAGGTCATTACTTTATTCTTTAGCCGAAAATGTGTTAGGGATTGAAAATGAGGGTGCCAAGGTCCTTATATCCGAAGTTGATTGCGAACGACTAGTTTTAGCTGCTGGTCCCATTGGGTTAAAACATATTATTATATTATGTATTTGAAATTCAAAATTACAATCTATTTATTGAGTGTTTAATATGTTTATTTTCGTTATATATAAGCTTTTAATTTTAATATTATGATATCCAAAATAATAGTTTTGAGATAGTTTTGAACTGCTTTTTTTATTAAGACTTTTTCAAAAAAAAAAAAGAATGTTTGTTTTCAATTTTTTACCGCTTTTCATAATTAACACGTAACCATAATACATTTACAGACTTTACATATTTGTTTTTTAAATTGGTTTATCTTTTATCTGTGCAGAATTATGCAGGCGTGCTGTGATGTTGCCTTTAAATACTGTCATGAAAGGAAAGCTTTTGGAGTTCCTATAGGAACATTCCAAGTTTAAAGTTTATTACATTTATATCCTAGTTTGTTTTTTGCAAAATTGATATTGGGGTTTTTTATGTCATACAAATGGGAGAAGAAGAATATGGTCAAAATCGTTAAATATTATCGTTCGCCGTTGTTTATAAGATAAAAATTTTTGAGAATAAAATATTCATTTAAAATATAGAAGTAAAATATTTTAATTATCAAATAAATTTTATAATTTTGTACCGACAAAATAGAATACGAAAAATTTGTGCCCGGTGCACTTTTTCTATTTTTTCTACAAGTTTAAGTTGAATACAAATTTTCTCCTCCATTATATCAAAATTAAACATTAAAGCATTACAAATTATCTATTGGCTTTTCTCTATTTCCGCAATTCTAAAGTTATAATCAAAGATAAAGCTTATATTAGTTTAGTTTTTTTTTAAAAAATATCAAAGAGCTAGATATATGTCACAGGTCAACAAATATCAATGTCAGAAACCTGATTATTATGAAAACATAAAAGAATGCATCCCCATGATGGCCTAATCTCATATATATTTTTCTTTTTTTTTGGTTTCTTCCGTCTTTGGCTCCATAGATCCGTCTATAACGAAAAATGGCCTTTTTTGATCAATTTGACAGATCTAAATATACCCTCAAAAGTAAAAATTTAAAATTTTTGCATATATAAATCCCTTGTAACTTATATTTTTAATCATAAATAATGAAAAATAAATTTTATTAATATATCAAGCTCTTACATCGGCCTTTAAATACAACAAAATATTTCGCCTCCAAACTTAAATACAGCACAATGAATTATTGGTTTTTTTAATTTAACAGTTTAACGATTGTGAATATCCAAAGATAAAATTTTAATTTATTTTTAATTTTGAATCTTTTTTGGTTTTTTGACCTTTTTTCTAAAATATTCAATGTTTATAACTGACTAACTAAGTTTTATTAGGAAAAACGGTAAACGGATTTGATGTTCCCTAAAATGGCAGGTTTGATCTCTGTTGTTAACTCCTACTCTCAAAAAATTGTTGACCTGTGTTCAGGGCTGGGAAAACAATCAAAAAACTTTGGCTCATTTTCCCCCTAAAACATAAAAAAAGAAAGGGGGCTACATAAAGGGCCAAAATAAGAATTCAAATAAGCCCTTACTAAGAAAAGGGGCAAAAAAACCCCACAAAAAGTGGCTCTTAAAAAAAGCCCCAAAAAACCCATTTTATGTTTTCTTTATAATAAAAATTTTGATTTTTTCTTTATAATAATGATGGGTGGGTTATTTTTTCTTAAAGCTCCTAGGAGTTTTTTTAAAAAGGGGCTTTTTTTAAACATGCCTTTTCTTTAAGCAAGAAAAGGGGCTTTTCTTTTGCCATGCCCACGAGTTTGTGGGCATTGGGAAAAAAAACTCAAAAACTTGTTAAAAAAAGCCCATTTAGTTTTTTTCCCCAGCCCTGCCAGTGTGTTATTTTAGTTGATTGTATGTTATATGTTTTTGGAGAATAATAAATAAATTACCTTACTACACTAATGTTGAATATTTACTTAATAATGCAGAGAACTGAAAAAAATTAGGGTTTAACTTATATATGAGTGTACATGTCAAAATATATTTAATCTAAAAGGCTAGGTATTTAAAAAATTCATTTTGTATTTGCACTTAAAACTTCATCTTATTTGTTGCTATATTATTTTAAAGATCCTTTTGATATCCAAACTAACCTATTTATATTTGCTTTTGGAAAGTTTTAGTATTTTAACATTGTTTTTATTTATAATTTTTTAAGCTCATGCAAGCAAAAATGGCCGATATGTATGTTGATCTCCTATCTAGCCGAACCCTAGTTTACAATACGGCAATGGCTCTAGATCGCGGGTTATACAACCCAATGGTAAAACAAGTTTTAATATTATAAGCTTTGAATTGATTTTTGATTGAAGTTTAAATATATTCAAATCATTTTTAAACAAAGCGCTTTTGGTTGGAGGCCTGTTCAAACGTATAGGTTAGATTGGAGTCAAGTTGCAATCACGTCAAATAATATTTGATTTTAATTAATAAACAATTATCGCTAAATACTTGATTTACAAATTTTTTTATTTTTTAATTTTGAGACTTTTGTTTGTTAGAAATTGGGTCTCTAAATATAGGCTATGTGGACGAGAATATGCGAATCTAATCAATATAATTATGACTTTTTTTAACAAAAAAACGCCTAATTACTAATTTTTACAATTTAAATTAAAATTATTTTAGAAATCATAATTTTTGGCAATTTAAGCTGTTCTTTTATCTTGATGGTTGCTCAACCGCCATCTAATCAAAATATTTTAATGGGTAAAAATATAAAAAACTACATGAGTTAATTTTTTTAATCATAATGATGAGAAAGATTTTTGTTTAAAACACACTTTGTTTACTGTTGATCTTATTTATCACCAGGTTTGCTTTTCTTTAGGGCACGTGCAAAGTGAGTTTTTATTTTCGTAAAATTTTGAAAATAATAAAAATTTTATTTATTTTTTTTTAATAAATTTTTTATTTCAGAAATATCATTTTATGTGCATATATTAAATTTGACGACTTTTAAAAAATTTATTGCAAAATAAAATTTTTTTAAATTTTGAAAATTTCACGAAAATAAAAACTTACTTTGCACGTATCCTTAAGACCATAATATTTCATATTTTTTATATATTGTTTTTATTATTTTCAATAAAATATTGTTATAAGGATTGTACTGCGGCGATATATTATGCATCTAAAGCTGGTGTCCGTGTAGCCCTAGAAGCTATTCAATGCTTAGGTAAATCTGAATAAAATCATTTATGATTAATACCACTTAAAATCTATCACACAAATTTAATTTAAAAAATCAATGGGCCTATGAGGTTAATTAAACAAATTTGTATTATGTTATTTTAATTATAAATTTTTACAAATATTTGTTGAAATTAAATTAAATCTTGTAAAAATGTATTTTTTGCCATTTAAAAATTTTTTAACTTTACTCAATTTCTAAAAATAGGTTACGGATTGTATGGTAAATAGCGCCACAATGTCCATATTTCCTTGAAATTTAAATGGATGAGGTGGGGTAGTCCAGTATTTAAATGGGCCAAAACTTTATTTTAAAAACATTGTACCATGATTTTATAGGTGGTATCGGGTATATTGACGAATATCCTACAGGTCGGTTTTTACGTGATGCCAAGCTCTACGAAATAGGGGCTGGCACCACTGAAATACGGAGTTTGGTCATCGGTGAAGCAATCAATAGCCTCTACGGAGTCAAACAAAATTATCTTCCTTAATATTTTTATCAAAAATCTCATATTTTTTGTTTTATTCTCAAATTTTGTCCATTTATTTATGTATGAAAATTAATATGGTAAAGTAGGATATATACTTGATGAACCTTTTTTTGCATTGGATAAAATTAGTTAAAAATTAAAAAAAAATGAATGAACCTTTAACAATGGTAGTGATGACACCGATCATAAGCAACAAAATTATATTTTATATGTTACCAATGATAAATCTTTAATTAAAGTTGTCTTGGTTAAAATTAGGCTAAATTTTTGTTAAAACGTTATTGCAATCTAGTCAAACTTTATTTCTTAGCCAATTATTAATTAGATTAGTTAAAACAATTTTATATTAACCAATTTTTTCATAAATATTCTATATGAGTAATCAAGACAATCAAATATCAGCTTAGCTAATGCTCGTACTCAATTATGTTAAATGCAACTTACCAACAAGGTTAATTCAAATTTTTGACTTATAAATCATGCTCGTATAACATTAGTCCTCAAAATTATTTTTATTTTGATAGAACTTATTTTTTTTAATTTATTGTTTTAACGAATAAATTTTATAGATTTTGTAGAGGTGTAATCTTATATCGTTATAATTAAATACGTATGTTTTTTTATATACTTATGTATCAAATAGCGTTTATTATTGGATCTGTGGACTAAAGCTTGTTAAACAACCAATTAGCTAAATGCAGGCAAAAAGTGCTAGACCGAGTTAATAAAAGCCTAAACAATAGTGTTTTTTTTTAAATTAATTTAGCTCTTAATTTACACTCTCTCGAAATAATGAATAGCCGCACCAAATAGATCGAAATGTGATTTGACAGAGAATATTAGAGCTTTAAATATGGGTGGGCATGATGTTAGTGCTGACCGTTGTTATTTTGGACACTCTCAAAATTTTGGAAAACAAATTTTTTACACTTTTTTCTATTTTGTCGAGTTACGTAAAAAATAATTGAGAGATATGAAAATTTATATAATAATTTACTTCTATAGACATGTTGTACATTTCTTAGTTTTAAAACAGCGCCTTGTAAATATAAAACGACTTTGACCGTGTTTTCTCCTGAAAGACAGGATAACAAATATCATTTTTTTTATACAAAAATTGATTATGAACGTGCCCATTATATGCTTTTTTATATCAATACAAACGTTATGTTTAGGTGTGAAATAATTTTAGGAAAGGTCGTGTCTTATAAATTTTTTGTTTTTAAATTAAAACGCGTTTTTATTACGTTCGAATCAATGGCGCCGAGGCTATGCATAATGCATTTATAACATGAGTGTTTTTATAATAATTATTTGTAAAAATAAAATTGGACATAGCTAAAAGCAAGTGGAAAGCTATAATAACACTCTGTTTTTTCAATATTAGTACGCGTTTAAAATCGAACTTGCAAAATTTCTTATATCACAAAGTGAAATGTTTGCGCTTTAGGAAGCAACATTTTCTAAAAATACATAAACAAATTTTTTAACATCGACTTTGAACACAATATAAAAAAATGCTTTAATAGTAGATTTTATAACCCCAGCACTTTTTTGAATATAGATTTTAAAAATATTATATATTTTAATTAAAAAGCAATTTTTCTTATATTTTACTCTGGGACTTACGGCCATTGCTCTTTGCACTCCTGCTTGTGGCACCGCAATAAATGAGATTTAACACGCACCGTTGACCTATTTTTAGGCTTAAACTCTCGGAAAAATGTTTGTTGTTTTCGATTGCCAACTAAAAAGGCTTAAAGTTGCTTAACATGTATAAAAACTTGCAAGCGCAAATGTTCATCTGATTTTGTGCAACCTGCTTTTATTCTTTAGATTTATAGAATATAAAAATAGCTTAGTTAATTAACATAGTAAACACCACGGCGCTTTGCACCTTTTTTTCTCGTCTCCGTTGGTATCTCGTGCCTCGACCCGTCCGGCTGGGCTCCTTCTTAACATTCATTTGAAGAACGGCCGACTTCGTTATTATGCTTAACATTTAATATTGTACATTGGTGCTACATAAAAACATAGAAAATGATGCCACTCTTGCAAAATTTCCATAATAGATTTAATAAAGATTGGATAAAGATAAAGTTGGATAATTAAAATTTTATTAAAAGTTAGTTACTAACAATTTTGTGCGTTTCAAAGGTAAAATGCACCCTCACTAAGCCCGCGTGCAATTGGCCACAAAATTAAATTTAGCTAAAAAATAGGATTGCTGTTATCTAGGTTAACTAAAGAAAATTATAAAAAATCCAATTTTATGTAACCCCTTTCCGTTTTACGGTGCTGGCCACTATAAACTGGCCATTGTCAGAAAAAAATGATCATTGTCACATATGATGTGGCCATCAACTACTATTTTTCTGATCGCGGTAACTAATAAAATGATCACAACCGCAATTAAAAGATTACGATCACAATTAATTGGCCATGATGATTTCATGGTAAACATTATTAAGTTGTGTGACTATTTAGCCAAACAACTTAGTGATATTTATCATGAATTCATCATCTTGGCCATTTAATTGTGAGAGATTATATAATTGTGATCGTGATCATTTTATTAGTGACAACGATCAATATAGTAGTTGATGGCCACATTATATGTGTTTATTGATCATTCTATTTCTAACATGAGCCACTTTATTAAAGCTAGCACTGTAATAGGCACGTGATAAAAAATACATCCTAAAATCTTTGTCATTTTACCTGTCGATTGCTGTATCAAATCTCCCTCTTATACAAATAAAAATTTGCTACTTCGTGTTCAAATGTAATATCGGGCAATACCTCCTTATTTTAAGCAGCCTAGGTGTCTTCTTTATTGCAAAAACACAAAGCAATTACTTTTTTCGAAAAAACCTTAAAATTACTCTTTACAACCATCTGTTAAGCAACATTTAGTGCAATACCAAAACATTTAAGCTGCGAAGATTTGATATAACATTCACCCCTAAAAATATTAGTTTTTCAGAAACTTAAAAAAATTTTTTTTTTCAAAGCGCGTTAGCAAAAACATTTTCATTGCTAGCCAAGGCTACTATTATTCTCATTTTACTATATATGGTACATCGGCTTAGTGGAAAATATTCCTGTGTCACAAGGGAGAAAGGCCTGCTTATTTAGTATGCCCTAAAAAATATCCCAAAACTCAGAGTCTTATATAAAAATTTATGTCGACAAGTGGAAGCAAATCTATTTAACTTGGTATTTATATTAATTTTTTTTGCTCGGGTTAAAAGAGTGTGTGTGATGTCGTGTTTGGGCTAGAGTAGGGGAGAGAGAATAAACTCACAACTTTAACTAACAGTTTTTGTGAACTTCTGGGCAAAATACTTACTCAATTGTTTTAATCTATTTATCCATAAATCATATAAACAAAAAGAATGAGGACATTTGAATACCTGTTAGGAGTAGAATTATACTGCTTAACGAGTAATAAAAATAACAAACCTGTATTTTTAAATACCGCTATTTATTGGGTTTGAATTAGATTAATATTGATATAAGGCCTATTTAGATTTAGGAAAGTTTTTTATGGTTTTATGTTCCCAATTTTTAATCTCGATAACTTGAAAAATTTAATAGATAACTTTATTAATATTATTTAAAAAAATTGTGCTATTTACATACTAAAATAAGTTATTTTTAATTAATCATAAATTTTATTACACAGAGAAAAAAATCTGAAATAGAAGAATTTCTTATTTTTTTATATTCAATCAGATAAATCTTGTCAATGAACTAAATATTTTAATATTATTGACTAAATTGCGTTTTTAGCTCTAGTAGATAATTTTAGAAAAATGAAATTATTTTTTTAATATTTAGTTATTATTAACCTCTAAAAATAGATATTTATAAAAAAAACTGATGTTATTAAATAATGCCCGTTTTATATAATTGATATATAAACTATTCAAAAAAATACATAAAAAATAAGGTCGCAGTATTTGCAATTAAAATTTACATTTAAACATATATTGATATTTAACAGTAAAATTAAGAATTTAGAGTCTATACAAACCCCATAAAATAATTAATAATTAAACAAATTTTATCTTTATATTTATAAAGCACGACTCTAGACCTCTTTTTGGAAAAGCAATGCATCCCCCCCCCCCCCCCCCCCCCCCCCCACCTAAATTCAAATGGTGTACATGTATATTTTTTGCCATGCCCAAAAGTCACGGCTAATGCTGCCGCTAAAAAAAACCCTTCTACGAGTTTTTATTTGCCCCCCCCCCCTCCTAAATTGAAAAAGCTAGATTCGGGCTTGTACCTAAACTATACTTCATTTACTAATTTTGTTTTTTATTTAAAATAAACGTCCCAAAAACTTAATTATATAAACATTTTTAATATTAAAAATATGAAATGGGGTTTGTATAGAATACAATTGTGGGTTAAAATATTGATGATTGTTTAATAAGGAATGTGCCTATGAGAATAATTATTTTCATCTGTTTTTCTAACGATGGAAGACGTGAAATATTATGTTGATAAAACCGTACATAAGTTTTTCGGCTTTGATGAACCAACTATTGTTAAAGCTGTTATGAATTGTATTGATAACGGCTTTGATAAGCAAGAAACCACAAGTTTTTATTTTAATTTTTTTTATGTGTTTTTATATTAAGACCATTCTATATTAATTTTAGAAAAGCTTGCAACATATTTAGATGAGGCTAAAGCTACCAAGCTTGGAAATAAAATTTTTAATGTATTATCAGATTCAAAACTTTTTGACCCAGCATTTAAGCCAATTAAAAAACAAAAAGTTTGTATTTTATATATAATATATTTAGATTGAGGATCCAAGTGAAGCAACAGAGCAAGTGCTTGATGATAACCAAATTAAGGAAATGATGGTGAATGCACAAAAAATTATTGAAGCCAGAAAGCAACAACTCAATATAGTAAACTAGTTGTTAATTATTTAAATGGCAAAAAAAGACATAACACACAAACTTAAAATCAACATTATTATTAAAAGCAATTATATAATATCAAAGTAATAGTATTTAGTGTAAATTACATTGCTTGTTTTTTTTAGATTTATGTTTATGCAAATGTAATCTAAAAAGTTATGATAATTTAGATTTTTTTAGAATATGAGATAATTTTTTTGCCTGATTTTTAGCCATATAGTTTAATAATTTATTCTAAATATCTTATTTATAGATTATGGACAATTTTTATTAAGTCAAATAATGAATTACCTAAATTATCAATATCCAATATTTTCAATAAGGGAAATATATGATTTTTAAATAATTAAAAAGGTTGAAATTAATCATAAAAATGGATGAAAAAATATTAATGGTTTTCAAACAGAGTTTTAAGTAGCCATATTAGACTTGTTTTTGCATAAAAGTTGTATTTTCATATACTTAAAATCATAAAAACTATTTTAGAACAATTTCATACTTCTTGGATGTGAGGGGGGAGGGTGGGTGAGGTTACTTTTGGTAATTTTATATATTAAACTATGATAAGTTTAATTGTTTTTGTTATAATGTATTGTTTTAATAAATAATTTTAAATTTTTATAGTGTAGTTTTTGAAAGGTATTTCATATATTAAAATATTATTTCTTATATTAGGGTTAAATATACACCATTTTCCACTTAGGTTTTGTTGGCCAGCCTAGCCATTTGAGAGGGCCTTAAAGACTTAATAATGATTATTTTAAGTAATTTAAATTTTTTTATTTTGTATATTATTTTGGCTCAACAAACTATATTTTGCACTTTATTTTAGTTTTTCTTCCTATTTAATACATAGTTTTGCACACTTTTTTTTATATTTTGTTAGCTTAGGAAAATAGATCAGTAAACAAAATTTATCATTAACTGATGTGTTGGGCTGAAAATTAATTGATGGGCTCGGAATTTAGACATTGCCAAGAATCTGAAATTATAAAATTCAAATATTGCCATAAAGTTTTAGTGTAAACCTTTGTATATATTTAGTTGCTAGTATGGCCCCATAAGGCTGATAAATTAATTTCATAAATATTCAAGTCTCATTAAGTTACCTTTTCAATATGTATAATACTTTTGCTTTTACCTAAAGTATCAAAATAGCTTTACTTATCTACATCTTTAATCAATTTAATATTAATTTTAAGTTTTAAGATTTTTTTATAATCAATTCTAATAAAAAAGCCAGCAGCCCTTGTTTTGAATCTGACAGACTCTTTTAACTTAAAGCACCAAGATTATTATTTGGGGAAGTTTTGGATTTATATATATTAACAATTTTCCAGCCTGCAAATAACCATGCATCTTCCAACAAAGTTGCAGCCTCAAATACATTGTCAGATGCTGAAAAAGCTCAAAAAGCTGCCGAACTACATGCTAGGATACAAGCCACTCTTGCTAGATCAAATTTCACAATACCAAATGCCACATCTAATTCAAATAACAAGTTTGAACCTAGTTTAAATGAGCTCAATCTTAAACCGACTCCATTAATCTTAGATGAGTATGGAAGGACAGTGGATTCGGCCGGGAAGGCTATACATATCATGCAACCGCAACCTACATTAAAGGTATATAATTAAAATTAAAAAAAAAGGTTTTTTGTTATATCTTTACACTATTTTTAAGCTAATTTTTTTTAAGCAATTGAACCTAGATTGAGGTGCGTGATGAAAGTTTATTAAAGTAATAAACAAATGCAATGATACTTATTTGAAATGATACAGGTCCAAAATAGGACAAATAAGCTTATTTCTTGTTTAATAATTATATTATATATAGTTAAAAAATAGTTTTAACTTCAGTGAAAAGGCCTTGCATTTTCTATTATTTAATATTATTTATACAATTAAATGATATGAAATTTTTACCCACTGTATTTTATTATCAGATCCATTGAACCTTTTTTATGTGCAACGAAATATGTTACAATTATTGGCATCTTTAACTATTTAACAATTTTTATGTTATTTATTTAGGCAAACATACGTGCCCGGAAACGGGAAGAATTTAAACAAGCTATACAAGAAAGACCAACTGATGAAAGTAATACCTTGGGGCGATTTTTTGATCCGCGAATTGATCAAACTATAACGGGCAGTCATCATTCGGCAATTAGGGCTACCCGAGCCCTAAAATTTCACGAGAAGGGCAAATACGAACAACAGGCACAAAAACTTAGGGCTAAAGTTTGTAATTTTAGTTTAATCATATACATTAATAGGGTGCGTTTAAACCTAAATTGCAAACTCTGTTTATACACCTGTTAGGCAAATAATTTGAGCGATTTTATTCAATATATTTTTACTAAAAAGCTCTAATGTTAAAGGAAATTTTGTGAAATTTAACCCTATTGGAATTATAAATATATATAAAAAGCTTTCAATAAATATTTGTACATTTATATCCGCTCTTATCTTAATTTGTGAAACAATATGTCATTTTATTGAATTTTCCTAAATTGAAATTTATTATTGCTATCAATTTTCCAATATACTTAGGCGCGGCTTGAAAAGCTTCAAAGTGAAATCTCCGAGGCCGTTAAAAAAACTGGCATTATTTCGGCTGCAAAACTAGCCCTTATTATTCCCAAAAAGGATTCGGGGATTAGTCGAGAAATACCGAATTGTGAATGGTGGGATTCCGTTTTACTCAAACAAGAAAAGTAATCTATCGAATTTAAATAATTTTAATTCATATCTGTAATATGTATATGCTACGGTTGTAACTAGGGCATAGACTTATTAGAGAATCAGCAACCTGACCAAACTAAGTAAAATTATTGTATTTTTGTTAGATTGATCAAAAGACTTTGTTAAAAATTCTTGCCTGCCCTTAGTACAAAATATAGTTAATTCACTAAAATTTGTTAACAACAAATTACCCCTTAAATTACCTGTATTTATTTATAAAATATTTACAAACATGGAGAAATTAATTAAATGATATATATTGAAATAATTTTCTTTTTTTCAAGAGTTATTTACAAATCCATGGACAGTAGGTTGTATGTAATTTTCTTAGTATGGCTTACCTTCTTACGACTTTAGTATATATTTTCGAGTTTAGTTTACAATTTTTCTTACAAAAAATATTTAAATTTACATTTTTATTCTTTTATATAACATAGCAATGATTTGAAAGCTGTTTTAATTTAAAAAATTATATTTAAACAGAAATATAATTTTATAATGTAGTATTATCAATTATGTACATCTTTAATTGTGAAGATGAGATATTCTTATTTCAATAATATACATAATTCTTGTAATATTTATTTTGATTAGCAAAATATTTTTATTTAAATATAATTGAATTATAAAAATTTATGCCTACAATTTTTAAAAAAATTGTTATGGCTAATTTTAAAATTTAAGTTAACAATTTTTGTTTTATTATTTCCAACCGAGTATATTTATATTTTTTTATTTGAAATTTTATAGCTATGACCAGGTCACCACGTTTCAAACTTTCAATTTTGGGTGTTTGGAAATGAATCGGATAACGAACCTTATACAACATCCCATGCAACTCAAACGACAACGTATATATTTTATAACCTTTGTTGCAGTTATTTAATAAAAACATTTTATTATTAAAAATTGATTTTTTAAATTTTGTTATTTACTAGAATCAAATAAATTGAATTACTATTTTACTTTTAAATATATATTAAACATAAAGGAATGTTATCACAGGTCGACATTGAAAGTTATGAGTTAACTACAACCTGCCATCCCATCTTAGAGAATATCAAATCCGTTTATGGTTTTTCCTAATTAAACTTAGCTAGTCAATTATAAACATTTAAAATTTCAAAAAAAGGTCAATAAACCAAATAAGATTTGAAAAAAAGTAAATTGAAATTTTTTTTCCATATTCACAATAATTTAACTGTTAATAACTTTAATTAATATTTTCATTAAAAAGTGAAAATATATCATGTTGTATAAGTTTGGACGCGAAATAATATTATCTAAATGTCGATGAAAAAGCTATATATATTAGTAATTAAAAATATAAGTTACAAGTAATTTTTATATGCAAAAAAGATTGTTATATTTTTCTTCTTAGGGTGTATTTAGATCTGTCATTTTGGTCAAAAAAGGCCATTTTTTAATGTAAACGGATCTAAGGAACCAAAGACGAAAGAAACAAGAAATACGAAAAATATATATGAGATTAAACCATCATCGGGACATTTATTTGTTGACCTATGTAATATCTAATAGTTCATTTATGTATTAACGTTTTTTTGGCATGGTCAATATATACAAAAAACTTTTTTTAAGCGCGTTTTTATGAAGAGCTCACTTTTTACATTTTTTTTATTTAAAAATTATATTTAATTAAAAGAATAATTTAATTGGCGTTTTGGAAAATGATGAAAAAAATTTTTTTAGACAAAATAATAATTTAAGTTTTTTAGATAAGAACCCTTAAGTGTAGTTTATTATTATTTTTTATAATAGCACTTATTTCATATTTCATAGATCAACAAATTGAGAGTTATTGGCTAAAGATTTCAAACCTGCCTTTTAAAAATTTTTAATCCTTTTACCGTTTTCTTTAATTAAAGTATAATCAGCTATAAAAATTTCCAATTTTTAAAAAAAGTGTCAAAAAAAACAAAAAAGACAAAAACAAAATAAATTGTAATTTTTTTACATGTTTATAACAGTTGAATTATTAAATTTAAACTAATAAAACTTTTATTTAAAACCAGTAAAATATCGTGTCTTATTATAGTTAAGGCTCAGAATGTTCTGATATTTAAATGCTGATATAAGGGCTTGATATACTAAAAAAATTTATTTTTCATTATTAAAGATGATAAATATAAGTTAAAAAGAATTTTTATATAAAAAAGATAAAACTTTAGGGTAATTTCGAGGTCGCAAAATCTGTCACTTTGATCAAAAAAGGCTATTTTTCGATTTGGACAAATCTAAGGAAAACTACAAAAAACTGAAAATATAAGGTTTCCAGATGCATTCTTTCAAGTTTTCATAAACTTTTTTTTTGTGACATTAATATTTTGTTGACCTGTGTTTTAAGAAATTTTTATTTAAGATATAAAGAAATTTGTTTTTTTGCTCTGTATAATCAATTTATTAAAAAAAAAATACGTTCAAATTTTTTGTTTTATTTTTTCTTATTTTTATTTCATATTATGGCTATTAAATGAAGTTTTATGAATTTGATCATATTTCAATGTAATTTTGCATTTATTTTTTAGCTACCTATATTATTATCTGCTAATGTATAAAAATTTAAATATTTGATAGTTTTTGATTAATTCCAGGTAATTTGCATTTAAATATTTTCATAATTTTGTCATTAAATTTTAGGTAAAAGGCCTAACACCGATGTTATCGTGATGTTAACCAAAAAGGAACGTAAAAAACTTCGCCGACAAAACAGGCGGGAAATTTGGCTTGAAAAGCAAGAAAAGATACGACTTGGTCTGGAACCTCCACCTGAACCTAAATGTTTGCATAATTTTCCAGATTCTATTTTTTCTATATATTTTTTTATTTATTGTTAAAATGGTATCTTTATTTTTGAAATAAGCATACTTATGTGCCAGTATTTTGTGTTTCAAATCATTAGATTTCGTGAATTTTTAAAAATTAAAAGACTCTTTTTAGTCTCTCTCGTCTCATTTAAGGTAGACATTTGAATTATATTGAAGACAGCTTGTCTAGCGAGTTCAAAATATCTTGTTTAAATCAGGGCTGGGAAAAAAAACTAAATGGGCTTTTTTTTAACAAGTTTTTGGGTTTTTTTTTTCCAAATGCCCACAAACTCGTGGGCATGGCAAAAAAAAGCCCCTTTTCTTGCTTAAAGAAAAGGGGCATGTTTAAAAAAAGCCCCTTTTCTTAAAAAAAAGCTCCTAGGAGCTTTAAGAAAAAATAACCCACCCATCAAAATTTTTTGAAATTATTATAGAAAACATAAAATGGGTTTTTGGGGCTCTTTTTAAGAGCCACTTTTTGTGGGTTTATTTTTGCCCCTTTTCTTGGGCTTTTTTTGAATTCTTATTTTGGCCCTTTATTTTTGCCCCCCTTTCTTTTTTTATGTTTTAGGGGAAAAAATGAGCCAAAGTTTTTTGGCTCATTGTTTTCCCAGCCCTGGTTTAAATACGCTTTCTTACCTGAATGATCACTGATAACTTTTATTTTTGGTTAAAAATATTTAATAAAGTTACGCATACTAATGTAAGCCATGGTTTGAGAGACTTTATCAATAAAACAGTTTATTTAACTACTTCAAACAAAATATGAAAATATAAATGAAATTTTTTAATAATTATTATTATGGAAATATTCATTGCACCGAGTTTTTTTCTGTTTAAAAAATTATAATTTATAATAATTATTGTTTGTCAATATATTAATGTCTACTTTTAAACATAAAATAACAATTTTGGAACGCTTTTTGCCTAATTTAATTAAATGGATCATTATACAAATAGTGCGTTAAAATGAAATTAAAACGTATTTTATTTTAGTTAATGAGAAAACCAAGTTTAAGTATAAGTTTTTCATTTTAAAATTTTCATTTTGCATACATAATTTTTAAAAAATTTTTTTTTTGATTTTTTTTTAAAGTGAAAATTGCCAATCTGATGCGCGTCCTGGGCAAAGAAGCCATTTTGGATCCGACCAAGATCGAAGCCCACGTCCGGGCCCAAATGGCAAAGCGCGCGCAGCTGCACGAGGAAACTAACGCTGAGCGCAAGCTGACGCCTGAAGAACGCCGCGCTAAGCGCGACCGAAAAATCAAAGAAGACACGACCGATGAAGTCCACGTGGCCGTTTTTAGGTTATTTTTTTTTTCAAGTTTGGACACATTTGGAATAATACTGTAAGGCCCTGTTTAAAATATTATTTTTTTTAATCTTTTTCTTTATTTGTTTATTTTGATATTTAGAGCACGTTTAAAGGGTATTTCAATTAAATTTTTAAAAAAAAAATTTAATCTTTTTAGTTTAGAATCAAATGTGTTATTCTCATAAAGCTTGGACACGTCTTTATCAATATACAAAAAGATTATTAACAAAATTTCAAAATTTAAACAAAAAAAAATTTATTTTAAATGTGGCCTGTCTTACAAATAAAATAATTAAGCTAGATGTAAAGTAATATAACATTTTGCTTAAATAAGTTAATAAAGATAATTTATTTCGGTGTTTTGTCGAAAATATATATCGACTTTGACCGTAATTTACTCCTCTCATATAAGACAGTAAAACCGAATTTTATTTATTTGCGCAATTGCGGCACTAAAATTTGTTAACATTTTTTAATCTAATTTTATAATTTATATTGAGTATATTTTGTAGGTTTTGTTATCTTTAATATAATAATACGAAGGAACAAAATATTTTAATTGTTATATAAAAAATCTGTCATTTAACGTTATGAAGGTATAAATAATTTTTGCCCACACCTTTTCTTTGAGATGAAAGTTATAGTACAAATTCAACTCCGATTTATATTTTTCTTTGTAGTCTATGCCCTTTTAAATTTTTTTCTAATACTTTAGTCTCACCTAATTTATTTATATATTTTTAATTACTACCCTTGATAGGATAAGAAGTTTACATAACCCTGCCAAAAAGTTTAAAGTTGAAACTAATGCGAATCAATTATTTATGACGGGTTTTGTCGCTCTGTTTAAGGACATCAATGTTGTTGTTGTTGAAGGAGGTTAATTTTTGTTATTTGTAATATTTTGTGATTATTAATTGGTATCATTAATTTTGTTATTGTTTATTATAATTAATGCTTATTATGATATTTTTTATAATGATTTTTAGTTAATTATCAGCGAAATTTAATTCTTCCTAATAACAAAAAATTTACCAATATACAGTATTTTTACTAGAAAAATTTTAAATAATTTTTAAAACATATTGTTATAGTGTTTTTATATTTAAATTAGCAAAAAAATCTGATATTGAAGGTCCAGCTATAATTTTTTTTAAAACAATTATTATAATCCAATCAAAATGTGCAAAAAATGTTGTTTTTACAAAATTTAAAGTAATTTTAACTTATTTACCAAAATGCATATTTTTTATTTTTGTCTTTTTAGTCTAAAGGTTTCAAAAGTTTCGCTTTAGCATTTTTGCTAATTTTAAATGTTTATTACAGGCTAAAAAAATCTGAAAAACGGAAGGTAAAGAGAAAATTAATATTCACTGTTTATTATTAAAATTGTCTTTTGGATTGGATCTGATATTTTTAAAAATCTGGAATTGACCTCATTAAACTCAAAATATTATACTTGTTTTTATTATTATCTATATTATTATTGATTTTTCTTATATACATTTTTAGGCCCCAAACAGATGCGCAAATACAAGCATCTCATGATGGATCGGATAAAATGGGAAGAGGATAAAGTACCGCTCCAAAATATGAATACGAACAAGAAAGCCGCTTTCTTTGTACCTGGCTCTAACTGTAATTATTTTTCCTTTTTTTTAATTGAGACACATATTTATTCTTTAAAGTATTTATATTTATTAACAGCATTTTAGATTAAAGCTCTAATGCATTTTATATATTTCAGGTATTGAGCATGACCTCTATAGTGGGTCTGAGGCACTATTTTTTTGTATGTTTTTTTCCTGTCGTTATCTCCTTTTCTATAAATTTCATTGGAAATAAGTTGTTTTTATATCTATATATTTATAATTCTCTAGGTTTAATTTTTATTAACTTTATGCCGTATAACGTTTTCAAATTTTTTAAGACACATGTAAGGTATTGATACTAAATTCATATGCTTAATAGAATATTTAATTAAATATTTTAGTGATAATTACCAGCCATCAGTCTGCCCTTGTAACTCTTAAACAGCCTGGTGTGATTTCGGTCAATTTTGGCTCGCCAGCTAGTTTTTTTAATTTTGGCCCTCGTTTTAAATTAATAAATAAATAAGGTGAGAGCAAAAAAATATATACAATACATTTATATAAAAAATAAACTCGATAAAAACAGTAATGGAATATATTAAAAATGCATAATTGCCGAATAGGACAATTAATGTTTTGCCTTTTACTTAGCCCTATTCTGATTAGTCTCTCAGATGGCACCGGTCTGGGTCAGGCCCGTTTGATTTGATAGAAATCGCTGGAATATTGTTTATTTTGCTATTTTTTATTTTAGCCGATAATCCTAACGCTACGCAATCAACTTCAACCCAGGTCACGAATAAATGTGAAATTGTGTGGGAAGGTGTAGTGCCAAAACGCAATTTCGGGCCCATGTCTTTCAAAATATTCCCATCTGAGGCTTTTGCCCGCGAAGCTTTCGCTAAACACAACGTTGAACAATATTGGAATTTAGCTTATAGCCGAGCCTTGCTCGAAGAAAATACCGATGGATAAATCTAACTATTTTATTCATTCCTCTCATATTTATATATTGTTTCATATAGCCCAAGATATACGTTCCTTTATAAAATATTTTGCGAAAATAAATTCTGTTGAAAGAGCCATATTTTGCGTGATATGACGTATTTTTATATTTAATTCCCTACCGCTATACATTAAATCACAGACCCCCCCCCCCCCCCCCCAAAGGGACGCCGGGCCGAGCTTATTTTTATCTTATTGCCTTATTTATTTATTAACAAAAACTAGGATCTCATTATCACACAATGAAGGATATTCTCTCTAACTCTCTATTTTTATTTAATAATAAAACAAATAAATTTTAAATTTTTAGTCGGATTTATAAATACAGGCCGGGCATAATTGAAAATATGACGAGTGGACTGGGCTGGCGTATCACTGCCCGTTATAAACTTCAGCCCCTCCTTTTTATTGATGTATTTAATACAAATAATGCTTGCTCTTGTTATCTCAGGAACGTGCACCTTGTAAAATATTTTATCTGGCCTATTTTTATCAAAATCCCTGAGTTTTTAAGTTTGAACGCGACCTTAATAAAAAAAATTTATTTATATCTTGGCACAATAATAATTGGTTTGAGTTGGGACTAATTAAAAAATTTTAAAAAGTTTATGTGGGATTCCTGCCTCAACAAATGAAACAATTTGTCAACTTTGTTTGAATTAGATTCAATTTGTACCCTAATAAAGTGAAGCAATTTGAACGCTGATAGTGATTTTAATCCTTACGTACCTAATAAAATTGTGGCTTTATTAAAATGTAGATTTACCTAAATTTTTAATCTGAGGGGCATCATTATTTGAAACACTTGTACGAATAAAATATTTTCACCCTTGGATATTAATTGTTTTTTCACCTGCAAATTAGTCTTTTTGCTCAAAGGTCTTTTAATTCATTTATCATATTTAAATCTTAAAAGTAAGCGTCCATGTCTATATAATACCCAACCTCTTGCATGCATTTTTCTATTAATGACCTTTAAATCTAATTTAACCTTTTTATTTGCATGATTGTTATTTATTAATATCTTTTAGATAATAAAGGTCTTTATAAAATTTATTTTGTTTGCTAAATAAAATTAAAAAAATCAATGGATCTCCTACTTGGTTATATTCTGGCCTTTATTATAGGTGTAATTTATCGCTTAATTTTATGATTATTAATGGGTAAAATAATGTAATTAGCGTTTAATTTTTTTTATAATTTAACAATTATATGAAATTTCGACCTGTGAAGTTAAAAAAACCAAAAGTCTAGGATTTGCATAATATACCAATGAAAAAAAAAATTAAGATTATGGGGCGAATGATTCCCCTGATGATTTTATCTCATATTTATTATCCGTTTTTTGGTGTTTCTTCAAACTTCGGTTATTTTCTTAAGTATATAACCAAAAAATAGCCAAATTTTACCAAATCCCAGATCTTGCGACCTTTAAAACACCCTAGAAAAAATTTAAGAATTATTTTAACATATACACTTACATATATTTAATAAATCCAAAGTATTTTTGACTTTATTCTGCTCTTGCATCAACTTGGCTATACATAATGGTACCCTCACCCAAACATGGACACAATATATTATTGGTTATAAATATAATTTAAAATTTAATTTCTGTTTAAATCATAAAAATATTTTTCAATATTTTTTTGTTTTGTTTTATATAATATATTTAACATTTTTAATGTTTACAGCTGGCTTACAAAGTTTGTTATAAAAAACAGTAATTAAATATCCCTAAGATGGCAGATTTGGGCTAAGGGTAGCACATAATTCTGAATATTTATTGACTGTGAGGTAATCCAATAAAATATCTTTGCTATTAAAAGTTATAATTATTTTCCAAAATGTTAAATCAGATAATAAAATTTTTGTAAAATCTTTATTACATCTTTGTTTATAAATGCAAAGAACTATCACGGTGTGATAATGTTTTAAATTTTTTTTTATTGATTTTTGCAAAAAAACATATGGTTAATAGAACACGGTCAGAGCTAAAATATGATTATAAGAATTAAAGAATAGACCATAATAAACGAGATATCTTTTAGTTTTAATTTGAAATCTTTATTAAATTAACAAATATCAAATATTTCTAATTTTAGGTGTTTGTTTAGCATATCCCATGCCAGCAGGTATCCTTTAACTCAAGCTTTAATTTTGATAATCTTTTTTGCGGACGGACATTATGAAAAAACGATTTTTAAATTTCCGAAAAACTAATAATTGTTAAAATTTAATGATAATACATCATGATATTTGTCTCCGCAGTCCACATATTTTGGTATCGCACTCTATTATATTTGCTTGTTAGATACATACTATTTTTTGCATATAAGTGCATTCACACCCGCGTGGAAAACAAAAAAACGCCATTATTTCTTTCCATTGTTTTATGAATGCATGCTAAAAAAACACAACAAAATTACTTTTGGATTAGGTTTAGAATAAGGACATACTTAAGTTTAGGTTTGACTCTGGTAAAAGTTAGGTAAATGTCAGAATATAAGATCAGGAATATTTTGGTAGAAGATTTTTATGGTTAGGATAGATATGTTATAGGTGAGCAGGTTAGACTAAGGTATTAAGTATAAATTAGTTTTGTTAAATTTTAATAAGAATTGAATTTAAGTGAGATTGTTTGATAAAATATAAGTTATGCCCAAATTAGCTGTAAGCTTAAAAATAGTTTAAAATAATAGTTAAATCATTATTTTAGCGAAAGGAAATTTTTGGTATTAGATTGTCAAATTTTCTTAAATTGAAGGTTTTTATTTAATAGCTGAGGCTATATTCCTATCTATGTATAAAAAAATACGGTCCTTTAATCCATTCCTTTTATCAAAAGAACAACATTTATTCCTCGGCGAAACTCAAAAAAAGCTTTTTTTGTTTGTCACCTGGAAGCATTTAGCTCACGCCTTTGCTTTCTGCATCCATAAAAACCAGGTATTTCGCCGATGTCTTTGAATTAAATAAACATATATAAGAAACATTTTTTCGCCATGTTAAGTTATTCCGTCGTCCAAACATATCATCAGTGTTAAATTTCTAGGATTTTAATGACAGGATAGATAAAAACGTGAATAAAGTTATTAAAACTATTTGACAATTATGGGTCAATAATCCGCGTTGTCTTATAGGACAAAATTACTTTTCTAAGAAAATGACAATAACTTTGAATAATTGGATTAGGGCAGACCGAAGTTTCAATATTGAGGCATTATTGAAATTTTAAGTTACTCAACTCAATTGATGAACTAAATTTTTTATTTAAATTCAAAAGTTTATTTAATTATTGTAGTTTTTACTTAAATAAATTAGTTGGTTAAATGTTACGGCCACGTTCATAATAAACTTTTTTTTAAATTTTTAATATTTAAAAAAAACTTGTTTTGTAAAAAGACGCATTTTAACGTTAATCCAGTCACAAATTGTTTTTATAATTCAAAAATTTTTTGAAAAATAATAAACTGTATAAACCTTTTTTTTAAAATAAATTCTCACTTTTTACGGTAAATGTAAATATTTTTTTTTCTTTATATTTTATTTGATAAGATTATCAAACTACAAAATGTTATTGTTCAAATTGTTCGGGTCCGGAATGTACTACTACGGGATACTGCTATGAAACTCGATCTCGAACGGCGTTTGGGTATAATTTCTGAAGTTTTAACTTTTTGTTAATGAAACTGCAATAATTAAATAACTTTTTAATTTAATTTAAACTATATATTGTGATACACCATTCGTAGATGCGTGGATTTAAACGATACCAGTCTCACGTGTTCGGAACCGACCCCAGAAATTTTTGACAATGTTGCCCGAATCACTGCAGCTTGTTGCAATGATCGAGACTTTTGTAACTTTCATCGCCACCTTAAACTCGATTACAAAACTATAAGTAAATGTCAGTTTTATGATAACTTCAAAATATATATTTTGGAAAATAAGCTACGGTCCAGATTGGCCCCTCGCCCCAAGTATGTCCCTGGAATATAAAGATATATCATTCCCCAAGTAGATATGGGAAAAATTTCAACTTAATTTTATAAATGAAATATTTGAATCACATGCAGGAAATCAAACTTTACCCCAGATTGACTCCTATGCCATAGATTACAGAAATGATTACCGAAAAATTACGTTTGAAATTTACAACCGATGGGATACGGATTTCAATTGCGTCCTTACCAATGTGATAACCGGAGCATTTGAGCTGACTTTTACGGTATCCCAAATAATCTAAATTTGTTACATTTACGGAGGAATTTAAAACAAGATAAAAATTTAATATGCCGAATTTGTGCCTTATTTAATAAAGAAATCTCGGGTTTCGTACGTCGTTCAATCAAATACTTTGTACCGGTTGGTTATAACACCTGTGTTGGTCTCGAACTCCTTGGCTGAGAATAAAAGGATTCTATTTTATTCTCTGTTAAACGGTATACGATTAAATGTATTAAGATACAAGTTTTAATGCTGAAAAAAGTGTGGGCCAAAGGAGAACAATGGCCTTTTTTTCACTTGCCAAAATAAGGGGAAAAAAACACTTAGTAATTTTAAATTTCAACAAACCGAAAATAATGGGGAAAATTTTAGTTTTTTTTACTTTGAAGTTAATGGGATTTATAATTATTTAAAATTTTAACGCCTTTTGGATAAAAAGCTATTACAAAAAAAATATATGCTTAAAAGGCCCTTTTTTACAGCTTTTTAGTAGATAGAAAAGTCCCTTTAAAAATCTTTTCTCTACCACATTTTTCCCTAGGTCTGGAAGCTCTCAATGTTTTTTTGGAAAGTTAAAAATATATATACGTGGTTTATTGCTAATAGACCTGGTTAGGCAATGATATGCTTAATGTTGGTATAGCTCGATGAACAACATGCAATTAAATTTTACCATCATACTCAACGGGGTTTATAGTTTTTTTGCCTCAAAGTCTTATTGTGTTACATAAAATATATAATTTAAAATGTTGTGGTCCCCTTCAAATTTGATTTCCGTGACTTCAATTAGCAAAAATTAAAGAAATATTCTATAAATGAAATAATTCCCTTTAAGTTAATCATATTCAAGTTTTTAAACATTTAACTTTAATTTTTTTTCTTATGGCAATCATTTATATTTTTTAAATTTAGCCGTTTTTTATTGTAAAATACTATATAGTTCATTCTTTAAAAACAAAAATGCGTAAATATTGAATTTTTAAAATATTTGTTAAACAATATTTATTCAAAAGGGGTTTTTGTTCATTTAAATTTATAACGTCTGAGCTTAAAGCGATTTTCAACATACTAAAAATAGGGCATTACGTATATGATTAAGGTCAACTAATTATAAAATTTTGTCGATATGCGGTATATTTAAACAATTATAACTCTTGCGTTTTTTGACTATTTTTTTTTAAATTTATAATTTCAAAAAAACACCAGCTTTAATATCTTGCTCTAAATCTTAAATTTAAAAAGATAAAAAAAAATTAAGTTTTAAGGAATAAAGGTATTTTACAAATTTTTATTTAAGAATGGTATTTTCCGGTAATAAACATGTAATATATAAAAAAATTAAAATATAACCAAATTTTGGAGAATATTAATCTCTTTGTCATGGAATAATAAAATTTAGAATGGAATGAATTTGGTTATATTTTAATTTTTTTATATATAATTTTTTATGTTTATTACCGGAAAATACCATTCTCAAATAAATAATATGATTCCGGACTTACATTCATATAGTTTTCAAATTTGCCAATCCCCTTTTCCATTTTGCCTTTTTAGATATGTTGAATGTTTTAATTAACAATAGTTATTACATAATCCTAAACTTGATTTTTTATATACAAAAATTTTACATATTTTTTATACACAGAAAACTTTACAAATACTTGGTTCCCGGAACTAGTGGGTCAATTTGAACACCGGGAAGTTTTTGTATCATGTCAGCATTGTTATAGTACTACCAGGGAAACTTCTGCCAGCCAGTTTTGTTCAAGCTGTCATACCTGGAGGATACTAAATGCCATTTAAAAAAAATATTTTTATTTAAAAAAATACTTTGATATTTTATGACATTTTTTTAACCCGTAATAATAGTGTGATTGTAATAATTTAGTTGATACTCTTTTGCTGGAATATACCAAGCATTTATAAAATGAATAGATTCGATTCTGAAAAATAATTTGTTTGTTGTTGTGTTTAAAATAGAGTGTTTTCGTGACCTGCCATCTTAAGGATTTTAAAATCCACTTACGGGGTTTTCTAATCAGTCAGCTATAAATAATGAAGTAGAAAAAGTCAAAAAACAAAAATTTTAAAAACAAAAGTAGATTGATATTTTTTTTGCATGTTTAACAACAGTTAAACTGAAAATTTAAACTTCAAATAATACTATTATAAAAAACCGATTATCGTTTTAAGTTGAGATGCGAAATATATGTATAAATGTTAATTAAGGGACTTGATAATTTTATTTTTTAATACTAAATATGTTTAAGTTATAAGCAAGGATTGGAACTAGTTCCAGAACTCGGAACTCGGAACTCGAAGAACTCGTCTTTTTTTTTTGAAATGGAACTCGGAACTCGGAACTAAGTACCAGGGTACTGGAACTCGTGGAACTCGAGTTCCGCTCGAGTTCCTTCGCGATTTATTTCAAATACCTAAAATTCAAACTTTTTTAATTAAATAAAAACGCATTAAAATTAATATTTTTCAAAAAATATATAAAATTTGAATAAAAAAACCTCATTTATTGTTTAAATTATTATTTGATTGCACACAAGCCTTCTAAAATTATATTTGTTAACGTAACATTTTGTTCATACATTCATAAATTTTCCTGCATTTTTAAGTTTTCAAGTTTTTGAATAAATTCTGGCATACCATGAAATTCAACGGAATTTATAAATTTTATGAACCTCAACTTGTTAATGACCAATATCAATGTTCTTTGTGCAAGTCGCCAAATATTATCGATAACTTCAGACACAGCCCGTAATATAAAAGCTGGAATAAAGAATTTTTTGCAGCTTGAAACAAGTGAAGATGACATCTTTGACCCATTAGAAGTAATGTTACAAGATGAAGATGATTTAAATTTTATAGAGGATTCTTACGAGGTTTGTGAAATATATGATTTCAACTCATCAATCATCATTGATCTCAACTGTGCTGCACACGTGGTTCAATTAGCAGTTAATTCATTTCTAGTCAGCACACCTGAAATAATTTTGGCAATTAAGGTAGCAAGACAATTGGCTACTAAGCTTAAAAGGCCTATTTTATCAGCAATGTTAAAATCTCAAAATCTTCCTCAATCAATACTTATGCATCAGGTAAGATGGAATTGGACTTACACCTGCATTGTAAGATTGCTCAAACTACGACCGTTTCTTGATAATGACAAAAATATTTTAAATGAGTTGGAAGTTTCCAATGATATTTGGCATATGTTTCAAAGATTTGTCGAAACACTAGGCCCAGCCGCAATTTTAACGAAACACCTTCAGGCACAAACTTTAGACATCTGCAATTTTTTTACAAAATATTATTTCTGCAAAGCCGTGTTAAAGAGCCATTCAACCGACTTTTCTTTATCCCTTTTGCATTTTATTGAACAAAGAGAATCCCAGCTTTTAGATAATGACATAGTCAATTGTGGGCTGTTTTTAGATAAAAGATTCTACTTTAAATTAAATAATAATAAATGCGAAAAAGCCAAAAAGTTTCTGAAAATAGTTCAATCAAAAGCATTATCTCTTCAAAGAAATGATTCAGTAAATCACGAGGAAGAAATTATTTTAGAATCTTCTGGAAATATGTCAGATCAATTTTCATTATTAGAGGATGTCTTAAGAGACGAAGAAACATTTTATAAACACGATGACTCAACTGCCCCTCTAATATATGAGCAATTAGATATAGAAATTTTAAAATACGAAAATTTACCGATAAGGCGGATGAAAATATTAGAAGCTGGTGGGTAGCTAACAAGGCTGAGTTTCCGCTACTAGGAAACTTAGCTTTAATTGTTGTATCGGTCCCCTTGACCGAGGTGAGTGTTAAAAGATTATTTTCCTATTTAAGCTTTATTTTAGATTCCCAAAGGAATCGACTTAAGGATGATATTTTGAATGATATTCTTTTTTTTTGGAATGAATTTTAAGCTTGATAAATAAATGTTTCCATTTTATATAATTTAATAAATTATATGTGCAATGTCAATAAATTATATGTGCAATGTGTAATATATCTTTTTTATCTGTCTAGTAATTGTTTAATTATTAAAATAAAAAAATGGAACTCGAGTTCCGATATTTGGGAACTCGTCGGTACTTCCAAGAACTTAGTTCCAGCTCTTTCAAAAATTATCCTAAGAACTCGGAACTTAGTACCAGCTTTTTTCAATAAGTTCCAATCCTTGGTTATAAGGGATTTTTATATAGAAAAAAAGATTCTTGACTTTTATTTTCTTTTTAGGGTAATTTTGAGGTCGCAAAATCTGTCATTTTGGTCCAAAGGGCCATTTTTCGATATGGACTGGTCTAAGGAGCCGCAGGCCGAAGAAATTACGAAAATAAAATATATATGAGTTAACATTATGGCGATCATGCTATGTTTTCATAAACTTATTTTATCTAACATTAATACTTGCTGACCTGTGTTATTTGACAGGTCAACAAGTTTTAAAAAATCATCATAAATTTTCGGTATCAAACATTTTTCTTTTTTTTTAGAAAACATTTTGTCATATATAGCTGTAAATAACGTCATAATACACACGAAATTTTTGACTAAATTTTTCGCAAATTTTTTATAATAAAAAACTTCAAATCTTTTAACTTTTTAACAAATTATATAAATATCTAATTAAAAAATCTCCAACTTTACTAATAAAATATATAAATGTTCAGCGTTCAAACTTAAAATAATGGATAATTGTTTTCAAGGATGGCATAAAAATTTTTGGTTAAAAAACGTTTTTTATTTCCATTAATAATTATTTTTATTTTTTTTAGTCTAATTTGGTCTCTTGTTTTTTTAGTTTGCTAACAAAACTTCAAAATTTATTAATCCAACATACTTGTTTGGAGGTCTGATTTTATTTTAAATTCTCTATATGAATTGATATCCTTGAAGTAATAAAACGATAAATAAAATAAATCAAATCTAAAGGTTAAGTTATTTCTATCAAAATTTTGAGAGGAAAGCATATTATTAATATTTATAAGGAATCTAATATTTAGTATCTTGCTAAAAAATGATGAGAATTTTAACGATATATTATATAATAACAAGTATAATATTCTATATTTTAATTGTTTAACGAGCCATATACTCCTAGCCCATGTTGTTGTTGTTTTTAACCCATGCGCTTGAAAAGAGACTCCTAGCCCATCTAAATTTGGTATTACTGGTTTAAAATTCCGTTTGCCCTCAATCTAGATCCTTATATTTAATTTAAGAAGCTTTCAAATATGTTAACTTCTGTAAAAATGTTCAAACCTACTTGCAAAGTATTAAATTTAAAATTAAATTTAAAATGATAGCGTATAAAAAAGTTCTCACATGTATAAAAAATTACGAAAATGAATTTTTTGTCGGAATTTGAAACAATTTAAATTTCTTAATTACTTTGTTCGAATCACTCGAGGCTCCGACATATAGCAAAAAATATGTCTTTATAAATAACGTTATAAAACTTGATTTTAATAACCGTTAAACAGTTTATTGATATTGCCATTTTATCAACCATGTAATGTTTTATAAATTTTGTATTGTTAAATGTAAAAACTTCATGTTGGCCCGCTCAGTACCTGAAGGCCTATTTCTATTTTATGTGGGTCAAGCTTCTTTACGGCATCCCTATCCCCTTTATATTTGCAGTACAGGCGAGCTCCGATTAAATATATAGTTCTAATTTTCCCTTCCTTTAAAGCATTTAAACTGCCTCGATCGTCGAATTTACTGGGAATGCAAACAATATGAGAAAAATAAAAATTAAATTCTTTCAATGTAAAAAAAAGTTTGTAAAATTATTTTTTGACTGAGAGGAATTTAAGTTTTTTGAACCGAGAAAATATTAATATTTTTTTTACAAAAAGAATCCCAGTTTCATGCCCTATTTTCTCCATGAGGTAGGCTCGCTTTTGTTGGACAAACAAAAAATTTAGAAATAAGGGGAAGGGGCAACAGATATTGGATTTTACACTAACGCGGGTTTGGCTATTTAAACATTTGATCACAAGATTTCTTTGTATCTAAAAATATATTAATTAAATATTCCAGACAGAAATTATAACTACGGTTAATTATCTGACAAACAGGGGCGTATTCAGAGAGGGATAAAAGGGGGCAATTTCCCCCCTTTAGAATTTTTTTTTGATTTTTTAAAATTTAACCGCGGTTGAATTTTTATATCAAACATAAAAAGGAGAATAGAAATCAATAAAATTTCTATTTTTTTGGAAATTATACAGCTTTATAAAATAATTTTGCAAATAAAGTATTAATATTAAAATTCAATTTTCCTTTCCTTCAATAAAATTTCTTGTCCCCTTTTAGAAAAGTTTCTGCATACGCCCCTGCTGACAGGTATTAAGGATTGGGATAATTATGTAAAACAAATACTAGTTTTTTGTATTGATTAAAATTAAGTGCCAAGCCTTAAGGATTTTGCATTACCGTTAAGGCTTTGTCAGGTTTTTAACTCTTTGATTTATCGTTTGAACTTACACCCGAACTCAGCTATTTAGAAAAAAGTACATTCCCAACCTGCCTACCTAACAATGCATGACTGGCCGAGTAAACTTAAGCTTACTTTTAATGTCATTCCTATCATTTTATAATAACATGCCCTTTATAGAATTAAAATTTTTGCAAGCCCATTGAGTTATGCTGTCTAATCTTAACAATATTGACAAAGCCTGATCTTTATAGAATATTCTTTTTAGTTATAAACACTTAAAACATTAATGTTATGCGAGATCGAATAGATAAACTATAAGGTAATAAAATCAAAAATGCTAATATATTTTAAAATTCTACCTTTAATAGCAATTGTGGATTCTGCCGACACCAGAGGTTTAAAATATTTAATCTTAATCAATTAATTTTATATATTTCAATTTATTTTCCTATGTGGATATATAATTTTCCAACGTTACCTCTAATTAACGTGTTCTTGGGCTACCTTGAATAATAAAAATGATGAGACTTTAAATTTAATAGTCAAATAGGAAAAATAAATTTTGTTTTTTGTTTTGTCCAACCAATTTTAAAACATAGGGCAAATTGATAAAAATAAATTTTGACAAAATTGAATTTCATATGTTAAATGATAATGCTCACTTAAATTTTGTTTTAGGTATAAGAGCTTTAAAATATTTAAATATAGATATATAGGTGTAAACATTTTTAATTATAAATATACTGAAGATATAAGAATTTGAAATTGGGGTACATAACCACCCGTCCCTGTAATTATGGTGTAGAATCTTAAAGATGCAAGCTTTACTGTAAATTTTTTTTGGAATTAATAAAATGGTTTAGCACCTAAACTCACGCGATGTTATTGCCCAAGTTGCAAAAATTTGCAATGCCTAACGCCAGGGGAATGTTATGCTGGGAATGATTACGATTACGGGTAATAAATTATTATTTTAACAATTCGCGAGAATTTATAAATAATTATGTTCAATAAGGAGCATTAAAACACCTAGAAACATTTTTTTTAAATTATAAATTTGACCGATTTTTCGAGATGAATCTAGCATTTATGTAACAAAAAGCCAGAATAAAAGTGAAGCTATTGATATAATTTGTGAATTATTCAGTTTTTGTTTGTTCTCCTATACATACATTTCTTGGCTTTTATATAGTTAAGGTCCTTGAGGCCAAGTTTAGTTTAAAAACTATTCCTGCATTTATTATGTGATTTTTGTTACACGCAATGTACGCTAACTTAAACTTAAATCATGTTTTGCATGTATTCTTGAAATTAGGATAAAACTTGTCAGCATTTTATGCCACATGCAATATTCTAGCTAACGGCATTATTTAATGTTGCAGGTGCAAAAGGATGAGCATGAGCTTTTTGGCATGTCGACCGGCCCCAGAAGCGCTCACGTTCGATCCTCCTAAATATGTCGACTGCTGTAATTCGGCCAATTTCTGTAACTTTCCTAACCGCCTTACCACGAATTATTCCATTTACCGTGAGTCCATCTTATAAATTAGGCCATGTATAGTTTTGTTTTTATTTTTATAAAAAATGATTTTAATAATGCATGATACATGAGATCCTAAAGCATTTGGCAACGTTTGGCCCTAGGGGACGATTGCGACTGAATTGGAATTGAAGCTAATAAAATAGGTCATTTGAGGCACAGGTCAACAAATTTTAGAGAGTAATGAGCTAATTTAAAAGATCAGACCTATTATTAAAAATTTTTAAATCTGTTTATCGTTTTTTAACAGAACTTGTAACTATAAACATTGAATATTATTGTTAAAACAAAAAAATTTCATATACCAAAAATTATAATAAAAAAAATTTTTTTGTATTTCAATTAGCTAAACTGTTAAATTCAAACTTCAAATACACTTTTGTTTAAAACCGAAAATAGAGCTATTTAGGTTGGGGTATTAAATAATTTGTATTACCTAAACGTAAATGTAAACGCATGATATGCTTAAAAATTTTACTTATTAATTGAGATAAAAAATGTATTATATCTGATCTAATTAAAAAAATAAATTTTTCTTTCATCAAGTTATTATAGAGGTGGTTTAGTCAATATAAAAGTGGCTAAGGATATCTATATTACCTTAAAAAACATCGGGAAAGGAAGAAAATATAGCAAACAGATATTAAGCATGAGAAAAGCCATCATGTTATTTCGCAAAAGTGTCATTAGGTTTTTACACATTAATTTTTGTCATCTGTTTATAATAATAAATATATTTTAAAACTGTGACACAGCCACTATTTTATATATTTAAATTTTATAAACTACCCGAATTTAAATGCTACTTCAAAACTTCTAACAGCTGTGATGAGGTCAATTATTAATTCTTTAAAAATGTGGAAAAAATTGCTGCGCAAAATTAAAAACGGAAGAGATCACAGCTTATAGATATTAAAGTAGTTTCCTATTACCTCATTTACGCACTGATCAATCTGTTATTTTCAAAAATTACTGGTTTGATGATCCCAATCTCAGTTTATAGGCTAGCTTTGGGATCAAACGAGCAATTTTTCACCCCCTTACCAAAAAAAAAAAGAAATAAAAGGTAAGCCTCAGCCGCAAATCCCTTGGTGCACCTAGCCATTAGACTTGTTCGGTATGAAATTTAAGGGCTGCAAAGTGAATTTTAATTTTCGTAAAATTTTGAAAATTTTATTTTTTTTAAAAATTTTTTAAAAAAATTTTATTTCAGAAAAAGCATTTTATGCGCATATACTAAATTTGGCAACTTTTTAAAAATTTGCGTTTTATTTTAAAATTTTGAAAATTTCACGAAATTAAAAACTCACTGTGCTTTAAATCGCAAAATGCCTTATAACATATACTTGAACCTGTTAGGAAATCAAACAATCCCTAGAATCGCTAATTTCTTTCTGGAATGCAGAAATAGCACATCCAGTAAGCGCAGAGAGAAGGTGCTAAATTTTTCTTGGTACAATACTTGGGCAACTGGCTTTAAATATACCATCACCGATTTTGCATTTGGAAACACGACACGGAACGAGGCAATTTTTATATTAACAAAATTTTTATATTGCCAAGACATTAAATGTTAAAATTATTATTGTCAAAAGTCTTCTTTTTGCCCAATATATGCATTTATGTGATTCTTTTCTTAAGGTTTGATAGAAAAATTTTTACCTACATATACACAATAATTTAAAAGATAATTTTGCTAATTCATTTATTTTTTTTATTTGTTTGATTTTTGTAAGTTAACCATAAAAATGAAAACAAAGTTGTGTATTGTTAATTGTTTAGTATAGCGATTTAATAATTATTATTTTTTGACTTTAAAGACTTTTGACGACAAAAATCTCTAAAAACCTTAATCTAAATTTTAAAAGGAGAAAACGTATAAATCAATCAATCCATAGTTAAGCTAATTAATTAATGTTTAAATTGGCAAGAAACCTCTAACAATTTTCTAATTATTCCAAAAGTTTGAATATATTACATAGGTTAACACATTTTTTATGTGTTTTAACTACATTGATTCAAATCCGTATATTGTTTTTTCTAATCAAACCTTAGTCAGCTAACATAAATTAAAAACAAAAAATTTAACAATAAAAAGAAGATTAATTTTTTTTTTTGCATATTCACAACAGCTGAACTCTTTAAATTAGACCTTCAAATAATATTTTCAATAAAAAACGATATTCGTCGTATTTAGGTTTACTCAAAAAATTCATCAAAATGATGATGTAAGAGCTTAATACATTAATAAATATCTATTTCTTGTAATTTGTGATGATATAAGTTACAAGGGATTTTAAAATAAAAACAAGGTTTTAAAATTGATTCTTCTTAGAATATATTAGAATCTGTCAATTTGGTTAAAAAGGCCATTTTTTGTTATGGACGATTCTAAGGAGCCGAAGGAGGAAAAAACTAAGGAAATCGAAAAATACGTATGACATAAAACTATTATGAGTATACTTTTTTTATGTTTTCATAAACTTATTTTTTGTGACATTGATATTTGTTAACCTTGTGTATTATATTAAAAAAACTCTTAGCTTTTTTCATAATGGAAAAATGACGATGTTAAGTTAAACAAGCAAAATAAGCATTTTCCCCGGTCACAAAGATAAGACACAAAAAAAGATAAACTTTCTTGAATACTGTTATAAAGTGTCTTTTAAATAGGCCGCGGCGCTGCCTAAATGCTGTTAGCTTTGCGAATATATTTTTCTATTTATTTAGGGTTATAAGACTTCGCATCCGATTACAATTAACACGCTCTATAAATTAGACGTAACACCTGTCCTGAATTTTGTCAGTTTAAAACAAAACGGCATAAAATGGTATTATGCCCTGGTAAATGGTAATCTCATGTATTAAATAGTTTTAAGTTTAAAATTTGTAAAATCTTACTGACTGTAATCAAAAAAATTAAATCAAACGCGGTCTATGATTTGAAGTCTTAAATTTAATGCTGAAAAATGTGTGGGCGGAAACATTGGCCCTTTTTCTTGGGCCTAAGGAAAAGGGGGGGGGGGTTCAAAGGCCCTTTTTTCTGAAGTTGGAATAAGACTCATTACTATTATCAAAAAAACCTCGACAAAAGCCCCCAAATATGAAGTTTTTAAAAAAGGCGCTTTTTTACAAGCTTTGTCTATAATAAATCTTTTTTAAGGGCTGGCTCTTTGTTACTAGGCCTGCTTAAATTTTAATTGGTTCGTAATTAATGTTTTATCCCTGTCACGTTTCATTTTTATAATTTCTAAAATTTATCTGTATGCTCTCCTTACATATTTTATGGTACTTTACACAGAGAGTCGGCTAATTTTGTTTCCTGAAGCTATTAACCAAAAACTGTTGGGCAACGTTGAAACTTTTGTCCTATGCCAAGAATGTCATCTGTTACTACAAAGGAGTCAGTCGTTTCCATATGAAAGAAGGAGTCATATGGTGTGCTCGGACTGCGATATACATAAAAATATATAAAACAACATTCCATATGTGGAATTTGAAAACTTATTGCTTTGTAATGGTTCAATGCAAATATCAAAATGTTATTTAAATACAAATTATATTTTTATTTTGCAATTTTGCTAAATGATAAACTTAGTATGATTTATGGGATAGACACCAATTATTAAAATAGATACTAAGTCATAATATTGATTTAACTATAAAATTGCATGGTTAATTTATTAAAAAAATTTAATACTAAAGTCATTTTGGCTTTAAGGATTCAAAATAATTTCCGTAAATTTAGATTATTTACAAATGGTGTGAGCAAGCCAAAGCAAATTTGATTACATTTGTTATATAAATTTTAAAAAATCTCTTCCATAAAAACTCGAAAATGAAGTTTACAGTTATATTACCGCAATTGAACAAAGAGATTATTGACTATGAAATATTTTTGATTTTCGTCCCTGGTAATCATAAAGTTTATTAAAATTATTTAATCAAAGCCCTATTTATATATGAATAAGAAACATAAACATATGGTTTAAAATCAAAAAGCCCTCTGTTTCAACATGTGCTTAGCAGGGCCCGTCCGTGAGATCTTGGCACTCACAAGTAATTTAAGTGAGTCCTTGATGCGCCCCCAGAAATTTTTTAAGGCAAATTATAGCGAAGGTATTTTTAACATATTTTCATTAATGGCTAAAAATTTTTACCCCTGACTGATTGAATTAATTCTCCCATAATTATTTTAATAAAATTTATTTTAAATATACAATTTAGAGATAAAATTTGGAACCAGTAGGGAAAAAATTACAGACTGGGCCGAACAGATTTTTAATCATTTTGGCTTATTTATTATTAACTAAGGTAAACAAGAACTCAAAATAATAATAATTATCAGGCGATAAATTATTTCTCTATATTTTATTAATATTTTAAAGCGAAATTATTAAGATTGCAATCAATATTTTCTTGTTCCTATTTAGAATCGAACAGGGCCTGGTTGGGCCTAGCCTTAACTATAAAATAAAAATACCCACCGTGCCTAAACTATATCGGGCTGGCCAACGGGAATATCACAGCCAGTTCGAACTTAAATTTCAATTAAAAAAAACGTTAAATTATCTACATAGATGGCGCTTAGTAACTTGTACATTCAATTTATGCAAAATACATATATAAATTATTACTTGTAAGGCGATGTTTAATTTAGCTAAAACAATATTTTACTTAAACTAAATTAAGTTATAATTCTACCTATTTTTTGTTTATTTATGAAAAAAAAAATTCAATCCCACTGAATTCAAATGCAGGGAAAGAAGGAACTGCAAAAAAGTGAACTCACTTTTTGAGTAGATGAAAAATTTTTATTGAGAAATACTCACATTCGAAAAAAATTAAAATCTTTTTTTTTGATTTTAAGAGCTCTTATTTTTTGGGTAAAACGGAGTCTATTGATGAATCTCACATTTCTTTTCAATCATAAATGATTCAAAAGATTGGGAATCAGGGTCCAGACCAGTGCTGGGAAAACAATGAGCCAAAAAACTTTGGGTCATTTTTCCCCCAAAACATAAAAGAAAGGGGGCTACAAATAAAGGGCCAAAATAAGAATTCAAAAAAAGCGTTAAGAAAAGGGGCAAAAAAAATCCCACAAAAAGTGGCTCTTAAAAAAAGCCCCAAAAAGCCCATTTGTTTTCTTTATAATAATTTTAAAAAATTTTGATTTTTTCTTTATAATAATGATGGGTGGGTTATTTTTTTTAAAGCTCCTAGGAGTTTTTTTTAAGAAAAGGGGCCTTTTTTTAACATGCCCCTTTTCTTTAAGCAAGGAAAGGGGCTTTTCTAATGGCGTCTCTTTATATAATGTAGCTCTAAATGCAATAAATACTATCTTTTTATCAAATTATCAAAAACTTTTACATAAGGCCATAGCAAAAAAGTATCAAAAATAACTTTAAAAAAAACCAAACCAAATTTTAATTCAGCCTAGTTACTTTTCTTAAAAACGGGTCGGGACATACTTATAAAATTCTGTAAAAATCTAAAAAAGCATATATAACATGCAAATGTTGCAAAAGAACATCACTTTAAAATTTTAAAAAAATTGGGTAAGATATTTATATATTCAATTAGGTCGTTATAGTAGAAACATGTGAAAAAGAGAAAAAAATTGTTCAGGGGACTTTAAGATTCACTTTTTTTGAAAAATGTTAAAAATTTGAAATTTTTATTCCTTTTTCATTTTTATGAACTTTTTTTTGTTCATAAAAACGATTTTAATGTTAACAACACAGTCAACAATTTTTTGAGAGTTATGAGTTAACTACATATCAAACCTACCATCATTGGGAATATCAAACTCGTTTAATTTTTTTTTCTAATCTTTTAGGGTACATTTAGATCTGTCAATTTGGTCAAAAAAGGCATGTTATAGATGGAAGGAGCCAAAGACGGAAGAAACTAAGAAATACGAAAAATATATATGAGATTAGGCCATCATGGGGATGCATTCTTCTATGTTTTTATAGAATTCACGTTTCTGACATTAATATTTATTGACCTATGTAATAACGATTAATTGTTGTTATTTTTTTTGGTAAGGGGGTGGAAAAATTTGCTCGTTTGATCCCAAAGCTAGCCTATAAATAAACTGGGATCGGGATCATCAAATACACCAGTAATTTTAAAATATTAAAGATTGATCAGTGCGTAAATGAGGTTATGTTGATATGGTAAATTAAATTGTCCGCACTGATGTCCATATTTTATTAAAAATTCACCGGTGAATGCAGGGTTAGGATCACCTGCTAAAAAACCACCCTTTCAGGTTCTCTTCTTTTTTGAGGCCGCCGTACCCGTTAGGGCTTTGGCACTATCCCGAACGTTAACGGAGTAATTGCCCCGTTAACGTTCGGGAATGCGCCTAATGTCAAAATGTAAAAATTTTTAAAATTTATTGATAAACTAAATGAATTCTAAACGCACCTTTTTAAAACACATTGTGTTCCTACCGGAGAGGTCGGTGGATATGTCAAATTTTTGCTCCTACTATAATGCCAATAATATATCGAACACCGCAATAGAAATTATGATTAAAACTATTAGGTGAAATAAGGCTAATAAAACTAACCGAACGTCCTTGGTTTAGAGTATAGCACAAGGTCCAAATAAGTATAAATGGCGCTAACATTTATAATATGAGTCACTTAAAAAGAAAATGTATTTACGAACAATATATTATAAATTGTATTTAACGCGAATGCTAAGGTGAGAAATTAATAACGCGAATACTACAGTTGGGTCCTTACGGACATTTTAAACTTCTAAAACGTCAAGAGTTTTAAGGCTATGATTTTTTTTCTTTTATTATTTTAAGAAAAATAGGTACTCCAGTAAACTTATATATGTTATCCTTAATTATTGTAGTAGATCTTATATAACACAAAGTAGAAATAAAATTAAAAAATCTGAATAATAAATGTTTCCATATTGCAACAAAATCTTGTCAATTAGATTTAGACCAAATTTAACTACCAATTTTGTTTATTACATATATAAGAAAAAGGTCACAAAAATTTGACTCATTATAATATTTTTGAAGGATTCAAAATTTACGGTGTACTGGGTTCTCTATGGACTTCACAGTGTATTGCGAGTTCGCAAAAAAATTAAACATTACTTTGTTATTTCAACAACAATTTATACAATAACAGGTCAACGGCGCCCCATATAGGTTGGTCTCCTAGTATTGCTTGGGTTGCCTATATGGTCGGACCTACGAGCCCTGGTGCGCAGACATCAAACAAAAATTCCATATATTTTAAGTAGATACTCATAACATACATTTTTCTGGGAAATTAAAGTTGTAACAAGGCATGGCCTAGAGCACTGATTAAGACATATAATTAAAATTTTCCAAAAATAATATTCATATATGTACATTTTCGATTCTTTTTCTCTTTAAGTCATAAATATTTATGGCTTATGAATTGTAAGAATCACCAGCGCCACAAATTAATAAATGCATATATTGCAATGAAAAAAAAAGATTCATGATAATAATAATAATAAAGAATAATAATAAATCAATATATAAATTTGTGAGTCTAGGACTTTTTATTTCTTGAATGTTTTATATTATAACCAACAAATTCTCTCTGCAAAAGTCCTCATAAAAAATATGGAAATGTGTTTGTCGTTCTCAATAAAATAAAACATAAAAAAATTCCCGAGGGAAATTAAACATTCAGAAACAAATATAAAAACTCTGTTGGTTGAAACAACATTTATTTTTACATTATCAATCAATTCTCGGCTGGTTATTATAAGTTGAAACAATAATTTTTTGCGTACATGTAATGGTCACCAAATTGTCGAGATTTTTTTTATAGAGCTGCAAAGCTCTAGATCCAAGTTTAAAGTTAAAGGTGCTGTAAAACTCCTGACCGGCTCGACTTATTTTTTAACTTAGGCCCGGCCCGAATAAAATAAGGGCCGAACTGTTTTATTGCAAGATAAAAGTTTTTTGTTATATAGAGTGAAGAAGTTACCCTTATCGTGTTATACTATGCTTATCATTTTTGGTTCTTGTTTTAAAATGTTGAAGAAATAGGGCAATATGAGATTTAAAACTCGGGCCCGGCCCGGCCTGTAATTTCTTTTGTCATATTCTAACCCGACCGTCCAGCCCGGCCCGTTTCGATCGGGCTCGTGTTTCAACATTTTGTCTTAGATCAAATTTACGCCCTAGGCAATGCTACAGTTAAAATTGTTGTTCATCCAATATTTCATTTTTAAAAAAACAGGAGAAAAGGAAAATTTTTTTTGAACAAGACTTTATTTATAGTATAAACCTTCTGCAATTGATGATCTTTTTATAGAAAAAGAATTGTATTTTTAGAAATATATCTTTTATATGGACACGGCCTAGTAATTAAAATATAATTTTAAATTATTTTTTCTTAATAGATTTTTAACTCCATACTAAGGTGCGTTAAGCGAGGTATATAAGAAATTTATATTGGATAAAATCTATGTATTTTACATTAATTATATATGTATATAAAAGAAAATACTTTTTAAACCAATTTTTTTAAATTTTAAATCTCAATATTGTCACTGTATTGTTTTTACATATTTATTTAAAAATGTCTAAGCTTTAAAATATAATAAAACATTTTTTTTTTGCAAATATTCAAGCACAAAATTCATCTAATAACTAATTTAAAACGTAAAATTGTTTATTCACCAAAAAGGTTTTCAAATCAAGAAATTTATTAGCAATGAGGGGTTTTTTTTAAATAAACTTTCTTTGTGAAAACATAAACGAGTCAATATTTCTTTTTTTCTTAATTGAAAAATATTTCTTCGCAGGATGGAAATAAGAAATAACAATTTTTACGAGCGAAACTATGACCAATTTTATTAAATATTTGATCAATTTATAACATCTCAGGTTAAATTCAAAAATCTATTATATTGCTCAAGTTTTTCGATTGGTGAAACCGAATAATTTATCTCAACTAATTTCCTCAAACACAAGTCTGGATTTGCGTCTGCTTGAGATATTAAATTAGTTGTGCAATTACCTGGGCTAAAGGTTCACTAAAAAGACTGCAATAATTGATATACTAAAGGAAAATAAGTTGCAATTATTTCAGTTTTTAAAACGAGCCTTAGCCTCAGCTATTCCACTGGCAAATGTATTTCTGCTACAATTAAATCTTTAAGAAATTAAAACTTTCATGTAGGAAGGAGAGTTTAAACCGGGTCTTGATATTCCAGCCCGCCCGACATATTTATATTAAGGCCCAGCCCGAATTTTTCGTTAGGCCCAAACCTTCGCCCCGTAAAGAATTTTCATGTTAGGCCGGGCTTGAATTTAAAAATAAAGCCAAAAAATTTTATATTACAAGCTAAAAAATTGTTTTAAAAATTATCAATAAAATACAGAGACCCATTTTATCGTGTGATAAATAATTGTTATTAATAGTCAAAAAAAAATAAGGCGAACTGAGTTTGGAAAAATAAGCCCGGCCCAGCCCGTAATTTTTTTCCATCTTACGACCGGTCCGATTTATAGGCGGGCCGGCGCCGGTGGGCTTTCGTATCCTGACTTTGATATCTAGTTGTTTGTTTACCCAATCAGGAGTTCTAGGGCCACGAAAAATTCTAGTTCTCAGTACATACAATTAAAATAAAGCGCAATTAATTGATTGGCACCAGATGTTTTAAAATAAAGCATAGCGATATTTAATGAATTACCTGGTCAAAACAAGAAGGACGGCATCCCTTTTTGAAAACTGACTTTTTTTAAGCTCCAAACATTCCATCTGTGGTAACTAATTAAATCAAAACCTTGAATTTAATTACCAATCTTTGTGTCAAACCCCGATAAAATCACAGGAAAAGTTTCAGAAATATAAAAATATTAATTTAATTTACTTTATGGACTAGGCGTTAGCTGAACAAATTAGACCAAAGGCAGTTCTGATATGTCGTTATACAACAACTTCAACTTTTTATTTTCCAAATTCATGATGATTCCCCGATTCAATTAGCCTTAATTAAATCGCTTTGATTTTTCCTTTCATTCTTTTTCGCACCCTGTTTGCGGAAACTATTTTCTTTTTAAAATTCCTCTTTTGTGAAATCTGTTTTTTTGATACCCTTTTGTATTTTATTAGTTTCCGGCACATGTGTTTGTCCATTTTCATACGCTGTCCTTTTTTATTTCGAAGGTCTCTCTTTATATGTCTTCGTTTATTCACAAAAGATTTTAAAAAATTCATATTACCTAAATAAGGCAAAAATTTGTTCTTTAGAGTCAAAAAAAATATGGTTTGGTGTTCGACCCTGTAAGTTGGTCTAGAAATTTCGTATCCGGCCCTTTACATTTTATAAAATTAGAAATATGCAATTAATAAAAGGTCACCCTAGAAAAAAAAGAAAGAAATTTTCACTTTTATTAAAATACACCAAATATATATGTAACAAATTTAAATTGTGATTGCCAGCCCTTATTTTTAATTCTATAAAAGTTCCGTCTTTATTTATGCCCGCGAGACTATAAAGTTAAAACATTTCGCTAATTACACTTGAATAGAAGCAAAATGTTCTGTAAAAACCTGGCATTAATGTAAAATCATACTTTAAAACTGTTTTTCACCTTAATTTAGCAAAAATTCAATTCTTTTTTGGTTTCCGATTTAATATTTCTTAATTTTACCCATGCCGTTGTTACTCTTCTAAATTTCACTGATTTATAGTTTGATTAATAATTTTTTAAATGTAATTATATAACCTACCACAAAAAAGAATTTTAACAGTTAGTGAGCACTTTTTTTGAAAAGACTGTACTTTTAATGGTTATGTCCTATATTGTCAACTTTAATCCTATAATTTTTTTAATCAATGCATGTAAAATTAATAAAAATATTTATATGGCATTTTTAACTAAAATTTATGCATCTTGAATTGATAAGATTACCAATGCCAACTCATAAAATTATTTAGGCTCAACATTCAGGACAAATATTCATGCGACAAAGGAAAATTTTAATATACGCCAAAAAAATGTTTTTTTTGCCGTCTCCTGTGACAAATTAAATGCATATCTTGTCCGGAATATTAATAAAGATGTCATAATTTATACCGCTTAGATTGATAACAAAAAAAAGGAATGGGAAAATAGTTAAAATGATATTAAACTCAGTTTAGTCATTGCAAGTATACGGCGTATAATTTTCCAAAATAAAAATATGTTATACGTATCTTGACAATTTGGGGATTATTACAAAAAACATCTTATAAAAGATCGATTTCCATTTTATTTAAATGTTCTGTGAGGCTTCTAGAAAATTTAACATTCTAAAGTTATTATAGGTTATCGGTCATCGCTGAGGGCTGAATATTAACAATGTATTAGAATTTGACTCGTATCTTTTAACGTTAGCCAAAAAAAGGGTTTTAATTTAATAACGACGATTAATTCTGAATGCGTTTGAATAACCATAAATTATGTTTATTTAATATTTGCCACAAAAAAAACGCAATAGGCCACGGCCAAAGTCAGGAAGGCGCGGCAATATTTTGTTAATTTAGCCAAAAAAAATACAAAAGGTCAGCTTTTTACACTACGACTAGAGGTCTAGGTGCTTAAGATTAAGAAAATAGCGAAACTTGCTTCAATAATGATTTTATAAAAAAAATATAAAGGAAGTTTACCTAGAATTAGCAAACTTAACCTTCATGCTGTAGAACCGTACAAGCAAAGTTTCTACAAAGATGAATAAGTTCTCCTAACATTAAGTAAAAATTGATCCCCAAGTGTTTAAGCGTTTCGTAAATGTTTAAATAATCATCTTTTGTTAAAAAAAATATTCAATTTATTACGCGACAAGCCTCGATATAACATTCAATTAACCTACTATCATGCATTTTAAAATTACCTTTTGGAAGAAAACAAAATTGCTAAATAAGACGCGGCCTTACACATAAACAAGTTAAACTGACCCCATAATTACTCATGTGCTACAAAACCGATGACTACATTTTTTGTGGGTCCTTTCTTTTTACGTTTTCTTCTTGCAAAGCCACTCCAAAAGGCACCGTTTAGGCCAGCGCTTTTCGAGTAGCTTTGGGAAAGAAAAGGAAAGAAGGCAGCAATTGGCATCAAACAATGGCTTTATTAGCCCCCTCCACACTTTCGCTTCCTTGTTAATGAAGGGGATCTGCACTCGAAAAACAATGTTAGGAGATGTGGGCCTTAGCTATTTTAAGTGGACAAACATGACAGGAATAATAACGAGGTGTGTGGATGGATAACCATTAGAGTTGTGACCAAAGTGCTGTGGCTTCAAGCCTGAAATTTTTTAACTTTCCATATTGCCAGCGCTATATGCTGTTATTAGGGGAAAAACTTTTTACTGAAAGGGTATGGGCCGTTGTTAGTTGCGTTGCATTTTGAATCCCCTAATTTGTCATCTTTAAAGCAATTGTTTCCCAACAAATAAAATGGTGCATGTGTGCCAAATTAAAATAGTTTTTATTAGAGATGCTTTTAATATCTCTCGTCGACACTCGATTAGAGACTATCATGTTTTTCGGGGGACATGGATTAGAGATAATATTTCATGGATCGCTGAAAATCAATGATTAACGAGCCTCCCAAATGGTAGCAATAGAGTTGATTTACGAATTATTAGGAAATCTATAATTTATGGAGGTGTTTAGGATAAGTCTTGTTAAGAGGGGTTAAAAATGTGCTAGATTAGGCTGAATTTATGCTAAATAATTGCTGAAACGCCTTGGGGAACCGACATCTAGGTCGGTTAAAAATGCCATTTTGATAGAGAAAATAACCAAATTTTTTAGGAAGGGCGTTGGACTGGACATTAGACTTTATATCTCTGAACCCGATTAGGGCCCCAATATCTAACACAAAAATTTGTTTTAAAATATTAAAAATTACAACTAATTTGCTTCTCAAAAATAAAACTAGAGCGATGAATTAATAATATGATATAACATGCTTAAATTTTTGAGGTTTCTTATCCGCCGCATTTTGAAAATTCCTAGCGCCCAGATCAACATAAGCTTGAAACAGAATATTGTATGATATAAAAAAAAGTCTATTATATGTATATCCTTTTCAGGACCGGTTCATAGCTTAATGGCGCCCTTGTCTGGCGCCTCCAAGCATTGGATGCCCGAAGGACCAAATCCGATTAGCTTTGCCTCTCTCTAAACCTATCAACAAACCTAATTTTGAGATTTGGCTTAACAATGCCATCATGCACCTTGAATAAAATTTTAAGAGAGAATTATGTTTTTAAATCGAAATATATCAAAATGTATGAATATATCAGTTGAGAAATGGTTATATAGCACCATAGTGCGACAGGCTATACATTTTTAATATGACCAAAAATTGGCCCTAAGGCGAATGTGAATGAATCAATGAAAATAACCATTGTTGTCCGTCGTTTTGGCTTAACCAATTTATTCATAAAAATTTTGTGATTGAAATGGCCCAGGGGATTTCTTACAATTTGAATAGATTAAAACAAAAATTTCCTAGAATTTTATGAAGAGCGGGCGGGCACTTTGGCTTGAAGGTCTGGAATATGAAACGTTTTACAAGTTGATATATTACCCTTAAAAATATTCTTTCGTTTTTTAAAATAGGAAGTTTTATGTCTTCGTAAGCTATTTAGACCCGAAAGCCTGTGACACTTCAGTCCAAAAATATGGCGAAACATGCTAGGCCATAATTTGAAACGGGCTGCACCTAAATTAGGAATTTCTAATGCCTTTATCTCAAAATATGCATATTAAATTTCATTTCAGGTCCGAATAATTATGACTTACACAATATAAAATAGAAATTTATGTCCTCTCTTCAATCTGCCCGTATTCAGTATGAGATTGAAACTAGGTCGAATGACCTTAAGCGCATGTAAACTTTGTTGTGTTCTACACTTCGAGTTAAGCCACGTTGAGCCTGGTTAGAGATTGAATGGGTGAATGACAAACATATTCCAAGTCTGTTTTTTTTGCCAAGGCTTAAAATCCCAGGTCACCGGCACAAGTTAAATCTAATCCAACTTTGCGGGGCCTGCTTTAGCGTTATAAGTGGCACAGCCCTGAATTGTTCCCATATAAGGAAAAATGGAGGAAACTCCTTTACCAAAGGTATTTTGTTGTCCGACTTTGATATTGCAAAACGGTTAAATAGGCTATATACAATGAAAACCAGGCAAAAATTATTTTGTTTAATGAAATTATTAATTTCCTAATGATCTTATTTTTAATGAAATCTAGTATCTATAATGAAATTTATATCAGTAAGTAAATAAATTAGGGTCGATTGCTGGGAACCGTTTTAATGTTAGTTTATTGAGTGTATGGGTGTAAAAAGATTCTAAATTAGCTATAATAAAATTATGCCGTTAAATTACCGGATTACAAAATGCCAGCTTACTAAGCCTTTTTCTGGTAAAATTTGCCTCAGTCTTGTTTCACTAGGCGCTAATTATAGCGGACGGTCAAGTGGGAGTTGAGCACATAATCAATTGATCTAGACATTCAGTGTGAAAAAAAATTTTTTTTTCGTGAATTCTCTAGAGGGAAGTTATTTGGATTAATAATTCTTGTCTTTTTTCACTTCATTCATTTTTTTACCACACTGAATGATGATCTTATTAAGAGTGTTATTATTGAAAAAAAGAATGAGGAAACAAAATGAAAATTGTCCCCTTATACGACGTTTAGGGTTTGAATTGACTTAATATTGTGACGATTATTACTATTATTAATATCCTTATTATGTAATAGTTGGAATTATTGTTACAAGGCCGTTTGTCGTAATTTGGTATTTTTACAGTGTGGATTGTCAAGATTAAGTCAGAAACTAAACTAATAAGTAGGAATCATGTGTAAAAATGTCTTCATTCTTATTATATTCAATTTGTCCTATGCTAATTGGTGCTATGGGTTTTTTTAATCATTAGTTGTTTAGCTGTAAACTATTCCATTTTTAAAAATAATGGCAAAAAATTTAAAAAATTTGTTGCCTATATGATTTGCCCCCCTTACAATGTGCCTCTCAAATAAATTTTGATTTTTCAATATCTTCGCAAATATACAAATGGTATGTAATTTTTTATAGTTGGGTAGACCTTGAGCGCATGTAAATGTTGTTGTGTTCATTCTACAATCAAGATAAGCAACGTTGAGCCTGGTTAGTATTTGGATGGCTGACCCAAAGCCGTCCATTTTTCTTAGAGCATAGGCCCTAAAATAAGTCAAGGGTGCGTGTTCCTAAGCAAAGCTTTGGCCGGATCAGTCTTCCTCCCCTTAGAAAAAGGGTATGGAGAAAAATTTCTACCACAATACACCCATTCAAAAATACTACAGTGGCAGACATTAAATCTTAATTTTTAAATGTGTGTAAATTAATATTTCTTGTGTAGTATTAAAATTGATTCTTGATTTTGACGTTATTTTTTTACCTCGTTTTTATAATTTTTTTTTGTAATTTGGCCGACGTCCGCGTTAAATAAAAAAATAACGACACGAGGTTTTTTTCCCCAATGGGAATTTCGTTTGGAATTTTGTCACACGCCAAAAAAAATAATTAGACCCTTGATGAGATAATAATACAAGGTCTTGGCCCATCACAATCAAAATATACATAATAATTATCACAATCATTTTTGTCAAACTTATTGTTACTCAATTCAATTTTTATTTAGGAGCTTGATTGCATTTCAAAAGATTTGGTCAAATGAGTTAATTGTATACAGTTTATGAATTTTTTTTTATAAAACTAATAATTTAGTTTTTTTTTAAATCTAATTAGGGTCATAAGCAGTTTTGATAATAATTGTAGATGTTTTAGCATTCTAATATAACCTTTATTAACAAATTTTTTTGGATGCCAAAATTCTTTCTTATTTTCTCATTCACTAAATCTTAAAATAATCTTTTTAACCCTGGGGAGGCAATACAGCTAAAAATAAATTAACTAAAACAAACCAAGAAAGTTCGCGATGGTTTTTAAAATTTAGCCTTTTTTTAAGATAAATTTCTTGACCATGATACGAACAGGCCCTGCGAGAGACGTGGGACCTCAGGATATGATATTCGTAGCAATAGCCTCAAAGCTGTTTGAGATATGTTTAACTATAATAACAGCTAATCAAAATTTAATTGCGTATACATAAACTATAAAACAAAATGTTTCTATCGAGCCCAATACTAAAATATTAATAAGATATATTACAAGTGTTATATCCCGAGATGATTTTGATCCTAAAATCAGCAGGTGCTTTTTGTAAAAGTATGTCCTCAAATAACTATTGAATAAATAAGAGCAAAATAATGGCCACTTCGTTATATCTCTCAAAGCCCAGGCTTAAGCATCCTATTTTCAATCTTACTCGGTTATAACACAGGTCAACAAATTTATGAGAGTTATGAGCTAACCACGATAATTAAAGCTGCCATATAAAGGATTTTTAAAAACGTTTACCATTTTTTCAAATAAAACTTAATTAGTCAGCTATAAACATTGAAAATTTTAGAAAAAATGCCTAAAAAGCAAAAAAGATTCAAAAAGAAAAATAATTTAAAACTTTTTTGCATATTTATAACAGCCAAACTGTTAACAAACATTAAATAAAAATTTTATTAGAAAGCGATAATATATCTTGTCGTATTTAAGTTTGGACGTGAAATATTATGTATTCTCTAAATGCTGATGTAAGCGCTTGATTTTTTAAAAAATTTTATTTTTCATTATTTGATATGATAAATATAATTTACAAGGGATTTTTATATAAAAAAAGATTCTTAATTTTTTTAGGGTATCCTCGATCTGGCAATTTGGTCAAAAAAGGCCATTTTTTTGATATGGACTGATGTAAGGAGGCAAGGCCGGAAGAAACTAAGAAAAAAGAAATATATATATGAGATAAGGTTATCATGGGGATTTCTTTTATATTTTCATAAAATTCACGGTTAGGTCATTGATATTTGTTGACCTATGTAATTGAATCATTTCTTGTCCGTCATTTAAAGCTCTTCATCATTGTCTTCTAAGGCATCAGCTGTTGCGCTATTAAGGAGCCCTAAACCTATAAAACACACCCCCTTCCCCTTCAATTAAGTTGGTTCTGCGTCTATAGACAGGATCTGTAATGCCCTATAAAATAGGACCCACTCCCCTCAGCAATGTCGCATTTTACCAAATTAACAGTCAATTGAACATGCGATGATATATGAAGAATTTCAAAACAAACTTTTTTGAGTCCATCTATTGATTTTTTAATAAGTACTACGCCCGTACTTCAATATAAAAGGCATCAACACTCGAAAAGCTAAGATTTAAAGTCTGTCTTATATAAAAACAGAACTCATATATTACATTCGGTCTTTCAATGTAAATATATGATAGATAGATAAACTAAACCAACGAATAAAATTAAATATTAGGGGCATTGTTTTAAAATGTATAGAACTAAGCTTAATCAAAATATATTTCCCCAAAAAAGCAATAGTAATCCCGGCTGAGAGTCTAGCACAGTACTAGGTGTCGGCCCGTGACAAAGCCTGAAAAGAGTCGGGTGAGCCTGAATTTATTTATGAAGTCCGAAACGAACTGAACGGACTCGTACAAATTACTAATTGTTTTCTTTATATCTTTTGAGGAAGCCAAATTTTTGAAACATAAAATTTGTAAGCCTCACATCACATATCGGTATCATATGTGATTATGATATAGTCAAAGAAATTGTAATCTTCGTTGCTGACTATAAAACTTGAATTTGTGAGATTAGCCAGAACACCCACCCCCAGTATAAAGATTAGGTCTAAAACATGATGTTTTGTATCGAATCCTATATTATTGAATTACATCATCGTTCCTATTGTGGTATACAATAAATAATTAAGCTAAAACATGGAAAAAAAGGATATTTTATCGGCCAAAATTGTTTTCGTGCAAAACTCTTCAAAAACGTCCATTCAAAGGTGTTTTTCTTCCAAAGTTAATAATTCCCTTTTAAACAGTAAAAATCGTTATGAATTGCCTGTAAAACCGTTCATTAAATTTACTCGTCTAAGTGTTAAGTAGTGGCGGGCTTACAAAAAATATATCAGACCTCGATAAGACCTTTTTATTGAGTGATTCTTCTCATAATTCCATCGTTTTTTACATTGCTGTTAATCAATAGCCCCAACTAATGAGATAATTTTCCTTTCAATGTAAGAAAATCCCATGGGATATCACTAAATGGAATCTTTCACAGCTAAACCAATTCCATACACGGTTGAAACTAATAAAATTTTTAATATCTCCGAGCCCATAAAAAGACATTGAATTTTTGTAAGAATAAATTAAAAATTTCATCAAGCCTTACTCGTTTAAATATATTTTTAATTTTCACTTTAACATCCTCTTCTCAAATAACATTCATGTTTTTTTTTTTGTAAAATTTAAATTAATTTTGTCTTATCTTTTGCGACATGTGAAAAAAAAATATGTCTAATTTCATGATATCATCATAATATAAATGTACAAAAAAATAATCAATATAACAATTTTCATGCATAAGCTGTATATATATAAAATCAAAATATTTATTTGAAAATAAAAAATACAACGAAATAAACTGAAAAGAAAAAATGATTATTTAAACACCCCAATTTCAAAAAATCAAAAAAAAAAAATCAAAAAATGGGATAAAAACCTTTTAGAAAAAATAAAATAATTAAATGACAAACACTAATTGTCAATGTTTTGAATAACAAAAAAAATTTGTCGGACCTCAAGACGGCATAAAAATTCTTTGAATGTGTTTGGGCTACAATTAATTTTCCAGCGCAAAATACAACATTCCATTTTGACTGAGCCAGCTTTTTCAATCGGTGCCAAAGAATATTCAAGGTACATTATTTCTAATTTTTATTCTGTTTTTAATGATTGCAGATCAAACTTAAATAAATGGATAAAATGACTAAAGAAAATTTACAATTTGTATTCTGTTAAGAAGTTATCACAAAACTTTGTAGTTGAAGTAACAGATTTACGCTAAATTAAAAAAAACCCTTTTTAGCATGAAATCCTAAAAACAATTTTAATTTCACTCGATCAATTTTAGATTTAAAGGTTAGAGATCGGTCCATAATACATCGGCGCTCATAAACAAATCGTTGTCGATATTAATATCTAGTAATATACTCATAGTGTTGCCCCGCATAGCAATGCTTAGATTCGGCTCTAAAAATCAGCCGTATCCAAAAAATGTGGCCTTATTAATGATGAAACACCGCCATAACTTTCAAATTGAAAATATTGTTCTAACCCGGTTGTAAAATTTTGGCCCGTTTATCCGTACACATTTTTTAACTTAGGCCTAGGCCGGTCCGCCTGGGGCGGAATTTTGTTTTTTCATTTTAAACTTCAGTTGACCTAATCACCAATAAGGGCTCGGTTATTTTTTCAACCTATAAATTGTTTTTGCCATAAAATTATTAATCTAATCAGCGTGACAAAAGTGTTACACTTTGCAATGCTTATATCTATTTTTCTAATTTAGGCCCAGCGTGTTGGCAATTTTCCGGGCAGGTAGGTCTTGGCTTTAATCTCTAATTTAAATGTAGGAAATACCAGTTTGAAACTAGCCAACTTTTCCGTGTTTATCTCCAATATAACATGCCTGTACGGGTATCTAATGCAAAAATTCACTAGTGCCATACTTATTTCGGTCTTTATCTACCGGAAACTTAACCCTACCATCTAATGCTTTGCCCCAAGACAACATTTTTTTAAGGAAACTTGACCTGATTTACGTTTTATGAGGGACCGTTGATTTTGTTGTTGTTCGCCAAGTTTAAGGAATACTTTACCGACGGTATTAAATTTAGGACGCCACAACTGAAGTTTAAAAGCGGGCTGATTATTTGGTCAAAACAAAATTAGTTTTTCGGCTTGGATGGTTAAAAAAATCTAGAAATATTTTATATGGTCTGCTTGATGTAGCAGGAATTTTTGTGGAACTGTGTTTAAAAACCAAATTATACCTGCAAGTCACTTATGTAAATGTTGGGCGATTTTAACGGGCCAGATTCTAAACAATACCATGTTTTTTAGTAACATTAATAGGTATGTATTAGTGACCATTAATGGGACTTTTAAAACAAAGCCAATCGCGGCGTTTGAAGTATGCAGGAAGGTTATATATATAAGGCGCTAGAGCATTTAGATATGAAATTTTTCAAAATCAAAAACATAACGCTCTGTCATTAACTAATTAAAAAGAATTGAAAGACATTATTACGCCGCTACAAAAATTTGACCTCTACTATACCTCTTTGTCGGGGGGAGACCTTCAGGAAAAGTACAATCAAAATTCAGGATGATCTTTTTTGACCGACTTTCCATCGTAGTGTCGGAAGCCCGGAAAAACCTTTGATCTTTTTTTACACAGGTAAATAGAAAAACAATCTCTTAATTACAAAACATACCTGTTTTAAACGAAAATCTTTTAAAATGTCTACGAAAAGGTATATATTTTCTAACAAGGTATAGTAATGGCGCTAATTGGGCAGACAAATGGATTGCACTTAAAAAACAAATTTACTTCAAATCATTCGTTGTTTTTTGATTTATAATTCCATCTCAATTCATTGAGGGCACCAATTAAATTTTTAAACACCAATTGAAATTCTTAAACGGATTAGATGACTTTTAATTACACCATAGTGCTGCAAACACAGTTTTGAAAATCTTTTTCGACATTGTCTTGAAAGGCGAAATTAGAGGCCTACTAGGTCTAAATTGCCGTTTTAGCCCCTCTAATCGACAAATTTAATGATAAAAATAATTGCTTTTTGCAGATTAATGGGTTAGGAGAGGGGGCGGTAATGGGAATTCAATCATATAAATAAAATTCATAAAACATTTTCAATCTTGAAACTGACTCTGTTATTAATAACATTACAAACTTCTCGTATAGGAGATCATGGCTGCTCTAAGGCTGCGTAATAAACTATACTTTTAAGCTGCTGAGTCAAGTACTAGGGTCTAAACGATGTTAAATTTAAAGTAGGGTGAAAGGAGTTGCCATTTTGCCAGTATGTTTATTTCAACTATTAGTTCCTGTGCTCGGGTAAGAACATGGTGGCGTCTTAAAAATTTAAAAAAATATATGGGTAGAGCTCCAATTTAATTAATTTTTTTTCGAAATATATTATATTAAGGCATTCTTACAAACAAGGTTTCAATATCTAACGTTGTATGATCTTAACGCGATTTAAATTTTAGTCTTTTGCATTTAATATAACTCTAAACCTGGCCAGCTCTTGAATAAAGATGGCCACCATGGGCTACCTATTTTAAAATTTTATTACTTTAAATTTTAATTATGATTGAATCATAGTTTTAATTAAATAACATTCAATTTTTGCGACTTTAGATAAAATTGAGAGCTAAACAGATAAAGATAAACCTTGATAAGGAGAAAGTGCTTTTTCATAATTTTAGTCGTTAGTACCTTTATATAAAATTAGAAATTTAGACCCCAATACTTGGTCGATATAAATTAATGCCTCATACAAACTGAAAATTGATCTCCCAATCTTCATCATGATAAAAAAGTTACACAATATAGTCAGTCATAAAAGTAAAAATGTTTAGCGGACGTATAAAAAACTTTCAACAAATATTTTGCCAGTTTTATTATTTTACTTTTATATTTTATCGTAACAGAGTTTTCATCACACTTACCACAATTTTTTTCGCGCCTTTTGGTCAATTCCTAAACTAGCCGTTAGCGCCATAATATTCGATAGAATACATTTTTGATTGATTAATTTTTTTGTCCCTGCCAGATATATATCTCTCCCAATTGCTACTGTAGATATATTTTCTTTTTTTCATTTTATGAGATAGAAATAAATATGGGATGACCTTTAAGTTATGATGATATTTTTAGTTATTCCGATTGACCAAGTGAATTCCCCAATTTTAAAGGTTGCCGCAAAGTGTTTATCCAATAATTGCCGTTTTTTATGACCATTTGGATTTTATATAAATATTTTTAATAACACCTATTTATTTATGTGCACTATGTTAAAGGGCATCAAGCAATTCAAGGGGAGAACTCATCGCCTTAGTTTTAGATATTGTCTTTTTGGGTAAGGAGCATTAAAATTGCTATTAGGCGACTATACTAGAGTCAATAGAGTTAAGTTCATCTCTCCGCCAATTCCACGAAATGGCCCTGCATTTTTCGGAATATTAAAGCATGCAAGGCCGAAAACCCTGGCAAAAGTCGAAGGCCATAATCATTAGTCTGCTAAAACAATGCCCCCTTGCCCTACATCGCTTGAAATAACGGTGTACCCGTCAGGGCATATCTCCTTTTGGCTCTAATGGGTACTAGGCAATTACTTAAGCTAAACCACGAGCCAAATATCGGCTATACTTATAAGGTAATAGTGTTTTATATATTTTGTATGTGTAAAAGAATTTATGTAACTACCTAAAACTAAGGTTTTTTAATAATTTACTACTTCCTGACAACTGATTGCCTATACGCTATTACCCTAAATCGCTAAATCCCCTTCTTCATATATAGAGTTCAGGTAGCGAAACACCAAAAAGAGTAACGCTCTACAAAATACATATAATTTCTCGATTAAAACTAAAACTCCGAAATTATTCAAATAGTCTTCCCAATTTTAAATTTAAATATGTTTGTTTTAGTCAGTGTCAAAAACTTTTCTTGACGACCTTATCTCCGTTTGTTCAATACTTACTCTATTTAAGGTGTGCTTAATTAATAAAAATCCCATTCAATAATTCCTAAATCTCCAACACGATGTTTTTTTTTCTAAAAGAGCCTCAATAATTACAATGAGAAAGTTCTCAAATTGCAGTGAGTAACATTGGGAAATACTTTTGTGCAGATGAGTAAACTCACCGCGTTTTGCTTTTATATGAAATTACAATATCCAACCTAATATTTTAAGCCCTTTTCTCTTTTTTAAACTTAATACCCAACCAGCTGAGTTCTAGAAAAATTCTAATTTTATAGCATTTTTCCTAATTTCTGAAATTACACTTGTTACTAAAATACCTGAAATTTGAGAACGTCTTCTTTTTTCCTCTAAAAGACGAACAATACAAATTTTAGCCACTTGCTTCAGGCTCGTTAAATATAATTGGGTGTCTTATTTTAAAAAATTTCTTATTCTATTTTTTTCAGAAATTTAAACATATTTTATTATTTCTTTAGGTTGTCCTTCAAAATTATAATCACGCCCTAATTAGGTATTCATAAAAAGAACTTAAATATATTTTTTGGACATAAATTTTTTTAGCATATTTGTCAAAAAAACCCTTACAAACAGATTGAACGATTTTGTTATAAAGCTCGAAAGAAAGCTATGTAAATGTAAAACGAAAATAGGCTTTAACTAATTTTAAAAATCAATGCCTATTCGACTCCAGACCCATGATTAGGATGGGTGAAGTTGGGTAATAAATCAAATTGAGGGTGGGCGCAAATCAAAAAATGAAGAATAACATCAAAAAAATATTGGGATATAGGGGGAGGAGCCGCCAGGCTTTCTCCTTTTGACTCATCCATGTTTCTTTAATTTGATTGAAAAAAAAATGCTTTATCAATTTTTAGTAAAATAATAACAGCTTCCGACCTTATTAAACAAATGGCCTTTTTATAAAATCTCATATCCTGGCACCCCCAAATGGCTCTTAAATCATTTTGCATTTCTATCTTTATATTTTTTTTTGTATGATGCAATCAGAGCTGGGAAAATGCCCATTTTTGGGTCAAACTCATTTTTTTATTTTTTGAAATTTAGAAAAAATAAAGTATTTTAGCTTTAATCAAAAAAATATTTATAAAATTTAAGATTTTCTGCTTATATTCTGTATTTATTAATAATTGATTTTTTTAATCTGTCATAAAATTTTTAAAAAACAAAAATTTGAGTTTAGTCGAAAAATGGGTTTTTTCCCAGCTCTAGATGCAATCACACAAATATAACTTTAGTTGATTAATTTAATTTTTTTTTTTTGATTTTTATTAAAGGACACTTACTCTCAAAGATGGCTACCAACTCTGCTCTTCCCTTTGCAGACATCCGAGAAACCGTCCTTTTCCACGCGTCATTCGACTCTGTTAAAAAATAAAAATTTTACTCGAATGATATCGTCTTCGGTGCACTACAATAATGCATTTTTTCACTCACAAAATTTATTAAAACCGACCATAATTTCGAATTGCATTTTTTGTTGCCCCACCCTAAACAAAAACACATTATGATATATATCTATAAATAGCAGAAATAACAATAATTTTTTGCAAGAAACTGAAGATGGACAAATTGGAAGCGGTAATTGGCTATGGCATAGACAAGTATTACCAGGTCAGGTTCTTCTTCGAAAGCAAGATAGTGAACCCCAAGGCCCGTCAGCTCTACATACTTCTCATCGTATGTATAGCCCTGTTCCTCGACAACATGTTGTACATGGTGATAGTACCCATTATACCGGATTACTTGCATACCATCAAACGGCAAAACGCCCTGCAAAAGGGAACAGCTGTTGAGGAGGGATCTATGGTAACTGCGGGTGCATTAGGAAACGCCGAAATTCCTGATATTGAAGAAGTCCTCAAAAATGGAAAAGGTTCCGGAGTTTTTCCGGAAACAAGCACCCGGAAGATTCCAGTGATCGAGGAGGTCATCATAACACCGGTGGCGGGAAAAGGGCGTTTTCTCGTAATGCAAGGAGGAGGAGGAGGCGAGGGTGGGTGGCCACAACCACCATCTTTTTTATTGACTAATCACAAGGACCCTACCCGCAATTTGGACTTTGCAAGCACGGCCCGTTTATTGGGGCGACATAGTTATGGTTCAATCAATGATGGTATTAATGTATTCCCTATGGATGATTATGACCCTTATGGGGTAATGGAGAGGGCTAAGAGATATGCCCGGATGAACGATAGACCTCCTCATATTATTGCCAAATTCCAAAAGGCGACTGTTAGAATACCAGCCCCGCCTGGTTCGGACCCCGATTATGAATATTATTACGAGTATGAGAATGTAACTGAAATCACACCGGCCAAGGTAAAGACAAAGACAACCAAAAGACCAAAAGTTAAATCGACTTTTCGCTACCGGACAAGAACGACTACTATTCCAATTTCAACTACTCTAAATACGGAAGGAGTTGAGGAAGAGGAAGAAGAAGTTTTATTTCGTGAAACGAGTGACACGAAAGCACCTCAAACAAAACACGATGTCAGTGATAGGAAGAAAGGTGAAAAAACTGGCAAAATACTTGGGCGAATTGGACAAAATATCACGTCAGCTTTAAACAAAACTGCGAGGAAAGTTATAAAACTTGTAGCTCCACCAGCCCAAACAACGCACGACGACGTCTCTATTGGTGTCCTGTTTGCCTCAAAAGCTATAGTTCAACTGTGCATTAATCCCTTCTCGGGAGCCATCATTGACAGGCTAGGCTACGATCGACCTCTTCTGTTCGGTTTGCTCGTTATGTTCGCGTCCACGGTGTTCTTTGCGTTTGCCAAAAGTTACGGTGCTCTCTTTTTTGCCCGAAGCGTCCAGGGATTGGGGTCAGCCTTTGCAGACACGTCCGGGTTGGCGATGATAGTCGACCAATTTACGATTGAAAATGAAAGGACTCGCGCCCTAGGATGGACCCTTGCTTGCATCTCTTTCGGCTCCCTCATTGCGCCACCCTTCGGAGGCATCTTGTACCAATTTACGGGCAAACGCGTCCCCTTTTTGCTCCTATCGCTGTTATGCCTCGTGGACGCCTTCCTCCTCCTAGTCATCATGAAGGAATTGCACAAAACCCACCAAGAGTTCCGAAAAAGCCTCAGCGTTAGCCGTGGAAACAGTATAAGACGTCGTTCACGTGCCAGTATTAGGGGAGTCAGCCAATATTCGCTGAGTGATAAACGGCAGATCAGTCAACAATTTGGGCCAAATAGCCCGACCGATATATCGGCCATGACAGCTGAAGACGCCAGCTTGGGCAAGCTTAATACCAGCAATGCGCCACCGGTAAAACCAACACCCATATACAAGCTCTTGATTGACCCGTATATTGCTATAGTTGCTGGTGCGCTTAGTATGTCAAATGTCTCACTCGCTTTCCTCGAACCCACGATTGCCGTTTGGATGCAGGAAACGATGCAGGCCAAGGAATGGCAAATAGGGTTGGTATGGTTGTTTGGCTTCCCGCCTCACCTAATTGGCGTCTACCTGACCGTCAAGCTAGCTAAAAATTATCCCAAGTACCAATGGCTTATGGCTGCTATGGGGCTGGCCCTAGAAGGCGTGAGTTCGTTCCTAGTGCCTCTGGCAAAAACTTACTGGGGTCTTGTCCTTCCGATCAGTGGGATCTGTTTCGGGATAGCTCTAGTCGACACAGCCCTCTTGCCTACTCTAGGGTACGTGGTAGATTTGTTTTACGTTTCGATTTACGGGAGTGTTTATGCCATAGCCGATATCTCGTACTGCCTGGCCTACGCCATCGGGCCAATACTGGCAGGGAAAATGGTTCGTGAGGTCGGCTTTCTCAACATGAATATAGGTATTGCCCTGAGCAATATTATGTTCGCCCCACTGCTAATAATTCTCAAAAACATTTACAAATACAGACCGTTGGACGAAGAAGATGACGCCTATTACCAGGACCAACAACATGGCGGGGCGGCAGGATTTGCCGGCGGAGGTTTCAAAAGGCTTTCGGGCGGTAGCGACCAGGATGCTAGTGGGACGATTACGAATTTAAATAACAACGGCAGCGTTCCGCATTACTATTCGACGGGTGAAACGTCAGTTCCATTTAAACTCGGGGGCGCTGGAAACCGCCGGTACACACCGCTCGAAGCATCAGATGCCGGAGGACAGGGCGGTGGTGTTTACAACTACGATAACAATGAGGTTGAGGCAGAACCCCATTACCAAAAGTACCAATACGGGACGCGGCATCACAAACTCAACGATAGCTTTTCCATCGAAAGTCAAAGCCAGAACAACCGAGCCGACCAATACGATTCGAGTTCCCTTAATTAATACAACGTCTAAACTTAAAAATAAATTTATAAAAAAATAAGTTTTCTCCAAAAAAAATAAACTCTTTGTATGTGTATGTGCCAAATGAGTTGAATATATAAAGGTGATCGATTAGGTGTATATACTATATATAAGCATTAAATAGATATTTTATAATTTATATTTATTATTATAATAAAATATGATTGTTTCAATGTAAACTAATTTAGTTTATAAAATTATAATTTTATGTGCTCGTCTTATGCCAGGACATTTTTCATTTTTCCAAAAATAGAGTAAAAAAACACATGAACATGGCTCTACAGAAGCATGTTACATTATTGTCTTTTCGCCATTAATAAAACGCATTAAAAACGCGTTTTGATGGATAGGAAATTCCATTGTTTTGTTTAAGTAAAAAACAAGCTATTTAAAAGACACGGCCTTATGCAGGATTTAGAAGAATCGAAAAAAAAATTAAATTTTTCTTCCGATTAGTAACTCCTTGTCAAAATAACTTTAAAAAAAATCCAGAATTTTCACCTTAACATAACACGCGCCCCTAACAGGTAAAGAGTAGCCTAATTAGAACTAAGTGCTGATGTATGACTCGATATCAAAAATTCAATTTTTTTGTGGCTCGACATTTTTGGCCTTTTCTGTTTTATTAACAAAATTACAGGTTTCCCTAAAATGTGACTAAACTCACATAGAGCATCAGTGTAACATCATATACAATATTGTCCAAAAAAACGGATAGATTAAATTTATCTAAAAGAAAACTAAAGTAATAACACAAATAAAAATTTTATTTTATTAGCTAACTAAACAAGTACAAAATTGACCAATATATATTTTTTTTATACCTTGCCTGCTTCCTTTCAATAGAACTTTTATCCGAAATTACAATGATACGACAAAATTACTTTTTCAATTCAATTTTGTATGATATAATTTGCACAGAGGCGTAGAGTTATGAGTAGATAACAGTAGTGATGTTTTTTATTGCACGCCTGAGGCATCGGTCTTGGTGACATTATCCAGATATAATCAACAGGAACAGAATTTTTATGTTACTTTTTCGCGATCCCCCAAGAGAAATCAGTGGGGAGCAGAATGATATTTTTTGATTAAATTTTGCCAAGTTTTTACGGTGCAAAAAAAAGTTTTGCTTCGTCAGCCAATTGCCCTGATTGGTTCATAAATCATAAATTGTTCAGCTTTGATAAAATTTGGAATTTTAGCGGATAGTTTTCTGCCGTAGATTACGGTCATGGTAATATGAAATTAAGTAAAATTGTGGCTTCAATATTACAGTTTGACAAATTTTTGAGATATATATAAGCTGATTTATAAGATTAAACCTCTTAGTGATTTGTTTACCGTTTTTTCTAATCTAACTTTATATGCCAGCTATATAACATTGAAAATTAATAAAAAAATGTTAAAAAACAAGAGATTCAAAAAATAAAAGTATTATAGATTAATCTATATAAAAAAGCTACTAAATAAGTTATATTTAATCTTAAAATAATATTATTATTACAAACCGAATTATGGCCTATATAGCCTGGCATGCAAAATATTCTGTGTAACCTAAATTTGGATATTGGAGCTTGATAACTTGAATTATAAAATGCCATTGTTTCAGATATAAAATAAAAGATAATACAGTTGAATTTGGCAATTTTTTCATTGGTCGCGAGTCAGTGGGGCTTGTCCCAAGAGATGATTTGAAAAACGTAAAAAAATATTATATATTGTATATTAGCGACTTTATGAACCTCTTCAAATATTTAATAATATTTGTAGACCGGTTTGAAACATAAATGCAATACGCTAATGTTCAAGAGATTTGTGACAATTTTTTAAATTATATATAAAAACCCAAACAAATGAATAAAAATTTTGGGCGTATTGTAAACATGCAAATTATATTAATATTTCAATATTTTATAAATAGGCCATTAATTTTTAATTATTCCTCAAAATGGAACAGGCCACAGCCATTGTAAAATTGTCAAAATTATAAAAATCGGTTTGGCTTTAAATGTCAGGCAAAAAACTTAGACTATCACTTTTGAGTAGCGAAATATGGGGGGGGGGGGGGGGGGGGCGGGGTCTGACATTATTTTTAAATATTATTCTTAAATGGAGAAGTGACATAATAGATTATTACAGATATTACAATTAAAGGTTATTATAAAACAGTTTTCTATTTTAGATGGTATCCAGGTTTTAAATATAAAAAACGAGGAAAACGCTAAAACATGGTACATTTAGTTTGTATGAGTGAGGAAGTATTTAACCTAAAAGCCCTAATGCATTTTAACACTTATTAGTGACATTTTTATGCAAACTATCATTTAAATACCTGTGGAAAAAGAGCCAATTTTTGAAAAATGCCATTAGAATACTAAATAATGTTTTTACTTTATTTTATCAGTTAAAGCAACAATTAAACAATATGGTCATTTAGAGTCTTACGAAAAAAAAGCACAACAGTATTTAATTATTTTTTTTGGCTAGGCTTGCTTAATGGTTCACTTATGGTCCTATCAAATGGAAGTAATAATTTTAATCTAGCTAAGATTTTTACATGGCACTTATAAGGTTTGCTATGTGATTACTAGGATTAGCTTAAAATCATTTTTAAGAGAGTTTACCGCGGCCCGTTTTGCCCATTCATAATTTCGGCCTCGATCATATGTAAAATTTGGCAGAAAGATGAAATTATTCCGGTTAACTCTAATCAATTCAGTTATACATTAGGCACAATAAAACATGAGCATTTTATAAGTTTAAATACATGTAGCGGGGAAGGGGGGGGGGGGGGGGGAGATATCACAAGTGGGAGGTTTTAGCTGCTGTTGAAATGTTTTGATGGGGCGCTCCCGAAAGCTATACATTTTGCCAAGATGGACCGATATATTCTTTTAAGAATGCATCAATATATTTAGTCGTAGATTTAATACATTAAGTTTAGGTCTGTTTAAGGTTAAGTAAGAGTTAGATTAATTAATACTTTATTAGGGTTAGATTGTGATTAGGGTTAGATTTTAATTATGGTATATATCATATCCGATCTAAATTTTGTCTGAAGCCAAAAGAAGGTTAATGGTTGTTTAAATCAAAATAAGGCTGTTGAATTAACCATCCTTACAATATTTTTTACAAAATAAAGCAATTTAACAATTATAAAAAACCCTTTTTTCTTTATTTAAAATGTTACAAAAAATCTGTTTATTCATAACAAATTTATAAGAAAAAATGGTCAAAAAAAAATCTATAAATTTTTATTTCCGGTTTTTGATTGAATAAATAATTGACCAAAAGGCTTTCAAAATAGTAACATAATCTAAATGTCTCCTTAACAAATGTAACATGCAGTATGAATAATATGAATAATACTTTTAAAAATTATTTAATTTTTGTTATTTTTGTCACGGTTTGTTAGCATGTTTCATTTTTCCAAAAAAGGAGTATAAAAACACAAGGCATTTTGCAATATTGCCTCTGCGCCATAGATCGCCACAATATTCTAATTGACCAAAGACTTTGTTATTTTAAAACTACAAATTATAAAATTATTATTCTATAATATTGATTGCAAAGTTTAAAAATAATTTTTTTAGATTTAATCCTATTTTAAAAATTCCTATAATAATTGGAAGCTTTAATTTGGTATGAAATTTATGTATTTCATTTTTCACAAATTTACAAAAAATCAACCCAATTGCAAGAGACTTTATAATCAGGGCGTATAAACATAAAAATTAAATCACAGAATTAATTATTTAGTTATATATTTGAAGTTAAGATGTGTTGGAGCATTTTAGATTTGATTAATGTGCCTGCAAGTTACCCTTATATATTTTAATATTAATTTCATAATATTTTAGAGACGACCCCCGTTCAAAATATGACAGAAAATTCAAACCTCACTCTATTTCCCAGAAAAGTTTTATAAATATTGCCATTTTTTTTAATTATAAATTTGTATATTATGATTGTTGCCATTTAGGCTGAAATCAGACAAGAATCTAATTTTTTTACGAAAAACTAAAAAATTTCTATTAATTATTACAAAAATTAGAATAATTTTAGAATAATTATAAATTTTTTTGCCAAAATGTAAATGTAACCTCACAAATTCTCGTTAAAAACTGATTTAAACGTTTAATAGTTATTTCGTTTTTTAGTCCTATTTTAAATCAATTTTATTTTAAATAAATATTTTAAGGTATCTTGCCTCCTAAAACTGCCCATGCCCACCATGCAAGAAACATTAGAACGGTACATCGAAAGTCTTAAACCTTTTTGTCCGATCAAACATATACGGAAGTTGGAAAAGCTTGTTCGGACTCAGATATGCTGTGAGGATGGCGTAGGGCCCGCTCTGCAGCAAGTGTTGGATAAATATTACAACGAACACATAAATTGGGTATGGCAATATTTAAAAAAAATTTAAAAAATACAAAAACCAAACTACAATATTCATAATTTAATTAAAAAACAAAATTTACAATAATTTGCTTTCTCGTAAAATACTTCTTTTATAATCGTTCTTTTTTTAAATTCATACGAAGTATTGCCTTTAGGTGTAAAATAGAGTTTAATTAATTTTCACAATACCAGTATAAAAAATTAATTTTATGCAAATTAATGTGTAATTTGTATTATAATATAAAAGTTTTAAAACTTAAATTAATTTTAGATTTTGTAAAATTGTCCCAAAAGTAAACTTAAACAGAAAATAGGTAGTGAAGTAAGGAGCTTTTAGAAGAGTATGTATCTTTGTTGAAAAACGAGTTTATTCAACTCGTTTCATGTAATTCAGGTCTATAAATTATGAAAATTCAAAAAAGTTTAAGAAACTGCATTGTAATAATCTTTATTTATGTTTTCCAATTAATTTGATGGGACTGGGCCCTACGCTCCGGAGGAAATCGAAAAAATGGCAAAAATGATTGGTTTACCTCGAAACTTTTATAGAAAATCAAAATTTTTTTTTATATTATTATGATTATTCTATATTTAATCCGAATGATATATTGCAAAGCTGCAACCTAGGTTCTAAGAAATATTTTTTAGCAACCTATATGTGGCGAGTTTTTACTATTTAAATTTTCTCTAAAGTTGTCCAAATCGATCATTTTGTCAGCAAAATGTTTTATAAAAACCCACAAAACAAGCTTTGCTACCAAGAAAATACATAAAGTTTGGTGCATCTAGCTGCTGGCTTTTTTCCAGAGAATAGAAATTTGCATTAGGCCAGGCAAACGTTATTTGGGCAGATCCTGAACTTTTATTTTTTGTCTTTTGTTCAAAATTAAAAACAGCTTGGGTGCTTATAACTGCCCCAGGTAGCCGCCTAATTAACGTTATGCTGTATTTTTATTTGCTGTTGCATTTGCATCATTACTTCTGTGTATCAAATGATATAATAATTACAATAAATTTATATTTTTTTATAAAATGTGTGATTTATAACTTGCCTGCTTTCTAAAACATTGTAATTGATTAATATCAAACAATCAAAGCTTTTTTTGCCAAAAAATAAAAGTTCCTTCTGATCGTGCCCATAAAAATATTATTACAATTACTACTTTCAAATGTTTCAAACGCAATATTTTATTTTGTTTTATTATTGCTTAAAACTATAAACAAGCTATTTTAAATAAACTCCTAAATAATCATTTAGATTATGATTATTATTTTAAAATAAATATTTATAATTAAATATATTTGTTAAATAGGCTTATGAGCTTTGGTTAGAAGATATGTACTTCAACGTCAGGCTTCCACTACCGATTAACATTAACCCGGGCATGGTAATGCCGAGACAAAACTTCAAATCCCTCCAAGCCTTTTGCTGGTACCGATATATCAGATACGATTAAAAAAATGAAAATTGAATTATAAATTAATTTTTATTTTTTTTTTCAATAGATTGATATATGGAAAGGAGCCGAATTTATTTAACAGTATATGTTTTTCAATAGGTTTACAGCACGCGTGGTTTACAATATACTCCTTTTTAGGGATATGATACAAAAGTAAACAATTTCGAAATCTATGTTTTAAAATTAGATGAGCAATTAATTTATTGCACCTGTATTGTAAGCAGCTTGGGCGTTGTAACGTCAAATGGACCTATTTATTTTTAGGGTAAACTTCTTCTAAAAAAGGATTAGAATGGATTAGAGGAGTATATCTTTAGTTTAGATAAATAAATCAGCATAGAAAAATTTATATTTTACCGCAAATCACTAGGCCATGTTAAATATATAACTTTGTTCTTTATTTAAGTTCATTGTATATTTTTTTTCTTCAAAATTTAAAAATAGGAACCTCAAAAAATAGTTTTGGTATAGATAGATATCTTAATAACTTTAGTTTTTTATAATATTTTTCTTCTTCTGACGTTTTATGGTTTTTAAACTGCGATAAATTAGGTAAAGAATTACATAAGTTATTCGTTTAGATCTATAAATGCAAAATATCACGTTGTTTTGGGGCTAACTAAATTTTTTTTTATATGACTTGACAAAATAAAAAAAAATTTTTTTTTGTTTTTTGACTTTGAATGTGCCATGCCTCTGATGTAAAAAAAATTAATTTTTAGGGAAAAAAAAATATTGAATTAGGCGCCTCCATAGCATATATTAAATAATTGTTTTAGCAATCAATTAAACATGGATCTCGTGAGTGAACGCTACCAACAGCACCTGTGCATGCAACAGTACCAGCATTTGTTCGATTGCTATCGATGTCCGGGTCTCGTCCAAGACGCATGGATCTTGAATCCCGAAAGGGCCGAACATATTATGGTGTTGTATAAGAACCAAGTTTGTTTTCTTTAAACAGATGAATTATAGGATGTTAGCACATAATATGATAATTAGCAGGCGAAATATTTGTTAGACCTAAGGAATAATTAAAACATCGGGTTTCGCCATACATATTTTTGGTCAATTTTTTTACGGTAATATTGAAATCAAAATTAATAAGGGTGTCATAATTACCCCTGAACATTCTTCTTACAGCCAAATCTGCATAAATGTGGCGAAACTCGTTGCTTTGGTCGTTTTTGGCTCCATGTCCAAAATATAGTTCGTTTCCTGTTTTTATTTTGGACGCTAGCATGTTCAAATTAAAAGTTGGTTTGCACAAAGCTGTGTCACACTTTATAAAACCATCCATAAAAAATAAAACAGCACAAATAACGGATAATTAAATCCTTTGTGTATTTTTAGTAACATTTGCGCGATTTTCGGGCTACAGATATGTTTTCGCCAACAGCTTTAGGCCATGATTTATTTGACTGAAGTTTTATGGAAAATGATTTTCAAAGGGCGCGTTCAGACTTCAATCACCTTTTCAAAAAGAATTAAACTATGTCTTCTTGACATAAAACGCATTTTAACAAAAAGTAGCCAGCATTTTTATTGGCATTTAAACTACTATTTCTGTGAAAAAAAGTTTTTAAAAAATCAAGAAATAGAATTTTAAAATTTTTTGAAATTTCCATTGAAATTTCGTATATGAATGAACTTTAAACGCGACCATATTTAAAAAATTTCAAAAAAAAAACTATTATTCTTAGTTATCATTCATAGCCTCAACCTTTGTACACATACCAAATAGATAGAGCATTTTACTTTTTCAACAGGGCCCTTGTGCTAAATGGATTAGGGCAAAACTACTCACCCCTATAATAAAAACTGCCCTAAACTTTTTTATTTTTTTAAATTCCCGCAACCAAATAGCAATACAAGCTTCAGGTTATCGAAGGGGACGTAATCCAATCACCTACCTCAATTTTCCATTCCATTCAAATCCTCATCAAAAGGGCCGATAAGTCCCAAAAGGCCACAAGGATACAAGAATCTATGGGTTACTTCACCTCACTTCCTCGGAGTGATTGGGCTCTGGAAAGACAGAAATTACTAAAATGTAAGAATCTATTTTTCTTTTTTTTTTTTATAAAATTTTATAAAATTCTAAATTTTGGAAAATATTTGTTTGTATGCATAAAAACGACAGCAAGAATTTATATAAGATTTTTGAGTTGTTGTTTGTACATATGTTTCATTGCTAAGTATGCGTTCAAACTTCATTTGTATGCAAAAAAAATTTAAAAAATTTTAAAACTTATTTTTTTTTAATTTTAACATAAAGCCGCATATCTTTTTTATTAGCAATAAGAATACTTTTTTTGAAACAAAAGTTTTGAAAATATTTATAATTAAATAAATTTTTTGTAATGAATGAAGTCTGAACGCGCCCAATAAACCATTAAAATAAGTGTTGCAAACTAACTACCTCAACTCCCGAGCTATTCTATTAATGTATTAAAGAAAAATTTAACTCATATGATTTAACGCTAAACAAATGGCGTATTAATTATTCTGCCGCAAACTCTCATTTCGAATTGTACTGTTATATTGATATTAAAATTTATAAATTTTTTTCTGTCACAATACTTTTTATTTTTTCTCTCGAAGCAGCATTATTTTTGCCATTAAAATAGGTGAAATAAACGCCAATTGCTTGGAGGACATCCAAACCTGCCTGTTTTGCCTTTGCTTGGATGAACCGATAGATGACGGTTTTCTTATATATAATCATATTTACACATAGGCCTAATAAGCGAATTTTATTCAGATGCACAAAATTAGCAATTAAACTCTGTTTAATATTATAATAACACAGCGCTTAATATATAAATTGAAACGTATCAGTGCATTGAATTTTAACTATTTTAATAAATCAAACATCACTACCGCTATATAACAATAACCCACAGAAAGTGAGGCACAATTAATAGAAAAAGTTCAGAAAATTAAAGAATATTAGTTTTTAAGAGTTTCATCTAAATTTAACAAAATAAACTCAAACAGAACATTTTATTAAATTCGTAATTTTAGATACTTTTTTCTTAAGTTTGCGTTTTATTTTTTTCAATTTAAATTTATCAGACGATAAAGAAACTTATTTAATTATAATTTTTTTAGGCTAATATTTTTATATATTAAGCACATAATTTGAAAAAACCTCTTTATCTAAGTTTATGTTAGCTGAATTTCACCATACAAATTGCCTCAAATTTTTCCTTCGAATAGGCAATTTCGTCTTAAAATATATGATTGATTCTACCAATTTTTCAAATAGCGATGCAAGTTGTTGCTATTGGGATTTTAGAGAAAAATTTTTTTATTTAGCTTTTTTAAAAAGCATATCATTTCTTTTATAAATATCTATACACCTTAGGTTTTTCAGATGATTCACCCAGGAAAAAGCGAAAAAGTGTGAACTTTAGATCAGACGAATCCCAATTTTACCAAGCTAATAATGGTGCTGGAATTCATAATAATTCGGGCAATCGTTGGTTTGATAAAACCATACAAGTAACAATTTTTTTTTTCATTCAGGCTTAAGTTATATACATCAGATGAAGAAACACGAATGTTTAACTTTGTTTCCCAAAAATTTACATTTTTAAAACTAAAGCTTATATCTCAAATTTTATAACCATTTTCTTTAGGCAACGCTTGATTTTTTTCTATCACTGATTTACAAATAAAATTTTGAAAAAAAAATAATTGGCCTTAAACAGTTCAAGGTGCTGCAACTTAGTTATGAAATAAAATTTTTGTTTTTTAATTGAAAAAATTATTTAAATGTAGCTTGAGGTCCATGTATTAAACATATCACATATAGTTTCGAATGCCTTTTTCTAATTTGACAATGTGTGAAAATAAATAATTGTGTTGAATCCAACTCATATGTACAAATTATGCTAAAATTTAATAAAGTGATCAATTAAATTCGTAATTATTTTATAGGTGATAGTCGGTAAAGACGGTTTTTACGGGCTGTGTTACGAACATTCGGTTTGCGAAGCTCTAGTCCTTATCCGTCTTCTTCAATATGTCTGGAAGCGAATGTATTTTACATTATCAAAATTTACATTTAGAATGTGGTTAGACGACCGTGAGTGCTTAAAAACTTGTGTTTTGTTTTAAACTAAAGTTAAGCAGCGCTCATGGTAAGTAATTGGATGACCGCCAACAGTTCCCAAGGCATCATTACACGCCATGCTTAAAAAACCAGTAGGCGTTCGTTAAATCTCATTTAACCCGTACTGCTAGAGTTAAAAGAGACAAAGTCCTAACTAGTCAACCCACCCTTTATAAATGTTTTTAGGGATTTCGCGATACCACATGTTCCTAAATTAAATTCAATAAAATATTTTAACTCTTTAAGAGCGCCTTTAGCTCTTTATTTTAACTGTTCTTGAGAGTTGTTGGATTTATCTGAATTTATTACTACACAAAAAATATATTTAAAATATAAGGAGAAATTAAATACTTGTGCAATATATAATAATTATCTTTATTTCTTCCTACCTTAAATTTTAACATTATATTTCTATAATTTATATAATTTGATTAAATTTTAAGCCAAGAATTTCAAGAAGATCCACCTCGGGACGACTACGAAATGTTTAATTTTAAAACGGAGCACAGGATCCATAAACTAAATTGGAAACTCACGCCCGAGATCGAGAATTCCATTATGGGAGCAGCAGAATTATTTCAAGAGTATAATTATTTAATTGAAACAATATTTGTTGTAGGGCATTAGGCGTTTCAGTGCAATAGCCCCTAGCACATTTCAAAAATGGCCATGCTTAAAAAATAAAAGTGACCTGTCTATTTCGTAGATAAAAAGTTTAGGTATAATTAGGATCCTTTAACTAATTTCTTTAGTTAAAAATTTTTTTAATGGAATTTTGATTTATGTCTTAATGAATAGTTAAATTTAAAAAAAATAGCTCTAAGTTTTTGATTCTCAAATAAAAATCGCAAATTATTAACAAACTGCGACCGAATGGAGAATGCTCTAGTGTATTGCCCAAATTCGCTTGAGGCGCTACAACGTATTACTTTTTGTAAACATTTTTCGGGGAGATTTACAAAATTTTATGAAACATATGAGCTAAAAAAAGTTACATTTTAGGCTATCTTTTAAACAATGCAGTTGATTTTTGTGGGTGAGGAGCATTGAAATTGGTTAAATTATAGGCATTATTTGAATTTTATATTTCATAAAAAAAATAATCGTTAAAATACATACCAAAAAAATGTAGAATTTTGAATTTATATGTAAATATATTGTTAATAATTATTTTATTATATAATTTGATGCATTATATAACGATTATGATTTGCTGGATTTGACATATTTGTAAAAAATGAAACCTAAATGTGAGAATGCACTAAACTTAGAAAAAAAGATGGGGTTTTTTTGAATAAATTTTTGTTGTATAAACGTAAAATATTTTAAAACAAATATCATAATCATCCGCAATTAAATTTTTTAGATTTATTTTGTAGGTAAGAGTTATCAATAAAGGTCGCAAGACTATAACACATATTATATTGTTTTTAGAATTGCCACGAAAAAAAAAATACACTTAATAATTTGTTTTAAAATTACACTTTATAAGCACTCTTTCTTTAACATGAATGAGATTGGTCATAGCCTAAGACATATATATTTAAATTAGGATAAGAAATGTTTTGACGTTATACTTTTTTTTTAAAAAATATCATTCACTATGTAGGCATAATAATAAATTAATATTAAATTTTATCCTTTTTTTATATGACACATTAGCCAAATTAATAGGCTTAAAGCATACGTCGTTCATTTCCAAGATTACGGGAGAGACTTCCCTAAAAATCAACGGTGCAGCCCAGATGGATTCATTCAGTTGGCATTGCAACTAACTTATTACAAGTTACAATATTAAATACTGAGCCCACCTTTGGCTAAATCCATTTTTTTGTTTTCAAATTTGAGAAATTCTTAAAAACAAAAAAGTTTAGCCAAAAAATGGATTAGCTCTGGTTTCACCAAGACCATCTGCTTAAACCCAATACATACTTTAAATATATGGTCGAATTAAAAAATATTTACCCCACGAATGCTAGGGTAAGAAAATTGTAACGCGAATGCTACATAGCGGTCAACTCCAATTATATGACTTCAAGAATTTTCAAGCATAAACTTTATTCATTTATGTTCTTGAAGAAAATAAGTACTCTTTAATTGTAATCTAATACAAGTGATTATTAATGTATATTAATATTTTATTTAACAAAAAGTAGAAAAATTAAAATATGGGAATTTTTTAATTTTCTTTATAACATAAAATAAATCCTGTCAATATATTAAATGTATATTATAGATCAAGTCGTGTTTTTAGGTCTAGAAAAAAATCTTAAAAAATGAAAAAAAAATATTACAAAATTAAAAATTATTTTTGGCTTTACTCCCCTTAAAAACCAGATATTTTATAAGGGAAAAAGATTAATAAATATCATTATTATACAATGCAAATATTGTATATTTAATATGTAAGAGTATTTTAATAAAAATTGCAATTTTTTTAGTTTAAATTTAAAATTGTATCATAGTTTTTAATATTGAAATTGACCATGTGGGGCCCATATGGGTTATTAGACTTGGACTTAAATTTAATTATTAGTTTTATTTATTATATCTAAGAAAAATTTTTTTTTGAAGATATTCAAAATTTAAAATGTGCTGGGGTCCATATAGACCCCAGAATATTATTCCCAGTTTAAATTGCAAAATTATTCCAATAAATAAATTAGTAAGTTACGTAAAAAACTTTTTAGCCCTTTTAAAATGTTTTTTTTGGTGTAATATATTTTTCAATTTTATTCGTATTGATGGTGAAGGTTTACTAATAAATTGACCATGTAATTTAATGAATTTCGTAATCGTAAATCGAAGCTTATAAATCAAAATAAACATTTATATTTTTCTTCCTCCCTTATAATGCCAAAAACAATTTCCTACTATCTCCTCTTTAGTTATTGGCCTCTTAATGTAATCTTACATTTTTTACAGTTCTTTCGGTCGACCTTGAGCCCATAAACTTTTTTTTGTCCTACACTACAATTAACGTTAAGTCTGGTTATTAGTTGTATGGGGGCCAACGAATTACTAAGCCGTCCATTTATCTAAAAGCTTAGGCCTAAAAACTTAGGTCACCGGCGTGTGTTAAATCTCATTTAACTCTGCGGGGCCTGCTGTAGAATTAAAAGAGGCAAAGCTCTAAAAGGTAAGCAAATCCCTACCGGGGAAATAGGTCTGGAGGAAGTTCTAATAACACAGGTTTTTCAATAATTTTTTACACCATTTGACTCATGCCGTTCGTTACCTGCCTAACAGAAATCATATAATTTAGTTGGGGGGACTAAAATTTGACAAATTAGATTCCTACTTTAAAAAAAATTTATTTCTTAAAATAAGGACATGGAAAAATGCTTAATTATTCAATGGGTTTCTTAAATTCGTAATATTAATTTCTTATCGGATATCTTTTTTTTAGAAATTAAAAGTTTAAATATGGAAAATAAATAATAATTTTTTTAAAATTTAATTAAACTCACCTCTATAAACCGAAAGTCCTCAATATTCGCTTGATTCACCCCATTTACCCTTATAAACAGACGTCGCCGGAAATTGTAATTGATATTTACAAAAGGAATTGTGCAATTACGCTTTTAACATAAACAATGTTTTAACATTGAAAATGTTGTTGCTGACACAAAATAAATAAAAATCAATTTTCCTGAATTTTTAAATTAACAAATTCATAAAGGGTTGAATATTCAATTATTAAAATTGTCTCCACAGTCTATTGCATTAAATGTCGTAGTGGATAATACGGGCGTTTATAGGGTAAATTTATATAAAAAATTGTTAGGCTATTTTTTACATTGAAATGCACACATAGGTTGACGTATTGAAATAAGATTGCACTGCCCAATATTGTTTTCCTCTCTTGTGAACAATATTTTAAAAGCTAAAAAAAAATTTTAAAAATGAAAAAAAAATGGTAAGAATAAAAATAAAGCCCAAAATTTTTTAAATATTGATAAAACTTAATGTATGACCTAGTTTTTATGGTAAAATTATATACGGTAGGACAATAAAAATTTTTTTATCCTATTTATTATAAATTTTTTTGCATTTTAATAACAAAACTGGACACGACCTACCTTACCGCTTTGAAAAGATACATGATTGTTTTCAACGTGATCTTAAACAAGAAGACATTGCGAAAACTAGTTATTTATATAGAAACTGATTTTTCATGGCATTACCCATAATGAATATTCTCTTATGGGCTTAAATTTTGAAAATATATAATTTTGTATTTAATAATCATCTATTGCTGTTAACTTTTTATTAAACATACATTCTTAAATTTTCTTAACGACGGGGCTAGTATAAAAAAATTAAAAGCTTTTTTAAAAACCATCGGTCCTTAATGCCCTAAAACCTTAGATATTATTAGTAAGGCATAAATGCCTTGTTTAAAAATCATACCTTCTTTCGCATGTGGCAACTTGTTAATTTAATTTGTGCCTTTTTAAAAATACTCATTATATAAATAGTTTTTTCATTTAATTTAATTACCTGTAATTATGTTTTTTTAAACACTTAGTTTAAACACATAATAAAATTTTGCACTTTTCCTGAAATTTATGATTGAAAAAGTTTTTTTGTATCTTTTAATTACTACAACACATATAGAACGCACGGTACTATAACGCATACCTATGAAAGTGCCTCTATCCGGAGATTCATTAAAGGCCGGGTCGATAATATTAGGGCCGCCCATTGCGAAGCACAGATATGGACCCAGGCTATGGAAGATTCAAAAGCTACGGTTAAATTTTCGTTTTATTGTAGTTTAGTATAACATATCTGTCTTACACTCAGGTAGGGTCAGGTGTTCGATTCCGTGCATAGACGGCTTTTTTCTCGAAAATTAGCACACGTGTGTAGTACCTTTTATAGTTGTTGAGTGGCTTATTTGATTAACTACTCTACTTCAATAAATAATATTGCGAAAATATTATTCAAAGATAGCAAATGCGCTAACATACACTATATATACTTTTGGGTAAAAAAAAATTTCGTTTGGGGTTTGCCCCGGGTTTACACTTAATCCAAAATTCTTATGCGTGGAGTTTTGCGCGCTGGCGAGATATTTTTTGAGCGTAGGCTTTCACATCTGGCATTCCTTTAAGGCCCCAGCTACTGCTTAATGAGGCCCACGAGTAGCGTAATATTGGGTTGCCGGGGAGTTACATATTTTTAAGCTTTTGGCTTCTGATACCAGACCCTTCTTATGGAAGCCTGAGCAGGGCTGCCTGTAGCATGATGGCGCCCCTAAGCATCATCAAAAAGATACCTTTTTCCCCAGTAATTTAATTAACCCCGTTTTTTCCTGTCTTACACGCAGGAGGTTGAGGGTTCGAATCCGTGCACAGGAGTCTTTTTTCTTCGGAAAATAGAACACATGTGCAACCCACATTGAAGCTGTTGAATGGCCTACTAAGGCAGTAGGCCCAAACGATATGCCTAAAGTGAGAGCCTAGGCTAAAAACTAAGGTCGCCGGCGTGCGAGCAAATTCTCTTACTTATGAGTCAAAGCATTAAACGGGTATGGCGTCCCTATATGGGGAAAACATTAAAGTCAAGCACTACTTACACTTAACTACTAGGCCGACAATTTATTAAGGATTTCACGAAAAAATTTGTTTCATTCTAAAGTCAATAGTTTTTAAACTTTAAAAATTTTGATGAATAGTTGTAAATTCACATATATTCATATAAATTACCGACGATATTTAGGTAGATAGAAAACTGGAATTATTTGATAAAGCAATAACAAAACAGGCCCAAATTATACATCAAGTAAAATTATGGCCGTGCTTTATATGTCCTTAATTCTAAATGTAACTCTTTCTTCAAATGTTTTTTACCTTACTCATTTCTATTGAACGTCTTATTACACTGTTTTATTGTGTGCTTTCCTTAAGTCGCGGTCACATTCTTAACAATTATAGGAAAAAAAAAATTTCGTTTTGAACAAATTTATTTTAAAAAAATTCGCAACTTAATTAGAGTTCAGACCGAGCCCTGATAATCCGGCCCGGCGCGCGACATATTTTCAACTTTGACCGGTTCGGTTTGAAATTTGTTTTCAACCGGCCCTGATCAAATTTACAAATACAGCCCGGATTAACTATATATTTTTTTCGCATTAAAATTATCAATAAAATACAGTAAAGTAATACATATACTTTTCGCGCGAGTTTATAAATTTAACATTTTTCTTATAAATTAAAAATTAGACAAAATAAAATATGAAACAGCCCTGTCAGCTTAATTTTTTTAATTCAACCCGTCCCACCTGGCCCGTATTTCGGCCCGACTCGACCCTTATTTTGGGAGGCACCAGGCTGGGCGGGCTTTCGGATTCCGACATTTATGTGCTAACAAGCGAAAATTTTATCCTAAATAACAGATATAAGATCCTAATAAGCATGTAATTTGATATCTATTTTGCATGTTTGTGACTTTGTTAAAATTCGACTGGCTTTATTTAGCAAAATTTATGTGTTCTTATATAACCGTGCATTGCCGCATTTTTTCCACGAATATTTTGATAATCATATGATATATAGTTAATTGACTGCATTTTGCATTGACGTCTAGGCTCCATTTAGAACGCCATTTTTTGGTCAATGTTGAATCATTAAGATTTTTGTTGGCAAAATATTAAGACACGAGCTTAAAAAATTAATATTGAGGCGGTGACCAATATTATCGAATAAAATTTTTTTGTTTCAAAAATTCAAAGGCAAAAAATATTTTTTTTTGTTCAATATTTATTATATTACTTTCTCAAACCAGGCGTCGGCATAGAAATAAATATATGTTTTTTTATTTTTAATAAACTATTATACTTTTAAAACAAATTTAAATATATAGGTAAGGTTATACCATATGTTTTGTATATTTTAATTTTTAAAAATTGGTCCACACAACCAATGTTTTCATTTTTCGATCATTCTCCCTTTTTTGATATTAACTTTGTTAATGTGTGGATTAGAACATAACCGGTTACGGCATCGACAACCACATGATGGCGATGAGAGTCCTCGGGGAACAATCTGGTCATCAGCTACCTCACATATTCGATGACATTTCATATGCCCATTGGAGATATTTTAAATTATCAACTAGTCAGGTAATATAAATAAATACTTTAATGATTTAAATTCAATAAACGCATATTTGAATATAAATATATTAATGTTGATCAACATTAAAAAATTTAAATATTTTGAGAGTTTTTTTTCTTTAAACTAAGCCTTATTATAAAAAATGATCCCTGAGGCGCGACCTCATTTTTATACTTAGTTTTATTTTTTTAATATATGTAAAGGTATTTTATCTAATTTGTCACTTGGCAAAAAATTCTTATGCCCAGCCTTTTACGGCAAAAACTAACCTGCCACCCTTAAACGGTATAAGTTTTTATAAATTTACCCCGTACCCCAATAACAAATCCTGACAACGGCTCTCTTCTGATTAATTTGACACTATGTGACATAAATATTTGAATACTGGCCAAACGAATTGAATAATAAACTTTGTTATTTTTGACCATAATTGAACTTAAACTTTTTTTTTTCAATTCACACTGAGATAAAAATTAATTTAGGATTTATACACTGTTGTTTTAAAAAGTTCTTTGCTTCAATCAGTCAGTCAGCCACTTTTAATGTAAACTAAAAATGATTAGAATGAACCTGATGTTATTAATTAACATTTCAAAATAGGTACTAGATATCTAGGGGCGGTTGAGTTTCATAGTTTCTGCATAGCTGATTGGCAAAGATTATGGCGGAGATAAGTAAACTTCAATTTTATACATATTAGCTGTGCCAACTTGTAAAAGTAGGCTAGGACAATCTGTAAATTATCCAAAATAAAATTTTATAAAGAAATCATCTTAAATATTGTTCGTTACAAAATTTAAAAAAAATTTGCTATAAATACGATTTTAATAATTTATGAAGCATAATATAGTTTTCCGCAACTCCCATATCCACTGGGAACTCATATAAAATAAACTCTCTCCATAAAAACCTTCGAGGCTTTCGAGTATTGTAACCTTCAAGGGGATAAGGACAATTCTAAAAGCCTATTAAATTGGGAGTTTAAGTTTTTTCATGGTTGTTCTAATAATTATCAAACGTAGCTACGTTTGGAAATAATCAGAATACCGCTATCCTTCTGATGTTAAAACAAGCTCTAGGGAGTTGACTTAGATTTAATACATAACTTGTGTTTTTCAGATCCCGACCAAAGAGCACTTCTTTATGGGTTACGGACCAGTCGTCAACGACGGATACGGATGTTCCTACAATCCACATCCGGATTACATCACGTTCGTCGTGTCAACATTCCGGGACTGCGAAGAAACTAAACTTGACGAATTTCGTGACAACCTCATCGCCAGCTTGACGGAGATGAAGGAATTGCTATTGCTGAGACCGATTGTCGAAGAAACTTGACTCGATGATTCATCATAAAAAATATATAAATATTTATTAAATTAACAATTTTGACGTCTAAAACCAGAAATCCGCCAAAAATATTTCCGGTTAATTTTTGCCGAAAACATAACAAATAAAACCACCACTATGACCAGGTTACCACTAATTCTTGGAGACATTTATACAAAAATTGACCGGAAAAAGGTTTGGCGAAATTTTCGTTTTACTTAGACGTTTTGCACATTTTTCAAATATGCACACTTAAAAGTATGAATTAGGGGGCAAAAAACCGAAATAAGAAATAAAAAATATATACTTGTTTTAAAGATCAAACACATACAATTGTGCAATAGACAAGTACTTCCAAACCAATTGTGACTAAATATAAATTATCAGGGTATACGAATATTTCAATTTTAAACGCCAACTTAGATTTATTTTATTAAACTTGGGGCAATTATTGACTAAAATTAAAAATAAAACCGCCAAACGCAGAAATATTTGTTTTTTTATCTAATAATTTTAACATCCATCTGTGCCAATCTTAAAAATAAATTTTAATCTTTATCCGCTGGTTAGTTAGTCAAACTGACCAAAAATGTATATTTTCAAATAAGGTTTTTTTTAATCCATTAGCAGTTATTCAATTGTTTTAAATTAGTTATTGTCATTATTTAGATTTTATTATAATATTACAAACTTTTGAATAAATGAATATGACTTTCAATAGGGCACGTGCAAAGTTAGTTTTTATTTTCGTGAAATTTTTAAAATTTTGAAAAATTTTATTTTGTAATAAAACGCAAATTTTCAAAAAGTTGCCAAATTTAGTATATGCACATAAAATGCTTTTTCTGAAATAAAAAATTTTTCAAAAAATTTAAAAAAAAATAAATTTTCAAAATTTTCAGAATTTTTGAAATTTTGCGAAAATAAAAACTCCCTTTGCACGTGCCCATACAAAAATAGTTTTTAACTATTATGTTTAAAAACACTGCAATATAGGGTCAAGAAAAAAATGACAAAAATAATTTGAGTGCGATTTAGTAAGAATTTTACCTTTAAAAAAATGCGGGTAAGTCGTCCAATTCAATAGCGAATTTATTGTAATTTAACAGAAAAGAAGAATGTTTAAATGGCATGTTGCATCAATTGGGTCGCATCGTCAAATGTTTTGTAGGCTGAGTTATGTCAGTGACCTGTACGTACAAGAGGTCAGGTGTTTGATATAGTACAAAGACGGCTTTTTTTCTTAATAGTTAAGACTCATGTAGAGCCATTTTTAAGCTGCCAAGTGGTCTACTTAACCATCGACCTGCCTTAATGTGAGATCCTAGGTCGCCGGTATTAAAATTAATCACTATATAACCCATTAGTATTAGTTTAAAATTGTAAAAGTACAAAACATGTATGGCCCACTCTTTGAGGAAAGGAGAACATTGATTTCCAATAGATGTCAACGGTCTTCGTGATTAAGCAGAAATTATTTAATACATAGGGTTGACATTAACTCCTAAATTAGTTTTTAAAAATTATAACTTTTTTGGTTTTATTATTATTTCCAATATTTAATGATATGCAGGGCCGGTTCGAGATTCATTGGAGCTTTTATCCCAACTGTTTTTAGGCACCTAAAATACGTCCTTTTTCCATATTTTAGCTTAAAAACCCTAGTACAAAAAATTCTAGGCGCCCTAAGCATGGCCTGGGTTGTCGTTATAGGCGGATTGGCCCTCTTGATATTAAATGCCCCGTCAGTTATAACATAATAAACCAACAAAAGTTTAAAAATTTATAGTTTTATGATTGGCGATGTAAAAGTCATCATATTATGTGACAAATTTAATGATACACAAACTTTTGGGCATCAAAGACTTGGTGGTGCACTCTACCTATTTATGAAAAATTATAGATTTGCATAATAAGAAACAAGAATTGGATAATAAAACTACATTGAATTCCGTCGATATAGACATACGTGATTAATTGCCCAAAGTAATGCACAGGAGAAAATTTTTGAATTATGTTCTTAAGTTCCTATATATTAAATGCAAATAATATGAAAATACGAGAAATAATTCTATTATTATTATTATTAAATGTTTACGATTTAGGAATATAAAAATAATAAATTTATCAAGTATGCACTATATATTAATCATGAATACCAATCAAAAAGTCTAAAAACCGTCGATGGCTTGTTAAATGGTTTTTTTTTTTTCGTAAAGTATAAATCAATTGGATTGCGTTCATTTAAAGGCGCTGAGGCAATAATGCAAAATGCCTTTGATTCATGTGTTTTTATACTCCTTTTTCGAAAAAGAAATTGAAAAGAGACATGTCCAAGTTGATAACAATTTCAAGAATAATCCCTTTTTTTAACTTTATTTTTTCCCAAATATTTTTTACCTTTGGTCATGCCTTAGTTTTCATTTTTCCGAAATGAATCAAACAAATTATTAATTAAAATATTTTGCATTAACGTCTCGGCGCCATTGAATGAACGCAATTAAAACACGTTTTGATTGATGTGAAAGCTTATTGTTTTAAAATTTCCAAATAACCACAATTTAACCATGCACGCCCTTGAGCTCTAAAATTATAAACTATCAAATAAAATTTAATTTTTGTTATCTATCCATTTTTAAAAAAGTATTAATTTTAAAAATATTTTAGACATTTCTAGCCAATATGCTGTAAAGTAACAATGAAGCTTTTTTAAACCTAACTTTTATTGTTCTGTTGCATTTACTTCTCAATAAATTAGAACAGCCCAAAATTTTTTTAAGCTCCTGTATTTTTTTTTATTTTCGTTATTTTAATTATAAAAACATTTTTCCATCTCAGAAATTGGAATGGACCACTCGTTAATAAAAAAAATCTTAAATATTTTCAAAATAATATAAACGAAGTGCGATAACCTTTTACCTAGATAAAAAGTATAATTTTGTGTCCACAAACAATATGGTTTGTGTCGGCTGTTTAATATCTTATAAAACATATTTTTAAGACGTTGCCTTTAGATAATGGCACTTTTGGCTTTTAGAAAAGCTTCTTGTATCCGGCCAAAAGGTAAGATTTTGTTACATTTAGCTAATTACAGGTGGGCCAGAAATACTTAAAAGTTAATTAAAGGCTTCAGTATTTCTTAACAATATCTGGATTCTTCTACCAGGCACCATAAAACTCTAGGCTGGCCCATTTTAAAGATGGAGTGATAAAATAAAGAATTACAAAAAGGCCTGGCCGAACTTTTGATCACGGGTGGGCTAGGACAGGCATAAAAACTTCTGGGGTTATATTTTGGGCCAAGCTATGAATATCATTCAATTTTTAAATAAAAAAAATGAAAAACATTTGGACAATGCAGTATATATTCAGAATTAATGGTTATGTTTTGCCCATATACCTATGAGCCTTTTAAAACTATTTTCTAACCCTGAAGCTGTGACCAGTTACATACTAATAATTTTCAAAAATAATAGGGTATACTGTAACTAGCTAAACTTATTTCTTATACTGAGATTAATAATAGTTATATTGAAAACTTAACTTAGCTTAAATCGGTGTTTTTCTAAAAAAAATTAACATCTCGTAAAATGTTGTCCGATTCCGAATTTTTTTGCTCTTTTTATATTGTGTTACAATTTTTTTAAAATTCGTAACCTTATATCCTCGGTACATGAATAAAATTGTATTACGGGCCTCTCACTTTTATTAAAAATACAGGGTTTTTATTATCCTTATTTTTTAATATGACAAATACACTTTTTTTTAAAATCCAACAACCTATATTAAAAAGCAATATTTGAAGACTCTCTTTCTACAAGATTTAGGTTGTGCCCCACCGTCCCCCAAGGGACTCATTTTGATTTATAATAATCAAAAAAAAATAATATTAATTCAAATAATGAATAGTTATTTCAATTGTAATTCCTGAATCAGGCGTGGTGTTTATTTTGTATTTTTGCGTCTTATATTATTTTTTTTTAAATTTGAAATTTAATATTTTTTTAAATACATAGTTACAAAACAGTTATTAACTCTAAGGTAAGGACTAAAATACTTGTACTGACATTAAATTTAAAAAAAAAATAAAAAAATATATATAAAAAAAAATCAAAAATTAAAACATACCATAAGACGTGCCCAAAAATATTTTTTTTCCTATATGCGCGTTCAACGTTCATTTTTGAAAAATTTTAAAATTTTGATATTTCTATAAATTTTATTATTTTTTTTTTTAAATTTTTTGTAAACTTTCTTTTTTCAGAAAATTTATTTTTAATGCTAATGATTAAGATTGCTGACTTTTTGCAATAATGCGTTTATGTCAAAAAAATAAATTCTTAAAATTTTATAAAAAAATTATGAGCTCTGAACGCGCCCTAACAAAAAGCAATTCTTGGATTTTGGCTTTTTAATTTTTGCACGAAAATGTTAAATAAAACACAATCATGGGTAATCTTTAATATTCGTAATTAACGTTAAGGCGTCATATACAAAACGCATTTTTTTGTTAAAGGCGCGTTCAGACTCATTTCAAATTTTTGAATAATTTAAAAAATTTTAAAAATTTCGAATTTTTTGAAATTTTATTTTTTTTTTTTCAAAATTTTTCAAAAACTTTTCTTTCAGAAAAACTATTTAATTGCTAATAACACGAAAATTGCCGACTTTTTGTAAAAAAGCGGTCAATGTCAAAAGGTAAAAATTTTAAAATTTTTCAAAAAAACGAACTGAGTCACGCACCCTAATGTAAAAAGATAGGAATTTTGAAATTATTTTTTAAAAGGCACGGATTGGGCCATGCCTTACTTCGTTTTCATTTTTCCAAAATATGAGTATAAAAAACACATGATTCATGTTTATCTAAAAAACTTTTGCAATTTTGGTGCCAATAGTGCCTTATAAATTGTTTTTTTTTTTTCAAAATTTATAAACAATGGGATTTCTAAACGTCTAAATGCGTTTTATCAATGGCGCCAAATCAATAATATAAAATGGGATGACCATATAACCTATGTATTTAAGACATGTCAATGTAAAACGCGTTCAATAGCAAATGGTTATAAGTCTAATAATAAAATTTAAATAGAAATTAGAATTTCTATTGGGATCCTTATAAATATTACCTGAATTTCAATGTTGAAAACCATGATAATGCCTGTAAATTTAACCCGCGAATGGTAGTGTGAGAAATTTGTAACGCGAATGCTATGGTGGGGTACATACGAACCCCAATTTTAAACCTCTATAACTACAAGAGTTTTATATAATTTTTATTATTATTTTGAAGAGAAATACGTGCTCTTTAATTATAGACTATAGGTTATCATTAATGAATATTGCAAATTTTATTTGACACAAAATAGAAAAAAATCTGAAAATTGAAATTTTTCATTTTTCCATATTTCAATAGATCATGTCAATAAATTAATGGGGTCCATATGGACCCCAATTCAATTTGTAAATTGTTAAGAAATTTTGTTATAAGACTTAGATCAAATTTTAATTACTAGTTTTGTTTATTATATATTTAAGATAAAAGTCACAAAATTTTGGCCAATATATATTTTTAAAGATTTTCAAAATTTTCAAAGTGCTGGGGTCCGTATGGACCCCACAGTGCTAATCGCGGGTAAACCAAAAAAATAGCATTATTTTCTAGGTATTCTTTTTAGTTTTACATATTGAGTATAAATGTTTGCAATGTATAATAATGATATATATTAAATTTTTTCTCTATAGTTTTTAAGGTTAAAAATGGGCAAAAAAAATTTTTGAATTTTTATAAATCTTTCTTAAAATATTCTACTAGCTAGTGTTCTCAGTCGGGACCCGAAAGCCCGTTCGGCTCGGGCCCGCCCGGCCCGAAATGCCGGGCCGGGCCGGGCCTAAATAAAAAATTTTAGTCGGGCGGGCCGGGCCTTATTATTTACTTTTGGACTCGTGCCGGGCCGGGCCAAAAATTTTCGTAATATGGCCATATTTTAAGCGCTTAGCGCAAATCCTTATTGTAAATCTCTGGTTTTATTTAGTTTTGGGTATATTTGCCCTCAAAAGTTCAAATATGACAGTTATGAAAAAAATTGCTAATTATAACAAAACGCATTGAACTTTTTAAGCCTGAACCTTGCAATGAAAACTAATCTTAACATTAACACTGACCCTAACTTAATCTAACACTAACCCTAAACCTTTAACACCACTTTATTTGACAAATGTAAACTTTTCTTCCAACGAAGGGGGCAGGTGGGAAGATGAAGATTAGGACAGAAAATCTACCACCGCAGGACGTAAATGATCAAAATCTTTTACAATGGTGGGATAATAATAAAATACTCTTGCCTAAATTAAATAGTTACGCAAACAAAATCTTTGCCACTCCAGCAAGCTCCTGCACTGCAGAACGTACATTTTCGACAGCCGGTCAGATATTTACCAAAAGAAGAAACCGTTTAGGCCAGGAAAAACTGGATTTTTTACTTTTTTTAAATGATTATTATAAATCAAATGATACATTTAATATAAATAATAGCAATAAAGATGTATATGATGTTTAATTGTTTATAGTATTCACAAAAATGTTACGGGCCCATATTTATAGATTCGGGCCGGGCCGGACCGGGCCTTTAAAAAAAACATCGGGCCGGGCCGGGTTGAAAATAAAAATTTTGGTTTCGGGCCGGGTCGGGCCGGGCAACACATAAAGAATTTTCGGGCAGGCCGGGCCTTAAAAATTCGGCCCGTTGAGAACACTACTATTAGCCCTAACACAATCTAACCAATAATTTTGATACATTAAGTTTATTAACAAGATTTGTTCAATATAACATAGAATAGAAAATTCCCATTTTTCAAATTTTTTAATATACATTAATAATAACTTATATTAGTAACTTATATTAGTTTATTATTAAAGAGCAAGTATTTTTCTTAAAAAAATAAATAAAGTTATAGCTTTAAAACTCTTGAAGCTATAGAGGTTTATAATTAGAATCGGTATGGACCCAACTGTAGCATTCGCTTTACAAATTTCTCACCCTAGCATTCGCGGTTTAAGAAAAACCATAATATGCCAAGACATGTTCTCAAATTTGGTAATAGGGTTGCCTTCTAATATCCCGACATGACTTTTTTTTTCCTTCATTTTTTTGTTCACCCATCGTATTCAAGCTAAAAATAAATGTAACCCTTTTTCTCTTGCTTATTCAGATTTCCCATATTTTAGGAGATTCTGCGGTCGATCTTAGGCCCCAAGGGAACTATTCTCAAAAAACAGTAATACTAAAGTTGGTGCAGAGAAGAGACGAGATTTTTAATTTAAATTGGCAACTTTTGAAAAGTCCGAATTTTGGCTTGTTCTTTTCCTCATACATAAATCATTGTCCATTTCGCGGCCTACAAAATTTAAAAACACTTTTTCGTTAGCCATGTGCACGAATTTTTGCACAGAAAAATTATTGTGGTTTGGCATTAAAAAATGTGAATTAGTTGTTAGTGCAATTTTCAGGTCAAAATGTTAAAAGCACAGGTTACAATAGTTAAGGAGCTCACTCAATGATTGCTAGTAGCGAAATGAATAATGTGAGGTTAAATTTCTCAGTGAAAATCAAGTGTGTGAGCTATTTATTCTAAACGTTTATATTTGATGGTGTGACGATTTGACTGGCTTATAAAAACCTTAATCATATGGAAACCAAACCATAAGTTGCATTTTTTTTTTACTCAGAATGATTTAGTTCACGACTCTGAAACTCAAAAATCTGCGCCTCTGGCTAAGAGTTGCTTATCCTCTAAAAACACCTCCTAAAACATTATTCGTTAAATTTGAGTGAAATCGTGTAGATTAGGTTTGCTACCAATTTTTAATTAAAAAACACAAATAAACCTACTTTCATGAATACAATAAATAATTAAGTAATGACAATATTTAAATTAGATGATAGTATATAATTAATTATGTAAATTATATCCGAATTGTGCAACAAAATCCAACTCCACCAAGTTATTTTTCAAGGTTATTTTTTCCCCCTTTCAAGAATTTATTGCAAACCATGGACAAATGTCCTTTATGATTTAACATTTGATTTATGGATTTAGTGGGCATTAAAAACAGTGGCTATTGCAAGAATCATATTTTTGAAAGTTTTTCATTGTTTTACTACGTGCAAATATCAATGACAGTAGCGTGAATTTTATGAAAACATAAAAGAATGCATCTTCATGATGGCCTAATCTCATATACATTTTTCGTTTTTAGTTTCTTCCATCTTTGGCTCCTTAGATCCGGCTATAACGAAAAATGACCTTTTTTGACCAAATTCAGAGATCTAAATATACCCTAAGAAGAAAAAAATTTAAAAAACTTTTTTGCATATAAAAATCCCTTGTAACTTATATTTTTAATCACAAATAATAATAAATTTTATTTATATATCAAGCTCTTACATAGGCATTTAGATAATATAAAATATTTTGCGTCCAAACTTAAATACGACATGATATATTATCGGTTTTTAATGAAAATATTATTTGAAGTTTGAATTTAACAGTTTAACTATTGTAAATATGCAAAAACAAAATTTAATTTATTTTCGTTTTTGAAACTTTTGGTTTTTTGACCTTCTTTTCTAAAATTTTCAATGTTTATAACTGAATAACAAAGTTTGATTAGGAAAAACGGTAAACGGATTTGATATTCCCTAAGATGGCAGGTATCTCTACAGTTACCTCATAACTTTCAAAAAATTGTGACCTGTGCTATAAGCCTAAATTGACAGCCCATCCCAAAAAAGTGTGCCAGGTATAACGAGCCGAGATAACGAAAAAACAATTTGAGACAAAAATGTAGTACGTTCGACTATGTAAAATCATTCAAAATTTTGCCGGGCACCTATTAATACATAAATTTCAAGTAACGTGGATAAGGACATAAGTAAATAATAATGTTTTGTATTAAAGCAATTTGCTTTTGAGACTTCAAAAGATGGACATGTCTGACAGGATATTAACGCATTGTATATTTGATTCGTAGTATATCAAAAAAATAAAGTTCGGAATATTAACTACAATGTTAAAAATATTTTGAGCCATATTTTTAAAATTAATAAATAAAATGTTAAAAACAATGTTAATATTTTAATATAAATTTTGCTAAGATGTATCATGCCATAGGATCTGGGGAACCGGTCAAACATGAAAGCATGTTTTAAGTTAATTTATAATGTAACACTTTTAATGATATAATGTTTAAAGCTTTCATCTTTTGTGTCCAGTGATCAAAGCAAGAAAGAAAAAAAATACAGTTACATACTAATAAATGTACAATAAAAAAATTAAAAAATCTAGTTTTTTGGCAAACTCAAAATGTGGGCCGATTTCCGTTAGTAAAGTTTACGGAACATAATAATGGGCAACCATTTATAGACTAGAAAATGCCTTTATAATGCAGAATGAAATAAAATATTGTAAATTTGTTTTTTGTCATATTAGCAGCCTGTTAAACAATTTGCCCCAATTTAATAAAAATTTGTTTTTCATATCAAATATGTTTTAGACCCCCAAGTACGTTTCTTGATAAGGAAAAATGCACCCTTTTGTCGCCTGTATAACTATGCCCAAAATCAAACAAATTTTGCAGGAAAAACGAAAAATACCTTAATTGTTATCTAGGCTGATAACTCATATCCATATGTTTTGCACATTTAAAAAAAATTAAAACCTCATTTGTTATTGAATACCCACTCAATCAAGAAGCGCACATCTTGATATTTAAATTACGGTCTTTTTTCTTGTCAAAACTCTAATTGTGCAAACATAAAAATTTAAAAATGATTTTATTGTTCTATTTTCCCAAATTTTATAAGGACGGTATTTGGCAGTGCTACCTTATTACAATTAGTAAGGCTAAATATATTCTTCAATGCAAAAACAAAAGGCCCACTCATATTGAAATATTACCTTATAATGGTCCGTAACATCTGTCAAATATCGCGACATTTAATGCAATACCGTGGGCTGCGAAAACTTATTTAATGTTATATCCTACCCTCCACATTTATCAGTTTTAAAAAAAGATTTTCATTATGTATGTCCCAATAACATTTTCAATGTTAAATATTGACGGAAAAACATTTAAAGTAGAGTTAAACTATTTTCTTATTTATATTAAAGCCATTAGCTTTTCCCATCATAATTGACCTAGTGTGGACCCAGTCCCCCTTACTTTACTTGTTTAAATTATTCAGTTAATTTTATTTCCTAATTTACATATTAGATTAATTTTAAAAGGAAAAAGTTCTTTGGCTCTGCTGTTTCCATTTTACATAGTTTCAAACATTAATGATTAAAATATTATATAAAATTTAGGAAAGAGATCTTTCGTAAGCCATATTTTTATATTTGATGTGATGCCTCTTTGTGCAAGGTCAAACAGGGCAGTCTCTAATGTCTCATTCAATATTTCTTTGTACTTAGAAAGGATTTAATTTTTTGAACCGAAAAAGGATTAAATATTAAAAAAGGTTGGTGTGGGTTATTGATTTTGGGCTAAAAAAGTTGTAATTATTAGGTTCAATCTGGATTTAAAATCAAAGTAAGGACGCGAAAGACAGTCCAGCCCAAAATTTAAAACAAGCCGGGCCTGAATTACGGGCCGGCTATATATCATTTTGCCTTATTTTTTTGATTATTGTAAACAAGGAATAAAAATGATAAATTATTACCCGATAAGAATATTAATTCTACTCTGTATTTTATTGATAATTTTAAAGCAAAAAATTCATAGTTTGCAATTTAAAATTTCGGGTCCCGCATGTTTGGGGCCGACGGGCCTATATTTTATAGGTCGGGCGAGCCGGGTCGGAATATAACCTTTAGTTTCTGGATAATTTTAATTTATGGCCGGCCTGACCTGAAAAAATTTTTAACCGTAAAAAATATATGAATCGTTAGCAGTTATTTCAAATTACAATGCTCTACCTCAATCTATTTATCTAGCCCCTAGGAGAGATTAAGTTGGATTTATGATCGTCCAACCTTTTAACATCAATTGTGTCAATATAATAAATATTAAATCATTTTTAAATATAAAATATAAATATTAAAATAATAAAATTGTTTCCCGAAAATTTTAAACTTTTCATGTCAAACAACACTTAATTTTTTGATTTTAAAAAAAAAAAATAAATGCACCAGAGATTAAGCAATTATCCTATCAAACAATGAAAATGGATCACATTTCATAATCTTTTTTTTCGTAATTTCCATCGAAATTTGTCGCGCATTTTCTAATATGCAGCAATCATTAAAATATGATACAAATTATCAGATATAATTGTTTTTATGAATATTTTTGAGAAATTTTGACTTTTGCAAACAAAAAATCTTTGAGATCTTTTCCCTAGGGGTTGACAGTAGAAATGCAGAGTGTTAAAAACGAGTTATTATAGCTAATTATTTTTACGTAACTTGACCCTTTTTTTCACAATTTTTGATGTTTAATATCTAAAAACAGGAAACAATAATATCTTCTATTTTGTATTTAAAAAAATAAATAGCCCTCAAATATGAGCAAAGAGGCTTTGCAAATCAGATCTTAGAATAAAAATGACACCCTGACAGTGCTGGTAGGCTGTAAAATAATAACATTTTGCCAAAAAATATGAGAGTTCCAAACACAAATATATCATTATTCTATACCATTTGCATCACATAAATACATATGAATAAAATAATAATCACATACCACAGAGATATATAACTAAAAAAATATTCTGTAAAATATATAATTTATTATTATCACATCGCTACCAAATATATCCGCCATAAATTTTTAGCTGGTAAGTCTTCCTACAATACACACATAAGTTTTTGTTCCGACATACTTCGCTAGACACAGTAGTTGTCTCATTGATTTATGGAGAAAGAATAAGTGTGTGAAAGTTGTCTTTGTCATCAAAATTTAAAATCAAAAAAATATACATATATTTTTTCCTTGCGGAAATTTCACTTATTTTTCATTTTCATTAATTTTTTCAAATGGATGCCACTGCCAAAGTATTCATCGCCTCTTCCTACATTCTCATTATGGTGGTCGGACTCGTAGGGAACGCCTGTATATGTTACGTCCTTTGCAAAATGTTTAACGTGGTAGTATGGACGCGGAAGCGGAGCATGGGGGTAGGTTTTCGCATTTGGGATCGGGGAAAGACTTTACCTTCCTATTTCGGAAGGAAATTAGGTACGCTCGCGTGGAACGCACGGCAATCCTGGAACCCCGACATAATTTATTCCTTTCGTGACAAGCTTAATCGTCGATGCAAATCGAATTATTCTGTCCCTGCAAGTAAAGATAAGCCTGGTTGGACAGCTGTGACAACCGAACCCATGTTGTGTTCTTACGCCAACTATAGGCTCGAAACGAAGACGGGTGGTGGTGGTAAATATTTAATTAGAAACAACAATTACAGTGCTTCGCTCAAGTGCTCATCTAATCAACTTGTTAACGGGTACCACGAATACCCAAAAAATCTTGAGAAGGTTCCGTGCCCTCAAAATTCGGGTTATTCCGAGCATGCGCAATACGTTTTCGTGGCAAAATTGAATCGCGGTCGAGTTGAAACAACTAAGAAACAATCGCCAAAAAATTCGAAAAAATTATTCAAGCTTGTAGAACCCCAGGGCCAAGGAGTCAGTTCCAACGTCGTTTCTGCATCGCAATCAATTCGTGGGAAACATTTATTCTCCACGGTCCGGACCGGTAGGTCAATTGGTCCACCCAGCTTTAGGACCTCTTCGTACGCTCACCATGCGCGCAGCGAAAGTTGGGCCACCGTCGGCGGAGCTCCCAAGCGTGCACCCCCGACCAATTACTTGCTCCTTAATTTGGCTTGCGCCGACTTCGCTAAGCTCGTTTTATGTATCCCCTTTAACATGACCAGTGACTTCCTGCTCGAGTATTGGCCCTACGGGCCCGTACTTTGCAAGTTAATCTCGTACACCCAAGCTCTGGCAATCCTGGTAACAGTCCTGACCATCATTGTTATAACGATCGATAGGTATGTGGCTATCGTTCACCCTTTCACGCGGTGCCGGAGCTATTGGTTCGGTCGATTAACGGTCCGGCGTGCCAAGTTGCTCAGCCTTTTCACGTGGATCGTTGGCGCCGTAGCCTCTTTGCCCATGACTCGTGTGTCAGAACTCGAGCACACGTCGCAACTCAAATACAATCGACACCTACTTGACTATACCTTCAACGAGATACTAGCTGCCCAGGGCAAGCCCATAGCAACCCAAAGTCTTCTCGATGCCATACGGCCTTACGTCTTGCTCACAACTGCCGCAAACATAGTGAATGATACTATGGTGTCGTTTAAGGCTCTAGCCCTGCGCAATACTACTGTCACAACATCAAACGATTATTCGAGCGACGATTACAAATCCACTTCTTCTATATTGCAAAATTTTCACGAGCCCACTCTAGCCCCCATTTACAGGGTCAATACGGCAAACGGATCTCAATCATCGACCTATTTAAATTCGATAGCTACTGTTTGGATGCCAAGCCTGATCCATACCTACTTCATGAAGGTTAATTCGTCTCGAGAGGTCACGCTATTCACAAAAAACCCGACTGGAATGGCCGCAAACCTATCCTCTTTCCTTTATTACCCCAGTCATTTTTACTTGCTAAGACTGAGTGAGCAAACGTTTGGCAAAGTTGTTACCAACACGACTTACAGCTACTGCCGTGAACATTGGACCTCAAACCGGCACAAACTTGCGTTTAGCGTGTGCTGGCTCGTTATGCAATACGTCGTTCCGCTATCCGTCCTCTTTTTCTCCTACGCACAAATATGGAAACGCCTCGGACGATGCAACATTCCGGGGGAATCCACGTTCACCAAAGTACAAAATTCCAGAGCCAGGGTAAATCTTTTTTCCTATAAATGTTTTTGAATTTATTAATGTTTTAGTCTCGATTGCGCTAAGAGAATGTAAAAAATTGTATTTTAAATGAGTTTTTTTGGAGCTGCTTTTGCATAAAGCGGAAATTAATAGCTAGATTTAAATGCACTTTTTGTTACCAATTTATTTGGTAAATAGCGAAAAAATATATAAGCTTGGGGTTAGCCCTTGACCAAGGCTTTTAGTGTTATGGAGATATATGTAACAACCTTATTTCTTGTCATGAAAAATTCTTAAAATGCCGCATTTATTAACTGAAATTCGGAAGTTTTGCAGCTATACCACAAATAGGTGAACGAAAGTCGGTTGATATTTCTGAAATATAAAATCCGAGTGTTGTTAGGCGAGACACCATATACAATGTGGTTGCTGAAGTATATAACCTAAACATTGATATTCATTATCATTCTTCTGTTAGAGTCTTACAGGGCTTGGCCAACCGGTCATTATAGGAAAAAAATCCTGCTCTGATTTCAATTTTAATTTTTTACTTACCTGGCGTGGAGAGCCGTTACTAATATAGAGGCATACACAAAAAGATAGCTGAAGGTTACGATCACCCCAAATATGAGTAAATTTAGAATTCAGGTGTAAATGTATACGCGTAACTCCCCTCAAACAAGTATAAAGTTTTATTTTTCCAATCATATTTGCCCTAGATGGTTAGATTGGAAAACCTAGTTTGAAAGTTTTGAAACAAAACCTGATGCCAGATAATGTAAAAATTTAACATTTCCAAAGTAATGTAGTTTGTCCATTTACTTATTTGTTTCTAATCTTGTTTTTTCCTCTGTCACGCAATAAATAGCTGCTGCATATGTTGGCGGAAGGCTTAATTACGCATTAATATTTTATAAAGAGCCTCTCTCTTACCTTGATAAGTTACCTAACTTTTACTATCACGGCCTTTACTCAATTTGCACTAACTCATGTTTTTACGACATTAGAAATATAGAGAGCTGCAATTTGAAATTTCTTGACATGTTTATAGATACTGTGTATCTTTTGAGCACAACAAACTATGATTTATTGAATTTTTTTTTCATAAATACAAGTTGTATTGGATCAATTGGTCAAATCTTTCTAGACCAGAATAGTTTTTAAAAGGTTTCCAAAATTCATCATCGAAGCAAACCTCTGTCACAATATCCGTTGTTGACATGTGTAATAATTTATTGCACGCAACTAATTCGTTGACTTAAGTCCACCTTCATACATTGAGACAAATTTTGCAAAAACTTTAGAAAATTATGCCAATATACTTTAATAGCATTGAAACTGTTTATTTTTTCTGCCTAATGTTGTAGTATATATTATATTTGGACCACAGCCTAGTTAGAACGACATAAATTGGAATGCTTGCAATAAAACTTGATATTTATAAAAAAAAGTCGTTAGTTGTTTGTTACGATCCGAAAATAATCTTACAAATTTAGTTTATTGGAGTGGCGGCAGAAAAATAAGATAATTTAAACTAAATTCAAAAAAATATTACTTTTTACCGCAATTTTTTTGTGCCTATATTCACTACCCAAAATTTTTTTGCACATACACAAATTGATAATTTAGATCAGAGCTACCATTTTTTAGTTGTTATTAAATTTCATTTAAAACATAAGCTTTAATATAAAATTATATTTTTATATATGACAATCCGACTGTGAGAAACATTTTTATATTTAAAGTCTGGATGATAAAAAAAAATTTAATTTTGGAATATTTTTGTCGGTATCTAACTTTTTTTTTACTTTGTGGTTTTCACTTTCTCCATTCGAAGGGCCAAGAAAAATTGAAATCTAAAAAAACTTTTTGAAGAGGATCGAGGAATTTATAACTAGGAAGAGAGTAATTTAATGGGGGAGGGAATAGTTAAAACCAGTGGCTTTATTATTGATAGTAAATAAAACAATTGTTAATTCGACCAGGTATGTTTTATCTTATTTTATGTGTGTCTTATTTTATGTGTGTCTTATTTTATGTGTGTCATATTACAAATAACATAAAACAAACGTTTTTGACAAGTAATTTACAAAGACTCATATCTTCATACGAATGGTATTAATATAAATTAAATTGCTTAGTCAGCACTAAATTCAGGAATAGCAATCATGTAACAATAAATTGAAAATTTTAAAATAAATGGGGGGAGGAGAAGGTAGGCATGTATATGGGCCAATTTTTATTGCATTTTTAAACGTTTCACAGGAACGACCAAATTACGTCAATAATATGTACTCTTCCTTACTGAAAACTACCTGCATCTACAATCCCTAGTGTTTTCATTGTATGAATTTGCCAAAATAATTTTACAAATTTTTTTCCACATTATATTCTTTTTTATAAATAAAAAAAAAATATTTTATGGTTTAATCCTGCCTTAAATCCAAAGCTAGGAGGAGATTGTGTATCAAACAAGCTATTTTTTTCCATCAAATTTAATCTTTTAGACTAAAGGATATATGATAGGAAATATAGCAAAAAATTATTCTTTTAGGTTGACCAAATGCGTTTGAGCTTAAGGTATTTACGTTTGTCATAATGTGTCAATTTGTAGAAAAATTTTAAAGCAATTTTATTGACCTTGCGATTTAAGCTTAAATCTATAAATTGGCCATAATATCTTTGTAGCTAAAGAAATTAGACTTTGGTTACGACCAATTAAAAAAAATTAAAAATTTACCTATTAGATTTATAGTTGGCCTGAAATATGTGCAAATTTAAAACTTTTATTTAAAAATTAAAAATTGTTTTGCAAGGCATAGGGCATAAAATATCTATATTCCATTGATTATTGTTATAGGGTAATTTTATTTTGTAAAATAGGCTAAAGCATATGACGCCAACTTTATTAATAAGCAAAAAATTTGAAAAAATAAACAAGAGTATACAAATCATTGCTATAAAGCCATTTTTGAAAATATTTCAATTAATAATTTTCCGCGTCTCCGTTTAGAGCTTGGCCTTTCTTAATGAAGGTTTTAATCTGGTTTTTAGGCTCGCTCGACAGATGCCCGGCCTAAATTGAAGTTGGACTATATTGGTTTAGATATGTAAACATAGAAATGTGTTTTTAATAATGTTTAAGACTTTGGTTATCTTATAGATCGAAAAACCTTTATTAGTTACCGAGCCTGTGAGCAATATATAAAAGCCACAAATATTTTTATATCTAATTTATAAATTAATCAATCTTCAAAAAAATTGTTCTTGTCCTCTATGCCTGGAGACCGACTTTAATCTTGATCCAGCCAATTAATTTATATCGAAAATCCTTTGAGGTTTTTTCTAATGCGCCTTCCCTAACATTTTTTTCTTCAATTTTTTATATCCTTTTCATCTCAAATTTTAAGATTTTTTTATTTTCTCTTTTATATTAACAATTTAAAGTCAACGACAAAGTTAATAATGAAATTAAATACATTTTTTTCTATTTTTTTATTAGTTTTTCTTCTTCGACTAAGGCTCAGTATATATGCCGACAATTAAGGATATAAAGACAGAGCCGGTATAAGGCATAGCCACCTACAACAACTGTTTTTATGGACCAAAAGGGCCGTGACTTATTTCGCTTATATTCTTTCGAAAAAAATGAGAAATTGAAAGGTTTTGCATTATCGTCTTGTCGCCATAGATAAAAAGCTTTACAACGAAAAACCATATATAACAAAAAGCGCCCCAGCACACATTTTCCCAATTTTGGTTAACCCGTAATTAGCACTGTTGGGTCCATACGGACCCAGCACGTCTTAATTTTGAATATCTTTAAAAATATTATATATTGTGGTCCAAATTTTTGGGAATATTTTCTTAAACATATAATAACAAAATTAGTAATTAAAATTTGGTCTAAGTCTTTTAAGAAAATTCGGAAATTAGAAATTCTATTGGGGCCCATATGGACCCCACCCTCTCAATTTCATTGTTGAAAACCATGTTATTGCCTCTATGTAAATTTAAACTTAAATAATTGCAACCTTATATTCTGGTTATTTTTTTAAATATTTTAACATATTAAATATTTAAAATGTTTGTATTGTCTAATAATGATATGAAAGTTTTTTTATTATCAAGTTTTTATGGTAAATAATAGCCAAACAAAATATTTTTTTTCATGACTTTCTAATGTTTTACTAGACCTAAAAACACGATTTGCTCAATAATATTGATACACTTCATCATAATTTATTTAATGTAATATAGAAAAATAAAAAATTTCAATTTTCAGATTTTTTTCTACTTTGTGTCAAATAAAATTTGCAAAATTCATTAATGATAACATATTCGTCTATAATTAAAGAACACGTATTTCTCTTCAAAATAATAAAAAATTAGGAACATAGCTTTAAAACTTTTGAAGTTATAGAGGTCAAAAATTGGGGTCCGTATGGACCTCACCATAGCATTCGCGTTACAAATTTCTCACCTTACTATTCGCGGGTTAAAGAGATCCAATTGCTAAATTTTACACGCCTTAAGAACTGACTGGCCCTTAAAAGAAATGATTACCACGGGAAACGAGGCATAGTACTGGACTCTCCGTTTTAAAAACAAAAATTTCAAATATTATTTTACCAAATTTATTATTTCAATAAAAACTGTCAAATCGGTTTTGCCATGAATTGTTGAATTGTTGAATTGTTAATCGCCTACTTCAGTAAACTTTTTTTGTAACATTTACCTTTTGCCCTTTTTTTGCAAATCATGGTGCGGCTTAGGCAGAAACGTTGGACATGGCATTTAAAATCAAAAAAGTCATAATGGGATTAATTTGTTAAGCTAAAAGCTTTAAATCATTTTTTAATGCACCCTCAATTAAAGTTAAAAGGTCATATTCGAATATGTTTTTTTATTGACGATTGTTATTATCGGGTCATGTAAACCGCCTGCACTCTTGCCCTTGAGCCATTAGTTGGGTGCTGTGTTTGAAAATTAAATGAGCGAAGTTTGGTAAATGGAAAACACGTGGATTATTTGGTGAATAAGGTTAAACTGAAAATAATTTTTTTTAATTGTATTTTGATTAGAAATTTCATATCTTACATCTTTTCTTTCTATTTTTTTATTCGAAATTTAGATAATTTTGCAATTCACACTGATTTGAAAATATTACGATATTTTGGATAACACCGGGGTTAAAGGTCTAAAATCATTTAATTTACAGGTCCCCTTTAAAATTATATTTATATAGAAATAATCTGTTAATTAGATAAAAATGTTTTTTGAAAAAAAGTGGGTTTATAAAAAAAAATTTTCATTTAAAAATAAAACTCCTTCAAATTTTTCAATTAGACTAAATTCTAACTTAATCACAATTCTAAAATAACCTCTTTATACCATTTACTAATTGTGATTGCCCAAAAGCCTCCATTGGGCTTTTTAGACGAGTAGCCATCTTAGTTTTTTGAATATATGGAACTAAAGAATATTATTTGTTTTGCAGCACACATCACTTACGGTGTAAATTCAAGTTAATTTAAAAAAAAATTTAATTTAACCCGCAAATGGTAGGGTGAGAAATTTGTAACGTGAATGCTATAGTGGAGTCCATACCGACCCCAATAACCCGCGATTAGCACTGTTGGGTCCATGGACCCCAGCCCATCTTGAATTTTGTATCTCAAAAATATGGTCAAATTTTTGTAACTTATTTCTTAAATACACAATAAACAAAACTAGTAATTGAAATCTGGTCTAGGTTTAATAATAAAATTTGTTTAAAAATTAGAAATTATTGGGATCCGTATGGACCCTACACTGTCAATTTCGATGTTTAAAATTATGATATTGCAAGTAAATTAAACGTAAATAACACAGGTTAACAAATATCAATGGCACAACCGTAAATTTTATGAAAACATAAAAAAATTTATCCCCATGTTGGCCTTATCTCGTATACATATTTCGTTTTTTAGTTTCTTCCGGCCTTTGCTCCTTACATCCATCAATATCGAAAAATGGCCTTTTTTGACCAAATTGACAAATCGAGAATACCATAAAAAGAAAAAATTTAAAAATCTTTTTTCCATATAAAAATCCATTGTAACTTACATTTATCATATCAAATAATGAGAAATAAAATTTTTTAATATATCAAGCTTTTACATCAGCATTTAGATAATGCGAGATATTTCGAGTCCAAACTTAAATACGACACATTATATTATCGGTTTTAATGTTTTATTTAAAGTTTGAATTTAACAGTTTAGCTGTTAAATGTGCAAATAAAAAATTTCAATTTATTTTTGTTTTTGAATCTTTTTTGTTTTTTTGGCATTTTTTCTAAAATTTTTAATGTTTATAGCTGACTAACTAAGTTTGTTTAGTAAAAACGGTTAACGGATTTGAATATCCCTAAAATGGCAGGTTTGATCTCCGTAGTTAGCTCATAACTCTCAAAATTTTGTTGACCTGTGTAAATGCAACCTTCTAGTTATTCTTTTAAATGTTGTTATATAAGTATATAAAATGTTTGTGTTGTATAATAATGATATGAATTATTTTTTTATATATAGTTTTTATGGAATAATAGCTCCAAAAAATTTTTTATTTTAAAATATTTTTATGAATCATTCTAAAAATGTTCTACTAAACACGAGTTGATCAATAATGATGATACATTAAGTTTATTAACAAGATTTATTTAATATAATATAGAAAATTATAAATTTTTCATTTTCAGTTTTTTTTACTTTGTAAAAATTGACAATATACATTTATAATTTATATTAATTCATAATTAAAGAGCATGTATTTTTCTTCAGAATAAAAAAAAATATAGTTCATAGCTTTTGAAGTTATAAAGGTACAAAATTGGGGTTCTTATGGACCCCACTGTAGCATTTGCGTTACAAATTTCTCAACCTACCTTTCGCGGGTCAAACTTTTATAACTTCAAAAGTTTTTAAGCTATGAGCTTTAGATTTATATTATAAATACGTGCTCTTTAATTATAAATCAATATAAGTCATTAGTAGTTTATTTTTAAACTTTTATTAATCACAGAGTAGAACACATTTTGAATAATAGGAATTTTTTATTTTCTATATAAAATAAATAAATCTCGTCAATAAACTAAATGTATCATTTTTATTTTATTAAATCTCGTTAAAACATTTTTAGAAAATTTCATGGGAAAAAAACATTTCTAAATAAAAAAATTTTTTTGCATTTTTTTCCATAAAAACTAGATATTTAAAAAAGTTAAAAAATAATTCATATTATCATTATAAAATACAAACATTTTATATGCTTATATAAAAAAAAATTAAAAATAACTAATTAAAGTTGCAAATATTCAAGTTTGAATTTGCATTGAGGCAATATAATGGTTTTTAAGATAGAATCTTGAATTTCTAAACAAATTTTGTTATTAGACTCAGACCAAATGTTAATTACTAAATTTGTTTATTAAATATTTAAGAAAAAAGTCACATTATTTTGGCCAATAATATATATTATATTTGAAGTTTTAAAATATAAGAAGTGCTGGGGTCCATATGGACCCCACTGTGCTAATTGCGGGTTAAGATTGTGTAAACAGGCAGTGTAATCATTGTTCTCAATTTTTTTAACATAATTATTTTATTAGGATACGGCTTAGGCAATTCTACAATTGCCCATTGATTAATTAGTCTCACATACAAATTTTAGTAAATTACAGGTCAACAAATATTAATGGCACAACCGTGAATTTTATGAAAACATAAAAGAATATATCCCCATGATGGCCCTATATCATACATATATTTCGTTTTTCTTAGTTCCTTCCGGCCTTGGCTCCTTAAATGGGTCCATATCGAAAAAATGGCCTTTTATGACCAAATTGACAGACCGAAAATAATCTATTAAGAACAAATTTAAGAATCTTTTATTTATAGAAAAATCCATTGTAACTTATTATTCATATCAAAAAATGAGAAATAAAAAGTTTAGTATATCAAGCTCTTACATCAGCATTTTGATAATACAAAATTAATTCGCGCCCAAACTTAATGACACGATATATTATCGGTTTTTAATATGAGTTTCATTTTAAAATTTGAATTTAACAGTTTAACTGTTGTAAATATGCAAAAAAAATCCATTGTTTATTGTTTTTGAATCTTTTGTTTTTTTTGGCATTTTTTCTAAAATTTTTAATGCTTATAGGTAACTAACTAAGTTTTATTTGAAAAAACGGTAAACGTATTTGAAAATTTCTAATGGCAGGTTTGGTCTTCTTAGTTAACTCATAACTCTAAAATTTGTTAAACTGTTTATTTGATCTGACACTCACATTAATTTTGACCCAAATTAATTAAGAATTTAACCTTAATTCTTAAATAACCTTAGCCAAACATTTTTCTAACTAACTTAATATCAAAATAACACATATCTAATCCAAAACAAACGGTTAGAAGAAATATTAGTAAAAATGTAAGGTATGTGCATTTTTTCACAGCCCTTGCAAAGCTAGCAAGCTGCGCCTAGTGAAAAAAAAATTTTATAGAATAAAAATTGGGCGCATTTGATTAACATTAAGGTGGCTAGTGTAAAAAAATAAGAAATTAAAATGTTTAAAAAAATTTTGTTTGTTAGGCATATTTTAAAACGCCCAAAAAATATTTATTTTTATTTTTTTAATATTTTTTTACAATTTTGAAATTAGTATTAGCCGAAGCCATACAAACGTTTGGGTTTTAAGTAAAACAATAGGCTTTTGTCTAAATTAAAAGGTGCAGAGCATATGTTATAGCCCTATAACAATTTAAATTACTTAGGCAAAAATAAATTATGTGTACTTTTTTTAAATAAATCAAAATAACACATAACCACCATGTGAGTTTGTGTATGAAAATGCACCATGCTTGGTTTTGTTTATTAGATCTTCAATTATTTTACACTTTTTATTATAATCTTAATCAAATATTTATATTAACAAGATTTTGGCTTTAAAAATTGAACCATAATTATATAATTTAAAAATACTTTTATGTTTAATAGTTTACCTGCTATTATTTAGTTGTGTCAAGATGATCAATTAAATATTCCCTTTTTAAATTTATTAATATTTTTTAGCACAGTATTTGTATACATTTGCCAAATTTTGTAAATATATCTAATATGGTTTTTGCCTCTATTCTCTGATACAAGTCTATTTAACAACTTTAGAAAGTCATGTTAAGCTTTTTTTTGGGAAAATACATATAAATTTAGGAAATTATTTAAAAATAATTTGACCTAACATTGCAAATTTAAAACAATACTAAATTAAACCTAGGCTTTTTGAATTAAGATTTATTTAAAATTTCATCAATTGTTCTCTTAAGTATGGAAAAGTTATATAATATTCTACACTACCAGAGCCAGTCTATTTTTATGGGCCTTCCTAGCAACATTTGTTAGGGATGCTAGGTAATTTTTGGTAATGTCAAGGTTTAACACTATGGAAAACAGGGTTTAGCTAAGTGTTTGGCAGTTGTCTATAAGTCAATGTTACCTACTTGTCCTGCAAAATACCAAATTTGTTGTAAAAATTATGGCATAAGATTAAAAGTGTTTTACTTGGTCATTTTATTTGGCATAACCATCATTTTAGTAAGCTTTTGGCTTCAATATAAATATTTTCTCCAATTTTTCCTCCAGTCATTTATATTTAAAGTTTATATATAATTAGATAGGGTTATTAGAGAACAAGATCTAAAAAAACTTTGGAAAATACTGAAGCACTTGTTAAATCATAAAGAAATTGGTAGTTAATCTTTGCAGATCTTTTAAATAGGACAAACATAAACCAATAGCAGGCCTCCGAAGTTTCTAAAAACATGAGAGGTGTCTATTTCTAGTACTATGATAAAGGTATATGTTTTTAGCAAAAGTTTTATAAATAAAAGATAAGGATCTTTTGGCCACAGATCTGTAAAAGTTGAGACTGCATATATATTTATTCTTTTGAGTTCAACCTAAAAAACAATTCCCACGTTTATTTTGATTTAAAGATGTTATTAATAACTAAGAAATCTTAGCTGGGTAGGTTAAAAATTTTAGAATCAATTGATGGGGGCTGAAATCAAAAATAATTGTTAGGCTGGCCTTATTATATCTGTCCTGTAAAAATTACCAGAACAATAAAAAAATGTAAGGGGTGTTAGAAATTAATTTAAAGTTAAAGGAATACAAATACTGGCTCTCCTATTTTTTTTTTATTATTGTCAATGAATTTTTAAAATATGCATAATTAAAAAGAGTAATAAGTTGAAGAGTTTAGGTAAAAATATGATTATAGTAGACTTTTAAAAAATTATAGCCAATTTTAAAACATTAATTTATGCTAAAGGTATATTTTTTTAAAGAGTACACGCATCCCTAGCAACTTTTAGTCCTGTTCATATTATGTTCAAGTGGAGGGCCGAACGGGAGAACGCAATTTTAGTCTGTAATCTTCCTTTCTGAGAAAGATTTTATATGATTTTTTAACTCTTTCCTGTCCCATTTTTTGCAGATATTTAAAATTTTATAACAATAAAATGGGCACAAATTAGTGATCGAAGTCGGGACACAAAAACCCCGGCTTAAATTTAGGCTGGGCCTAAAATAAAAAAGCATGGGGTGGGGCGATTTATTTACCTAAATTGCCTTAATTAGCTAGCGTTTAGTTAGGATTTAAATTGACAAATTTATCTTCACAGAGTATTTCAGTGAGAGACTCCATTTAGTGATTGCAATATAAAATTTTCTGGCTCTTTTTTGAACCTTAGGTCGTGACGAAAGTAGAAAAGTTTTGACCTCACCTATGCAGAAATATATGTCAGGCGGGCGGGGGCCTTAATACGACCCAAATTGAATTCTACTACTACCCCAAAGCGTTGAATTTTTTTCTTATTTTGTTCCATTTTCACAATTAACGGCGCTGCAGTATTCGTTTTAATAAAAAAAAAAATAGGATCTAACCCTAGGAAATTTTCGTGTTCAAAATGTTTGTAATGTTATTAAATTAAAAAGGAATTAGAATTTCGATGTAACCAACTGGGCCATATACTTTTACAGAGGTGGTGCCGTTTCATTATTATTTATGAGTTTACTGTAGGTGTGTAGAATTTTATGTTTTATTAGTTTCAAGATTTATTAACACCATGCGTGACCATTATTTTAAAAAATGGAGATTCCAGGGAATGGCAAAATTTATTTTCCGTTTTTTTTTGTATTTTGTCGAATTTCCCAAAGACATTTTTTACCGAAGATTAATGTAAAATTAATTTATTTTGCGTTAAGGTTTTAATTAATCTATATATGTTTGACAAGAGGTAAAATGTAAATTTAATTAAAACTAAATTAATCATGTCGAAATACATTTTTATACATATTTCAGGTTTGGTAAGACCTGGTCGGTCTAAGTGGGAGACATGAACCGAGTTAATATTTTTCAGAAGTTTTCGCCTTTAAATTTAACTTTTGGAATGAAAAATTTCTGTTATTTTGATCAATCGTTTAAGATATCTTCCTCTCATTTATTCTATAATTTACCAAAAGAACCAAAATAAATGTGGATATTGCGAGCTTATTGGGGGTAAGGAAAGCTTACCTTTTCCAAAATCAATCACAAATATACAACTCAGGGCGGAGGTGGTATGTAGTGGCCTATTAAAATAACCACTTGTTAAAAAATAATTCAATTTATATAATGACATTAAAAACAATTTTTTAAGACATAAGAACTTATTGTTTAGATCTAGGTCACTAAGAGTCGGTTTTTTAATACAGTGTACCGTTTTTCTGGTTTTTGTAAACCTATTGAAAATATATCTGTTAAAAATAATTTTAAAATAAAATAAATAAAATATTAATTTCGATCATGGAATGATATATTTATATACCCGGCAATAAAAGTTTGGACGCAAAACATCCAAATGTGGATGTTGGAGCTTGATATAATTAAAAATTCAATATTATTTCAGATTGAAAATATAAGTTATTATAAAAATAATCTTAAGTTAACAAAAAACAAGCCGTTTTTCTTAATTTATTATTTTATTTAACCTTCATGAAGCTGTCTGGGCCTCTCAAATAAAATGTATAAATAAGGCTGAATTAACTCGCTGCAATTTCATAAACTTTTTCTTCATTAATTTTTGTAGACCTTGTCGGCGCAACGTTTTTTATCTGTTTTTTAACTGTATGTAATAGCGAACAGCCAATAATATTACACAGTTCAACAAATTTTTGAGAGTTATGAGCTAACTACAGAGATCAAACCTTCCATCTTAGGGATTAAATCCGTTTACCATTTTTTCTAATCAAACTTAGTAAGTCAGCTATGAATATGAAAATTTAAAAAAAATATCAATGATTCAAAAACAAAAAATATTGAAATTTTTTATGATTACAACAGCTAAACTGTTAACTTTAGTCAAATAATATATTAAAAACCGAAAATTCGTGTCGTATTTAAGATTGGACGCGAAATATTCTGTATTATCTAAATGCTAATGTAAGAGCTATAGTACTAAAAAATTTTACTTCTCATTATTTAAGACGATAAATATTGGTTACAAGGGATATTTATCTGAAAAAAATAGGGTATTCTCGAGGTGGCAAAATCTGTCAATTTGGTCAAAGGAGGTCATTTTTTTGATAGAGACGGATCTAAGGAGCCAAAGGCCGAAGAAATTATGCAAAACGGAATATATATATGAGAGAAGGTTATCAGGGGGATGTATGCTTTTATGTTTCATAAACTCATTTTTTGTGACATCGATATTTGTTAACCTGTGTTATATAACCTAAATAACATTTGAAATATTTAAAAAATAAATTAATATATAAATTAAGTTTTTACAAATCTTAACACCCCTACAACTTAAAATTGGATGGAAGTAATGGCAAATTGAGTTTAAGTTTTAATTCAGAAACAAGATTTTGGACAATAGTGAAAGCGAAATCAAAAACGCTAACTTTTACCTATTTGGATATGTGGAACTCAAATTAAAACAAAACATATTCATTGTTAATATGTTATACATATGGTATAATTTTTCAATTTTGATGTGCTTAAAAAAATTTAAAATATTTCAATTTAAGTAATATAAAACTATTTATTGATTTGTTGAGCCTTTTTTTTATTTTACCATATTATTGTGGTTCTTGCACACTACCTTTTGAATTTGTCGTATAACGGACTAATAAATATGTGCAAATATAAAAGTATGGCAAACACTAAAGTAAACCAAACTTGGCTTTATATATACGTGTAAAAGATTTTAATCGTCAATTACACTGGACAACAAAATTTGGACGACCCTAAGCATCACTAATGGCAATCGTTTTTGGTCAAATTTTTGGCGCTGATCACGAATATGAAATTAGAATTTTAGCCAATGCCTCAGATTTTTATTTATTCGGTGTCAAAGTTGAGATTTTTCAATTTTTGGGGTATTTTGGGCTTCTATATCATAAAACCTATGGCTAGTAGCAAAAGTTTAAAAATATATTTAATAACGAAAACATTCATTATTAACGTAAGGGGTTTGAATTTTTTTTAAATATTTCATTTTTATTTATTTTTTTATTGTCATAAAATTAGTGGTTTTGGTCATAAAATCCGTTTTTTAATCCAAAATAACTTGAAAGTAAATTAATAATAATTTTAGGTATTAACCTTTTATGTTTTTATAAGGAATCTGAATATGCCAATAGCTTTTTTGGCAAATTAATGGTTAAAGAAATTTTGTGAATTTTTTTCTGAACTTTGGACGCGGTTAAAAAAAATTTGAGGCATTGGATAAAAAATTAAACCTATGATTGTTATCGCAAAAAAATTCTCTACAAAACCCTCAAAAAATCGTTGATGTTGTTTTTTTTTTTGTTGTCCAGTGTTATACTTGTATATAAGGAGAGGTCATCTTACGCTTAAATCTTATTTACACATTACGCTATGGACAATTGTAAATTTTGGGTAAAAATGACTTTTTGTTTAATATTTCACTTGATTTCGAAAAATAACGATGTCGTCTTTTTTTAATTTCCAGAAAATGGACGAGTTTCGATACAGACAATGTATGATTGTTTTCAATTAAAAAAACATTCTAAAAACCCCACTGTGTCTTCGTTCTTAAAACGAAATTTTATTGATCGTTTTTAATATAGCCCAATAGGCCTTTTTGAGCTCCTTAAGCATTGACTTACCGCTTTTATTTAAAATTTTATTTTTTGTGATATTTTTTTTTATTGTGAATATTGCCTTTATTTTTAAATATATATGTTATTATTAATATAATTTGATTATAATAAAAAAATATAAGTAATTCGAAGAGAAAAAGAAGAAGGGTTATTATTGTTCGGGCGTTATTATTCATTAGGGAGAAAAGGGTCAATTGTTAACACTCATTTGGGGAATGGGGCAAGAATGGTAGAATAAGCAATTATATACTTTTCGCAATTAATTTATTGTCATATTCATTTCAACACCTCCATTTACCAGCACGCACCCAACCCATCCTTCTACTTAAGCTTCTTTTTCACAACAATTTTTACCACAAAAACTAAAGACTAAATTATATTCTTTTACCACTCATGGTTCGTGCGCGCGTACGGCAAATATAGATTAAATTTGACCTTAAAAAAATGTTATAGATCGCTTATTCAACATCGCGGGAAATATGAAAATTTTGTCGTGATACTGTCTTATTGGTATAAAAATATCTTTTAAATATAAAATATACTTGATTTATTCGGATTATAGAATATTTCAGAGATTTCGGGGCCAACATCAATAAGTGGAAACACTAATGATGCAGCTAACACAGGTCAACAAATATCCATGGCACAATCGTGAATTTTATGAAAACATTAAAGAATATATCCCCATGATGGCCTTATTTCATATATATATTTCGTTTTTCTTAGTTTCTTTTGGCTTCGGCTCCTCACATCCGTCCATATCGAAAAAATGGCATTTTTGACCCAATTGACAGATCGAGAATACCCTAAAAAGAACAAATTTAAAAATCTTTTCTTTTATATAAAAATCCCTTATAACTTATATTTATCATCTCAAATAATGAGAAATAAAAGATAATAATATATCAAGCTCTTACATCAGCATTTAGGAAATACAAAATATTTCGTGTCCAAACTTAAATACAACACGATATATTATCGGTTTTTAAAAGTTTTATTTGAAGTTTGAATTTAACAGTTTAGCTGTTGTATATATGCAAAAAAAAATTTCAATTTATATTTGTTTTTGAATCTTTTTTGTTTTTTGGGTATTTTTTCTGTTATAGCTGACCAACTAAGTTTGATTATAAAAAACGTTAAACGAATTTGAAAGTCCCAAAGATGGAAGGTGTGAAATGAAGATTGTTTAAAACAAACAAATTATATATAGATAAAATTTATTACAAAAAAATCTATGATCAACAATTATTACCTTTTAAAGAAGTCTTAATCTTAAAATGTCTCCGGTGTGACTTTATATTTCCCAGAGCAAATTTAATTCTTACTTTTTTTAATGTAGCGCTCTAATTTTTATAACCTTTTTTGCTGTTATTTATGAATTTTGTTATTACTAAAATGATTTTTTTTTTTCATATGTATTACAATAAAATTTAAATTTTTTCGTATCAAAATTATTAAAAATTGCAAGTTTTATAGAATGAAAATTAACATGATTCGCCTGTTTTATGTTGGCATCTATTACTAAAAATAACGAATAAGTAGCAATTCCATTAAAAATTAAAATTAAGCTCATTTGGTCTGAAAAAGAGTTTAGTTGATTTTACAAAGATTGCCAAAAATTTATAAATTTTGGGTATGTGTGCCCCAAATTTTTTTCAAGTGAATTTTTTTGTCTAATTGCACTATAATTAAATTGAAGAAATTTAAAAAATTGTTATTTTTAAAAAATTTCTGGAAAGTAAGTGGTATTAAAAAAATGCAAATAACACTATATATTTAAATACCAAAGGATACAATTTGTTCGTGCTTAGGGCACGTTCAGATTTTATTCAATTTTTGAAACTTTTAATTTTAAAATTTATAAAAATATGTTTAATGCTGAAAATTTTGGGGGTTAAAATTTTTAAAGCGGTCATGATGAAATGATTAATAATTATGTTAAAATATATATTAAATGAAATATTTAAATAGTAGCATAGCGCGGGTGTAAAATTTGTAAAAAACAGCGGTGAATCATTTCCGGCAAAAACTCAAATTTCAAACCAGAATTAAAAAAAATGATAAACTTTTATGCCCTTACTTACATTATTATTTTCTCGATCTAATAAAACAGGTCAACAAATATCAATGTCAAAACTATAAATTTTATGAAAACATAAAAGAATGCATCCCCATGATGACCTAATCTCATATGTCTAGGGCATGTCAAAATTCCGGAGTCGGGAAAGAGTCCACAAACTCCGGAGTTTTTTTTTTTGAAAATTTGTAAGTGTAACTTTTAAATAATTAGCTGCTAATACAATTTTTTACATTCATTAAACATAAATGAATTTGGACAACAAAAATATAAATTTTAATATTTTAAGTAAGCTAATATTAACTAGCAAAATCCAAAAAATAATAATTTCAAAACTCCGGATTTGATAAACTACTTCCCGACTCCGGAGTTTTGACATGCCCTACATATGTCTTATTCGTTTTTCTTAGTTCCTTCCGTCTTTGACTCCTTAGATCCGTCTATAACGAAAAATGGCCTTTTTTGACCGAATTGACAGATCTAAATATACCCTCACATCTAAAAGCCTGTGAGTTTTAGGATCCAAAGCTCTGACGGGTAAGCCACTATACAGGTCAACATATATCAATGTGAGAAACGTGAATTTTATGAAAACATAAAAGAATGCATGACCTTTTTTTCTAAAATTTTCAATGTTTATAACTGACTAACTAAATTTGATTAGGAAAAACGGTTAACGGATTTGATATTTGGCAGTTTTGATCTCTGTAGTTAACTCATAACTCTCAAAAAAAATTGTTGACTTGTGTTATAAGAAAAAAACGTTTAGTTGAGTAATTTTAGATTGACAATATGATTAATAAATGATAGGAAATATTATACCTCTAATGATTGAGAACATTTTGTTTTTGCAAATTTTTACAACCCGATATTTCGACCCAACTGAGGTTTCTTTTAGTGACAAAAATTGATCCCAGTCTTAAAATAATGACAATTAAAATTAAATTTATTTTAATTCTTAAATGTCATTTGCGTGAATAAACGTTCTGCAGAAAATAAACATTTTAAATGTTAATTTAAAATTATTTTCTTCAATATCCATCAGGCACAATGTATTATTTTTAGATAATAAAAATTGACATTTTGATTAAATCAAGGAACAACCCCAGCTTAAATTTATCAAAATGTTAATATTCCTTTTTATAATAAATTTAATAAATATGCTAATTTTTGTTTTTTCGCGCAGAAACTTAGGATACAATTTTGGATTTGTGACATATTTCCCGTATATTTTCTTCCATAATTCCATTTTTTCATCTTGTTATACATGGCTCGCGAGCTCAGTGTCAGAAAATTGATCCCTCAAATAAGCCATCTCCACCATTTCTAACATTTTGGGACAGTTTTCGCTTTTTCTTTTTGCATCCTCAAATAATTATTAGGATTTGCCGTTCCTCTATATCAAAAATAATATATTTGTACGTCAATTTTGCTTTTCGAATAAAATTTCTGTTGTATTTAAGATAAAAATTATATTTCTAATATAATAATCCTCAATTAACAGACATACTTAGAAATGTTAATTAATTTGCAATATCGAAGATACTACATAGTTTCTGGCTTCGTTATAACAACTATGATTATCTATTAATATTCCACCACTTAAAATATCAATCAATATGTGCCCAGGTGCGTCCCATATATTCCTATTATTCTTTCATGGCTAAAATTTTGCTTAAATTAGCTGTTGGGCTATCTAAAAAAACCCCAAAACACACGCTTCCCTTAAAGGCGTATGATGCATAATTTTTAAATTAATTTCTAATCAATTCTCGACGGGCTTTAAAAACATACGGCAACGAAACGCTTAATTGCATCACACTGTTGTGAAGTAGCTGAGCGCCCAAAATGATATTGCGGTTACCTATATTCCAATCGAAAAACTTATATTTATAATTATTATCATAGCAATAGTTAACGGGTGCGGAAAATTTTATGTAACCTAATAGCTTCTCACTCGACTTTTTGTCGATTTAAATTTGAAAAATAAATTATTTTTAAAAATTATGAATCTTGTTTTAAGTGGGTGCTTTAAGTGATGTTACATGTGCCAATGCAAAAAAATAGCTAATAATAATGAATTATTATTATCTACTATTTCTCGTGACATTTTTCTTGGATAAATTTATAACTTCTTATATTTGTGAAAAAAAAAACGTGAAACCGCAAACCTTTTCTCCAAGTCATCTCAAAACAATGTATAAGCTATAAAACAATGTTAGAAGAGCATTGAGGAAGTAATATGTATGAAATTCGAGCTTTTATATCTCTGACATATCACAAACAAAGACAATGTTGATTGCCCAGCACGATAGGGATTGCCAACACATCCAAAACATATTAGAATTATCTATAGTTAACACACCTTACACATGTCGGGGGCACACGAAATTGTAACGGCCAATATTCTCCCAATTGCAGAATCTTTAATTCCGCTTGTCCTACCCGCAGTACTAAGCTCCTTTCATCTACCTGAAGACCAAATGAATCTAACAAACTTTACGGGATACTCGGCTACTAATTTGACACTAGAAACAGAAATCGAAGAAGAAGGACCCACACATGTTTTAACTTACCCGATGAAAGTAATCATGATCGTTATGTATACTTCGATCGCTATCCTAGCACTCCTTGGTAACGCAGCCGTTTGCTTCATCGTTCGACACACCTTTACGGGCCGTATTTCACGGATAGGTGGACCCGGACTTGCCAGGGCATCTACGGTTAAGCTTTACCTAGCCCGAAGCCCGGAGTTGCAGCATCAACAACAAACGGGTGGAAGGTTAGCGACTTATCGGGGAAAAATGTCGATGTTTGAGCCGGGGCGGAGGTATAGCACAGTCAATAAATTGAATGATGTAGGTGCTAGCCCAAATGGTCATCATGGCAGTGATAATCAGGCTTGCGAACGAGTTGCAGGGTCTCCAGGTTCACCTCAAAGCAAGCATGCCATCCATTATGATAAATTATCAGGTATGAGGAAATTTAGTGCGATACTTTCAAACGCATTAAGTGTCAAACTAAGTACCGGACAACGTATTAACGGGCTACAAAGGAGAAAAACTGCGCTTAGCCGTAACGCTGGTCGAAAAAAGGGTTCTTATATGGGTGTTGATCGTCCAATTATGTATTCACCTATTTCGTCCTCGCCTATCGGCTCAAACAAAGCCGTGGCCAATGGGAAAGCCACCGTGCATATCAGGAAAAACTCACCTAATCCAACAACTAATCTCGATAATTCTCAGTCAGCCAATTCGATTGATTCGGGCCCTTACCACGAAATATCATTACCACCCCGAAAATCTCTCCTGCAAGCTGAGTTACGGGCCTTGAAAGGCAGATTATGGCACCGGGATCGTACTTCACTCGTTTACAAAATCCCTGGAGGCAATCGTTTTTTTAGTAAATCTTTTCGGGCCAATAATCGCGCCGGAATATGTCATCATCACCCAGAGGATGATTTGGATGACGAGAAAAGCGAATTTTTAGCGACGCCACCGGCGGCTTATTTAAACAAAAACTTCCCAGGGGCCACCAAAAGTAACTCTGTTGTGACGCCCCGGGGTAAGCCGGTCATAACGAACCTGTTTATTTGTCACCTGGCCCTCGCGGATATCCTTATGGCCCTGTTGTGTATCCCCTTCACCTTCGTGGCCGACCAAATCCTGGCCCATTTTCCTTTCGGGCCCGTCATGTGTCCGCTCGTGAGTTATGCCCAAGCGGTTAGCGTCATGATTAGCGCCTACATCATGGCGCTCATAAGCGTCGACCGCTTTAACATAATCATGTTTCCGCTACGGCCCAAAATGACTTATCGTCAGGCCCGGATAGCTATCACCTTGGTCTACGCGTTTTCACTGGCCGTCCCGCTTCCCATCGCCATTCTATCCCGGCTCGAAGCTATTCCACCTGCAGTGGATCCCAAGCTACATGACACGGCCCTTTTGACAAATCAAACAATATCGGACGATTTATTAAGATATATCATAGCGCCCTATTTAGCGTTGCATTCTAGCGATGTATCAAATACATCATCTTTGGCGGTCACTTCCAATGATCACCTATCTTCTACAAACGTCGATTGGCAAAGTTTTATAAAATCCACAATTCACTCCAGTAAATTTGCTCCGACCAATAGGACATCATATAATGTCAATAGTAGTAATTACACCGCGTTACTTAACCTTCTAGGCCATCAACTTGATTCTAACGGCACTTCTTATAAAGGTTTGACCCTTCGACAAAGCGCCCAAAATCTCACGGCGCCAGTCTTGCAATACCGATGTGTCGAAGTTTGGGCATCCCTAACTAACCGAAAACTCTTTACAATAGCTTTGCTCCTACTGCAATACGTGATACCGTTCGCTATACAATCGTTCACTTATCTCGGCATATGCAAGAAAATATGGGGAAATCGGACCCCGGGGGAGGCTGAAGCAATGCGGGACGAAAAAATTCATAAATCCAAAGTTAAAGTAAAGATTTAAAACACCCATTGGAATTAATCTTTTATTTTTCAATGTCAATGCAATAATAATTTTAAGAAACGATTTTTTTATCATTTAAAATTTGAATTAAGCAAATGTTTGGCCTTGAGAGCTAAATTGTCGTCAAGGTGGACAAATTTGTCACTCGTCAAATGTATGCGTGCCACGTTACGCCCATTCAATTTAAAGTGTTTGACGAATTTCAATTTTAAAAAAACAATAGTTAAATTAAAACTAGTCAGGGTTCAGTTCTTAAAACAAAGTTTTGACATACACCATTAATATGTGTATGTACAATTTTTTGATTTTTGGACCCGTCAGCCAGTGTTTTCGTTTAAATATAAGAAAATTAAAACCCATATTACACTGGACAACAAAAAAAACAACAACAACGATTTTTTAAGGGTTTTGTAGAGAATTTCCTTGCGATAATGATCCTGTTAGTTTTTTTTCCAATGCCTCCAATTTTTTTTATACCGCTTTCAAAGTTCAGAAAAAAATTCACAAAATTTCTTTAACTATTGATTTTTCAAAAAATCTATTGACATATTCGGATTCCTCATAAAAAACGTATCTAAGAAAGGTTATTACCTAAAATTATTAGTAATTTACTTTCAAATTATTTTGGATCAAAAAACTGATTTTATGACGAAAACCATTAATTTTTTAAAAATGAATAAAAAAAAATTAAATATTTTATAAAATCCAAACCCCTTACGTTAAATGAATGTTTCCGTTATCTAAATATATTTTTAAACTTTTGTTACTCGCCATAGGTTTTATGATATAGAAGCCCAAAATACCCCAAAAATTGAAAATCTCAAATTTGACACCGAATAACTAAAAATCTGAGGCATTAGCTAAAATTCTAATTTCATAATGATCAGCGCCAAAAACTTGACCAAAAACCATAGTTGCCATAAATGATGCTTAGGGTCGTCCAAATTTTGTTGTCCAGTGTTATTTGTAAGTTATATCCAACGTTGTTATGACTCATCATTACAATCAAACAATTATACAAATTAGCCAAATAATTTTTTGGGATTGGGACTATGATGAATTTTGTCAAGAGTCGTGAAAATTAGTGTATTCAATACCATTTTTAACGATTTCTCCACAAAACGTGTAAAAATCAAGAAAAACAATAATTAATTACATGGAATGTTTTTATTAAGTGATGAGAATTAAAATCGCACTAATGAACGGAATTTCATTATAACGAATGTACGTATGCTTTTGGGGCAGCCTAGGGATTTGTGGCCAAAGTTTTTGTAGAAATCATATATTTATCGATAACTCTATTCCCTGAACAAACTATTAAAAATTTTTACGAATCGGCTGCGGCCTATTTCTTTATATTTTCGAAAATTTGGAATCTCGCAGGTATGTTAAACTACAGGCCTTTCGTTAACAACTTAAAATTATTCAATTTTCCGTTTAATTAAAATAGAAAAACTGTTTGAATTGTTAATGTGTTAAACTTTATTTCTAATAAAACATAATTATCAATAAAAATTTTACAGGCTCGGTCTAGAACGAGGTCTATTACCTGACTTACACATTTTTACTCATGCATATAGGTTTTAGAATCGTCTCCCAAATATTGCACAGGTCAACAAATTTTTGAGAGTTATAAGTCAATTACAGAGATTAAACCTGCCATCTTAGGGAATATCAAATCCGTTTACCCTTTTTCCTAATCAAACTTAGTAAAATTTTAAACATTGAAAATTTTAGAAACAAGGTCAAATAACTAAATAAGATTCAAAAATAAAATTAAATTGAAATTTTATTTTTGCTAATTCAGAATATTTAAACTGTTAAATTCAACTTTAGATAACATTTTCATTAAAAACCGATAATACACCGTGTCGTATTTAAGTTTGGACGCGAAATATTTTGTATAATCTAAATGCCGATATAAGAGCTTGATATATTAATAAAATTTATTTCTCATTATTTGTGATTAAAAATATAAGTTACAAGGAATTTTCATATGCAAAAAAGATTTTTAAAATTCTTCTTAGTGTATATTTAGATCTGTAGGCCATTTTTCGTTATAGACGGATCTAAAGAGCCAAAGAAGAAACTAAGAAAAACGAAAAATATATATGAAATTAGGCCATGATGGGTATGCATTCTTTTATGTTTTCATAAAATTCACGTTTCTGACATTGATATTTGTTGACCTGTGTTGTTAGGGGAACATAATTTCTCTGGGCGGGTAAAAGGAGTTGTAAAACAAGTTTTACACCCTAACCAGGATACTTAAAAATATTTTACGAAAACTGTCGATATCTTATCTTAAATTTTGACTGTTAAAACACCCCTTAAATAAATATTGAAGTCTTTAAGTGTAGAATGTTTAGGAAAATATCCCCAAATAAAATGAGCGAATTTAGTTCTGCAATTAACATTAAATGGAGTTTAAAAAGTCTTCAATACTTCCCTGACAAGTTTGTTTTTTATATTGTTGGACAAAAAACATATCTGTTCCAATTCGAAGACGTGTTAAAATTAAATAAAATATACAGGATAAAATTGAACCCTTAAACATTTAAGGTATACGTTTCGCATTACAAAAAATCAGAGCTCTTACTATTTATTTTTGTATTGCTTACAAAAAATCCGTTTAACCATTTTATTTGAGAATATAATAGGAAAAGATGACCTTTCATTGCTTCTTCTGCAGTCTGGTCTTAATAATTTACAATATTTTAAAAGTTAATTACGTTGACAGTTTGATATAATTTCGACTCTGACACTATTTTTAGACAATCTCGACGTTTTAGTTATAGTGCTATATAAGGTAGAGAGATATTCTAGTTTTATACATTTAAATTTTGAATATGGAGAAAATTGCCAAATCTTAAATGTAATCACAAAATAAAAATTAATTTCTATACTATTTTTATTTAAATAAGTTTGAATAGTCAGAGAGGCCAAGGCCAGCCTTCAAATATGATATTTTGGGCTGGTTTAGCTAGGTGTTCTATATTCATTTGTAGTCGTTGCAGCTCGACTTGGCAACCTATTTCCTTCGGTCCCGCTAATTTTTGATCCTTAATGTAAGGGGGCTCACCCCCTTAAAAAATACGAACTGAAAATTTGGCAAGTTTACGACACTAATCAACGGCTTTTTGAATTTTAATCATCATATAACCTTCTAGCATCTATAGTGAATATTTCCAAAGCTCTTGACTTCACGGTGGTACCTATGGTGTGAATTAGTCCTATTTATTAATTTAACTGACAAACGGAAATCGAAAGCCCTAAATAACTAATCTAGAAATCTAGGTCAAATAAACTACTAACTTAAGATTTAACAGGCCTTAATAAATTATTTGTCATGTGTTTTTGATTCTATTTATAAAAAAACAACGCATTGAGCCTATGTACACCAATACGCATAAATAACCAAAAAGAACGTCTAATTAATGGCTGGGTGTAGTTGCGTACGCCTGTTATCTCAGCTCTTGGAGAGAAGCCTATAACATGGTTCGAACTGGCTCGCGACTGCTTTGTGTTCACTCTCTCTCACAACCACGCCCCCTCACCCTCGTCAATTCTGGCGACACCTCGTCGGCTTTGTAGTAAGCTAACGGTGGCGTCAGTCCCCTCATATGTCGCCTTCGCTGGCTGAATCAATAACCTAGCAAGTTCGGGAGGACGGAGTTGTTCTTTGTCATGCGCTGGCCGCCCAAAAGAAGTTTGTACACGGTCCCTGCCCGGCCGTACCGAGAGAGAGGCGACCATATCAAAGGGTGGACCTTTCAGACCTTTGCCAGTGGACTTAAACAACGTATGAAGACTCTACGATCCACTCAAACTCCGGCTGTCAGAATTGGGGTGAAAACACAATGCCCGAGTCTAGGACAAATCATGTTTTTTGTAATTTCTTTTTTTTCTTATTTTTTAAAGGTTTTAATTTCAGTTTTTGTCAACAATTTGAATCAGGTAGTATGTTAGGTCCGAGTTTAGGCTACAGAATAACCGGTGTCAAATTATTTTACCCAATTGCGAAAATGATTTTTTGCTCGGCATAAGTATGTTAAAGCCCCAATAAATATATTGTCCTTTAACTTTAGGAAGGGCATGGCAAGATATAATTATAATTATTTCATAACTAAAAGATTTTTTTAACCTATTTTAGGTTAACAAACGTGAATATATATTTGCAAAATTATCATTTTCATAATTTAAATCATTTAAATTATATGAAACAATTTTATATATTTGATTTAACACCCACCTCCCTAGCTCATAATATCATAAATTTATCATTCATAATCTAAAGAAAAAATAATTATTATCAAATAATCTTTTTTACTCCAACTTTTCTCGCATACAAAACGAATCAAAAATAGAGGGTCAGGGGGCTCGTTAAAATTTTTTCTAACCGCTTCCGGTACTTTAATTCATATCATGGCAGTTTTTATTGGATATAAAATTGATTATATTCATTTTAAGCCCATTTTACAAACGTTTTTTAATACAGCCTTAACAACACCTTGATGGTATCGAATTCAGACTATCAGATACCCAAAAGTTTGTATTTAAGATTTTTTGGGTGAGGAAAAAAAATAAATCCATAAAAGCAACCCTGGCAATGATTGGAGGGGCCTAGCAATTTTTAGTTATACAGTTTTTCTAAATCTCTAGAAAAAATGTGCATACAAAACGCTTAATTAAAGTTTGCTTAGAGGCTGTGATATGTAGAGGACCGACTTTGCTGCTGCTCTATCCCTAAAAATTAGTGCACAGGTCCGCCAAAATGAAATGAAGAACGCTTAATCAGCATGCATTTACAATCCTGTAAAGCCTCCTCTCTAAAAAGGTAACATACTTGTCAGGGCATCAGAGACGGTCCATTGCATATTGACGCCCCTAAGCAAAATTTTATTATAAGCCTGGTATGCACATGTTTAAATTATCAAATTTCCAATATATATTATAAATTGCCCGGCGCACCAATTGCCTCTATCAGGCCTTGATGGGCATAGCCTTTTTTTAGCCCTGTAAGGTTCAGATAATCACTTATAGCCTAATATGGTAAAACATTTAGAATTTGTGAAACTTTTTTGGTCCCAACGTCTCCTACTCCGGGGGGGGGGGGGGGGGGGGGGGGGGGGGATGACGAGCGTGGCTCATAAAAATTGACCGTGGTGGGTAGGTTAGAGCGCTTTATAAAATACTTAACAATTTTGATAACTTAAAAAAAATTATAATATCTTGCTTTCTTTAACTATCACGAGCTGCAGCGCTAAAACTTATCTTCGCAACTAAATGGGAGATAGTTTTTACAAAATTTAATATTGTTGAAGTCCGAAGAGGATATTTTGTTAGAATTAGATAATAAACAATTATAGATAATTTTAAATATTTATATCCAAATTTCAATCGTTTACTTTAACTAGTCCTATTGTAATCTAAATCAAGATTAATTGTTGCAATCAATTGTTTTTATTAACTTTTAAATATTTACGTGGTAGCACATTAAACAATCATAAATTAATTTTAGTCATAATAATTTCACATTTTATCCATACATATGTTTTCGTACAATTTTTAATAATTTTTTTATTAAATAAATATTTTCTTTATTTATCGTCAGTTGATAAAAATAGAGCACCTTGTTTATAATTAAGAAAACAATAGGGGGGGGGGGGGGGTTGTTACCCCGGTGTATATTTTTTACCCATGGGGGAGTAGCTCGTCATTGGAATTTTGGGAGTAGGAGACGCTGTTTGGTCCTATATGTATATCTAAATTTTGAATCTAACAAAAAATCCTAAATCATAAAATAATCTCTAACAATATTTTAATTAACTGTTTTTTTTCGACATTTTTTTGCAAGTTTGGTTGCAGGCGAAACAAATTTAATTTGAGACATATGGTGATTTTTTGTATATTTTATTTGAGTTTCATCTTTGCACAAAATAATACTATCAATGTACTTATCAGTGAAAAAAAATTGTAAATCTTATTTTTTTTTCAGTGGTATAAATCAGAGACTTCAATAACGTGCAACATCAAAGGAAACTATTTTAGGAAAGCCATCCCAGGAATAACATTTTGTACAAATTATTACCAAAAAGAAAACAATATATCTTTTATATCTTTTTTTTTTTTGATTTTTAATCCCTAATTAAAGCCGTTTTCTCCTACCCCGTTTTTTCATTTATCAACCAATTGCCGAATTACCGAATGAGAAAAGGGGACGTGATTTAGAATCGTTACAGTTGTCCCAAAAGAAACAGAAATTGTGACAAGGGCTTTAATAAATCTCATCAAAAGGACAATATGGCTTAGCTAAACTGGTACTTGATCGGAAAGAGTTTTTTGGACCGAAAGTTATGCTTTATAAGAAATACTGGTAGCTATGGAAGTGTAGTAGTGTTTTGAGATCCGTAAGCTATACGATACCCCGATAAGATCAGGTAATGAATGGGCTTTCCATCCATAAGACAAAAAATTAATTAAATTGGTAAAGTTAATTTCATAGATATTTCATGAGGTAATAATTTGAGGCAAAAAAATGTTTAGATTTGATTTTTTCTGTCTCATTTTAGAAATTGATTTTTAACGATATAAAAAATCAAAAAAGTATCATTTAAATTTCACTGAGTGGCAAATTGCAAACTCATATTTCTTGTATAAGCTCTGAAAATGAGAGTCAACTTACTACTCAAAGCCCAAAAAATTTTCTGTTGCATATTAAAGTAATTTTGAGATTAAATCGAACTCAAGGTAGGATTCTTGTTCATATTCGGAATTTAGGGTTTACTATATTCAGTGACATTAGGCAGAACAAGCTTCTATGTCTAAATCAAGATTATATTTTCTTATAAAATTAAAGAAAAATTTATTGTTTAAACCCTTCGCGATGATAATCGTTTAGCTCGAACTGGGTTAAATTATGCCCCACATTTTTTTAAAACTTAAGTCATAAAATTAACTTACAATTGTCAAAAGTGTCGCCAAATTTCACCATCTACGTGTAGCTACTACGTTAATATATTTTTCAGGGTTACATTCAATAAAATGTTACATGGATATATGCTTTTCTTGGTTTTTTGCGTAAATACATAATTTATATGCTTCTTTTTATCATTTCATTAAATATAATATAATAATATATAACTTGATTATGTCACATATTCTCAGTAATTTTGGTTGCTGCAAACACATCTCAAACGCGGGGGACTTAATTTGATTAGTAGGGCGCGGTGGTGCTCCAAAATAATAAATTAGTAGACCAAATGACAGAAAGTTAGGAAGACGCAAATTAAAAATCAAGGACCTTCCCCCGTCCTTACTGATGAAAACAAATGCAAAAAAAAATAAATCTTTAAATGGAAAAAATAACTACATCATAATTTATTCAAAATGGCTCGCCCACAGTCAAAAATGACAGAGTTGTATGTGCGTTACATTTGAAATGGACTTTGAGAGAAAAAGTATTGTTCGAACTGGCCAAACAGAACAAATAAAAAAGAGTTAATGAAAAAAAATAGAGAAGGACCAAAAATTTAAATGAAAAATGTATTAATACAAATGATGGTAAGTCAATGACAGTCGCCAGGTTAAGATTTATGATCCTTTCTGTAATAAGAAACTTATTAAAGTTTCAAAGATGAAAACAGTTTATTAAGCGATGGATAACGTAATTTGCATTTATTATGTCCAGCGAGTCTCTATTTCTGATGTCGGGCCAATTTAATTTAATTTGTTTTTGATAGATATATGTTGAGGAAAAACCAAATTTCAGGTTTCCTTAAAATTCGAATAAACATTATTTTCGATTACACTGGACAACAAAAAAAAACAACAGAAACGATTTTTCGAGGGCTTTGTAGAGATTTTTTTAGCGATAACGATCCCGGGTTTAGTTTTTTTTCCAATGCCTCCAATTTTTTTTAAACCGCGTCCAAAGTTCGGAAAAAAATTCACAAAATTTCTTAAACTATTAATTTTTCAAAAATTCTGTTGGCATATTCAGATTCCTTATAAAAAACATATCTAAAAAAGGTTATTACCTAAAATTATTAGCAATTTGCTTTCAAGTTATTTAGGATCAAAAA